>CM034157.1:75829320-76429320 GCA_019776745.2 Taxus chinensis
TGATAAGGCCCCGCCATCGTCCAACGAAATCTGCTATAGATTCGTCTTCAAATTGTCGGATGGCATAGAGGTCGGTCATAGATACTTTCTTGGCAATGTTAATGGAGAAATGATCCAAGAAAGATTGGGCTAGTTGGTTAAAAGAGAAGATCGAGTGTTGGGTTAAAGCACTGTACCACTCCAAGGTGGGTCCTGATAAGGACATGGGGAAGGTGCGGAGTAACAAGGTGTCATCATGGGCAATCAAATAACAAGCATGTCTAAATGATCGCAAGTGTTGTTGAGGATCCTCTTTACTGTTAAAACGAGTAAATTTTGGCAACTCCCATTGAGGAGGATATGAATGAAGGGGGACATAAGGGGTGAATGGGCTCCCGACAAACTTGCTCGTATGTCAAGGCGCTACGACTTCCCAAAACAGAAGCCTCCAGGTTGTGCATTTTGTCCATCATTTATTTGATGAAATCTGTGGTTGGATGAGATGATGGTGCCACAGAATAGGGATGTCCCATATAAGGTGTTGAGGTTACTGGATACGTGTATGGGAATGAAAAGGTAGGCGGAGCTTGAGAAGGAAAGCTCGTGTGAATAGGTGGCAGAGAGTAAGTCATGAATGGAGAGGTCTGAAAGAGAGATGAGGTAGGGGCAGTTGGTGGTAACAAATACGTGGGGGTCCAAGATTAACCAAAGGAAAGCTAATCGGGGTCGTATGAACCTCTGAAGCCGTCGGATTGGGAGACGGGGCTAGAGATGCAGGAAGTAAGGCAGTGTTATCAGGAGAGGAGTGGGGAGCTAAATGAGCAGCTATACTAATAGGCATGCCAATAAGGAGCTGACCATCAGGCGTGACGGTCAGGGGCATGAGACAAATAGTATTGTACAGCGCTGGGATTAGCATCTAGAAATTTGGCAAAGTCCTTGTCTCCTACAGGAATTTGGGGGGATCTCACTGGTGTCCATAGGGTTCCCTATAGAATGTGAAGGGGGTGTGATTCAGGAAAAGACACAGAGCAGGCATGTGAAACCATGGCGGCGGCTTGCTTCCGAGTGATGACAACCATGGACAAGAACACAAAGGAAAGTTTCAATCTATCAAGAACAACAACAACCTCAGAATGATGAATTTGGTAGGTTGCTGGTTTGTCAGGGACTGATGAAGACAGTAACCGATATCGGTTTACTAACTAGTGTCGGTCACAGAGCAAACGACGTCGGTCCCTTAACCGATGCCAGTGTCAAAAGTCTAGGATAAGAAGATATAAAAGGCTACTAATTTGATTTTTAGCAACGCTGAGTATATTTATCAACTTATTGATCACATAAGACAAAGTATGATAGAGAAAACAGAATTTGAAAACAAGCAAGATGCACACGTAAATCCAAAGACTAATCCTAGGGTTAATTTTAGTTATCGTGGGCTTATGCCTTTAGACGTAAGATGATGTCAGAATCCTAAACAACAAGACCTAGGTGAAATGTCAAGTTTTTTTTTGGCTTATAAGGTTACCTCAATCGGGCGGAGGAATACCGCAGAAAAGGGGGGGATGTTTGAGCTGTTGTGATAATTGTGAAGTGATTTGGTATGTGTTGTGCAGTGAAACTAGGGTTAATTTCCTGTCAATACCGTGGATATCACCCCCACATGTACGACCTGTTACTTAATCTATGTTCACTAGAATTGAAGAACAACAAGCAGGAATGCAATGCATGTGTTTTAAACCCAAATCGAAAAATTATGTTTGATGAAGCAAGAGAGATGACTTTCACTAATGTGAAACTAGAAAAGCAAGACAAATACTTTACGAAATATATAACAAAAGCAAGCAACAGCAAATATGCTTCCTAAAATGAAAATAAGCAAAAGAAAGAAACCCAAAATGGGTCCCACCGGGCGTGCCAAAATGTTTCACTCGGAATGACTCGTTCCTATAGAAACATTTTGGCACGCCCAGATAGAAAGATTAAGAAAGACAACTTACGAAGGGAGAGACCTTTAGTTTCCATTCCCTCTCCTATACCATCTGTCCCCGCCTCACCAAGATCTATCATTATTACAACCCCACCTCTTGAAGACCATGAGTTATCCCAACCATCTTCCTCATCTCAGGTCTACGAGATTAATATGATTAGTGTCGCTACTCAAGGGCAGAAAAACAATGGGAAAGCAAAAGAAAACACACCTGTGGCATCTCTTTCTCCGTCAAACATCCTCGATTGCACCACCACCTAAAGTGGTCATTTCGCGGACCCCGCCTATCCCGTCTCTAATGGCATTACCCACCGAAATATGATTAAACAGCTTCACCAATCGCCCGTAAAAATGACATTGTATGATCTCATTCAGACTTCTGAATCTCATCGACAAGCTCTCGTTGAGATCCTTCAAGGGATAGAGGTTTTACCTAATGAAACCCTACCTGTCACCCTCCATTCTAACACCCAATCACGTTGCTTCTCTCACCAAACAATCCATCTCCCCCACCACTTCTGTCTCAGTACAACAAGCCGCTACAGTTAGTTTCTCAGAAGATGAAATTGTTGACTTTGGTACAGAAGACCCTGACCCTGCCCTTTTCATCTCCGCTTATGTCCGGGACATTCGAGTACGTCGGGTTATGATTGACGGGGGGCGCTAGCCTAAACACCATCTCTTCAAAAGCCTTTCCAACAAATGAATATCCCTTCTAGTTACATGTGTGCCAACCCCATCATGTTGCGGTCATTCAATGACGCTATTACTTCTACCTTAGGCACCGTGATCCTCAACATTCGGGTAGGACCACGTACTTTACCTGAACTCTTCTATGTCTTGGAGGGAGAGTTCCAATATAATATATTGTTGGGTCGTCCTTGGATCCGGAAGCCATGGGATGCGTTCCCTCAACATTACATAGATTCATAAAATTTGAGTACGAGGGGAAGTCCTACATCGTAAAAGCTGACCCTCCCCCCTTTAAAACCTGCAATATGTTATACCACCCTAACGATGTGCTTATACCAATCAAGACACCCATACATTCAACCCAACCATCCTCTTCAAATATACCTCAACCGCGCCTACACCTTCAACTGATGAAACCACCATCGCAAAAACCACTTCCCTTCCCGCAGCTAACATTCCAACCTCTGACCCCTTAGTAGATGTTTTTTAGCGCCTTACGCTAGGGGAGTACTTGCCTATATAACGTTAGTTCTTTCCCTACCCCGCAGGAGTACGGACAATTACATGCGCATCCCACCTACGACCATCGCGTGGGGGAGGTAATCTCTTACGGACCACCCCATTGCCGCACTAACCTAACGTATGGGGGTGTTGACGCATCCTCCATTACCCCTGAACCTCCCTCTTGGTGTGGTTCCTTTCCAATCCGATTTTCAATACTTGACAAATCGTCGTTTCGCCCCTCACCTTCTTGACTCACTGTACGTGGAAAGGCTTTGGTTTTTGGCCTTTACGAACAAGGCCGACATACACTCATTCCCGTGACTACCCGTAAACATAATGATCGCAGTGGTCTCGGTTTTCCCGAAACACCTTACAATCTCTGTCCTCCCACCTGACCTTACTAGTAACGGCAAACGTGCTTTTCTTAAAAGTGTTTTCGCGTTATGTTGTCATGGGGCGACTCCTCTATAAACATGGCTTTGATGGCATCCTCCTTTGCTGTCTAACTGGCGCGGAGGGCCACTCATACCATCCAACAGGTCCATGACGGTATTTGTGGTGGACATTTCAGCGGCCTTGCCGTGGCCAAATGAATCCTTCGCCTTGGTTATTATTGGCCTACTCTCAATAACGACTGTTACGAATATGTTAAGCATTGTGTTATGTGTCAGCAACATGCCAACCTTCAACATACTCCTAGCCACCCGCTCCAGATCACTCGAGATCTTTGGCCCTTCTCACAATGGGGTTTAGACCTTATTGGTGAGATTCACCTGACCTCTTCATAACGTCACTGTTGGATAATCACAGCGACCGAATATTACACAAAATGGGTGGAGGCTATTCCACTCATTTCAATAAAAAAAGAAAAAATTGTCGAGTTCATTAACCACCACATTATCTGTCGTTTTGGTGTTCCTCATCGCCTAATAACAGATAATGGAAAATATTTCAAAAACAAGTTGTTGCAAGACCTTTGTGACAACTTTGGTATCAAACTTAGTTTCTCATCACCTTACTATCCACAAGCCAATGGGCAAGCCGAGTCATCTAATAAAACACTAACCAAAATCCTCATGAAAGTTGTCAATGAATCCGGAAGAAATTGGCACGATCACATTCCCTTTGCCCTTTGGGCTTATCGTACTAGCATTCGTACCTCTACTAATGCCACACCCTTTTTCTTTGGCATACGGTACCGAGGCTGTTTTTACCTCTAAAAATACAAATACCCCTCCCTTAGAATATCTCTTCAGGATATTCTCACCAACGATGATTTCCGCCAAGAGTGGTTAGTCCAATTGGAGCTTCTTGACAAACGCCATCTTACAGCTCTTGATCACCTTCAAATCTATCAAAAACGCATTAAACGTGCTTATGATAAGCGACTTCATGAGCGTACCTTTAAGGTTGGTGATCTTGTCCTCAAAGAGAATCAACATGTAACCAAACTAGAAAAGAGCAAACGTGGAAAATTTGCTCCCAATTGGATTGGGCCTTATATAATCACTCACACCTATGGATCTGGTACTTATCGTTTAGCTTCGCTTAATGGTAAACCTGAGCCTGAGCCCCTTAATGCCTTGCATCTTCGACAATTCTACTTTTGAAATTAGTGTTATATCACTTCTTATCTACCTGTCGCTTGTCCCTTAAGCTCACTTACCACTACATACACTCTGTTTCCTACACCTCATAATAACAATCAAGCTCACATAGTTTGATTCTCACCTGCCCTTGATGATGCCTTCCCCTTTTTAGTCTAGTCCATGACTTCAAAGTATTAAAATAAGCCGTATTCTTATGGGATTTTCTTGAGTCAAAATTCTTACTAACCTAGATGCTTCACGCCAAAAGAACATCTAGTCATCTAAATTAAATATGGACTGCTCCCTCGAAGGACAGCTATATGCCGAACTATTGCTGCTATTATATATAGACTGCTCCCCCGAAGGACAGCTATGCATTACAATCATATCTGCTACTATAAATAGACTGCTCCCTTGAAGGACAGCTATACACAGTCAGCCTTTATCAGAAGCTTCTCGCATTGATCAGCTTTGTGAAGACCTCAAGAATAATACAATCAATATCCCTTGTAGACTTCCCGCATCGATCAGTCTACATTCAATAAAATAAAAGCCTCATTCAAAAGAACTTTTGAGTCATGGACTTGTCTATTTAGGGTAGGTTCTCTTTCGTTAGAACACTCACTTTGTAATAAGTTCTCCATACCGTAGCTATATCATTCCACCTCACCTCACCATTCGTTTCAACTCAAGGGACGTAATGTACGCTCGGTATATTGTGATCACACAACTCTTTTCACCTATTGACTTCTCGTCTATGCATGGTACCTAGGGCTCCAAGCTTGTTCTATGTGGTGTGGTTTGTTTAGCTCTCTTCATCTACGGAGCACTCTTTCCGCTTTGCCTCGCATCTAGGATTGTGTGTTGATCTTAATCAGGACATGATTCCCTTCTACTTGGGTAGGCTAACTTTCACTTCCCTTATACCTTTTACAACATCACCAATTCATTACCAACACCATCCACCTTACCTTTACTAATCTTAATATTTTTACCAACCAACCAATTGCCTAAACCGTACCCAATTGCCTGAATTCGCCTCTCCCTGATCCTAAGGGAGAACTACATCGGTCTGAGGCCCCTCCTTGCTTTGTGCAAAGGGCTATGTAGGCAGCACTTCGGAGACATGGGGTCTCCCAAGGTTAGCTCGACCATCCCCTACCATAACCTATCATGTGTGGTAAATATACATATTTTTGTGTATTTCTATTTAATCACATTCCTCTTTATCCTTTTTCAAAACACCGAAAATCAAAACACAAACATTCTTATTTTTATCATAACTCAAATCAACATACATATCTCGTTTTATTTAGATGTTAAACAAATACATCTTCTCTATCATCGACACGCAAGTCGGTACTCTTATTTATTCTTATACCTTGCTAACATTTACTCAGACTCTCACGCCTCATCCCGAACTAGGTGATGATCGTGATCGTCGACCCCTCTCGCCGGGCCTCTCTGTCCTCAAAGGTACCACAGCTATTGGTACCCGCCCACTGATCTGCCAATCTCTCCTGTAACATATGAATACGCCCTCTGGCATGGAGGACTCCAGCCTCTATTATCTCCGCCCGTGACTCCACAACCACTAACAATCCTCTTGTCTCATTCACTTGCGTTTGGAGCTGCTGAACCAAACGCTGCAGACGATCCCTCTCTGCTGTAATCACCGCTATGTCAGGACACTCACTTACACCTCGCAGTTCTGCTACCCACCATAATCTATAGGCCTCTGTCGTTCCTACGTCCATTACCCTACGATCGGCTGCTACCTCTTCAGGACTTTCTGGAGGTGTTGGCTGGGGAGGTGAGAGTACTGCCTCTGCGTCGATCCTCATATATGGTCTATAAGCCAAGGGTATCCCTGCACAAATCCAAATTGTCGCCGCACGCGATCTATAGGAATCCTCTCATGTTCACCCTGGCCTGTGCCCTGCGATCCACCTCATTCACTCTACACCCCTTAACTCCTCAGCTATGCTCTCTATTACCATATAGTTCCCGTAAGGCCTCCAACAGATATCCGTAACCGTCACTCTCTCCCATACCTGCCTGTAATACTCAATGTCACCCGCCATGGCCTGAGATCTTGCCTCTTGTTCTGTCTGGACCCATCGTCTGAATCCCAACCTCTGTACTCCAGTCTATCTTGCCTGGAGGGATTGGCCTACTGGTCGCACACAAACAATGTGCTCATAGGCCCAACAGTGTAATAAGTATGAGCAATCCAGTGTCGTCCTGTCATTTCACCTACAAGCCCATAAACCCCTGTATAGCTCCGCCAAATATGCAGGTTCCCATGCAAACGTAACGTTCCTTTCTACCATCTCCTAGATAACACACATCAATGCCTTTGGAAATCTTCCTCCTTTTGCCCTCAGTAATGCATAATACCCTACCGCTATCATTAATATCACTGCTAACCTTGTCTCCTCAGGGTGTGCTGCATACATTACCCCATACGTAAAGGATAAACCTCGCTGTGTCAAATCTCATCCGTATGGACCAAATACTGCGGTTTATCGCTCCCCGTGCCACGCTAGGTAGTGCCTGATATACTAGTTCTCCTGTAATAGGGATTCTCAAAATATGGAACACATCTTCCAATGTTACTATCATTTCACCTGTTGGCAGATAGAAGGTATTTGTCTCAGGATTCCATCTCTCAATCAATGCCTGTAACATACCATGGTTACGTGTGATTCGTGAATAATAACGGATTCCACTTAACCCCAAACGATTTATCAATGTCCATTCCGCTGGTGTTACATCCGCTCGGATTCGTGACAACAGTGCTGGCACACTATCATTCATCCTGAACCCTTGCCTCTGCCTGCATACACCAAAACAACAAACAACCATTCAATCCGTCAGGGTTTTTCAAACATTCTAGAAATTCCTCTAGTAAACAGTATCGGTTATACATAACCTGGTATCAGTTCAGTAACATACACCTTCCCTAAAAACAACCACCTACGACAATAAATTGCTCGTTTATTCCTCTCTGTATACACAAACATACTTGAAACCCCTGATTGCCTACCCTGTAACACTTACCTCACCTGCAACCCTTGTTATCATGTTTTCTTTCTCATATCTACCCACCTACTCTCCCCCCATCTTATTCACAAAACATGCAGTAGTCAAATCACAAACAAAAACGTTACCTCTTGGGTTACAGCAGCTTGAGGTGGCCATTGTCTTCCCTCTTGTCCCTGCCTGCTGGATGCTTCTCCTCGTTCTGCCATTACCACCTTTTTTTAAATTCACCTTTCTACTTTCTGAATCTCAGATCGCATTCACCTTCCCAATCTCTTTTCTTATCACCCAAATCTCTCATGTAATTTCCTATCTCTTTTTTCTTATCACCCAAATCTCTCATGCAAATACCTGTCTCAGTCGTCAAAAAGTGTCACCTTTGCGTATTTAACCTCTTGCATGGCTCTAAAATTAAAAGTTAAGTTGCCACCCTAGCTTTTCTATTTTTAGAAAAGCTCATACCTAAATAACCGGTATCGGTTACATAACCGATATCGGTCTATTAGCTACCGATATCGGTTCCCTAACCGATATCGGTTACACACCTATCTTTTCTCAACATCGTTCTTTTCTTCATTTCTCATCTAAATTTTTGTCGCGCCCGCCTCTTTTCTTGCATAAACAACACAATTTACCACATTTGTTCATCCACCACACATAGCATTACAATTTCATTAACATCATTTATTTTATACAAATACACAAACCATCAACTACGGTTATCAAGAAACTATCAATCTATACATCATTTGGATCCAACTCATCAGTTACATATATCACAATGTCACAAAACCACCAATTCATCACATAACATGACATTCATATATACGTTACAAAAAAAACAAAAACATCAGCATCATCCATCTATCAACATGTCAATTAAACTCATCACACATTCTATAATATTACCAACCATTAACCAAAAATTTAAACACATTTTGAACACTGCATGTGGATCAAAACATCGTCTCTATATATATACAAATTTTCAAAAATACAATGTGCCCTACATCGGGGCCTCTGTGATCTCATAATCCACCAAAGCCGGCACGCAGGCCGCAATAATTGTCAAAACATCTCGACTCGGCTCGCAGGCCGGTCCCTCGTATCAAAAACAGATATATACTCGGCTCACAGGCCGGTATCCACTATACAACCCCTACTCGGCTCGCAGGCCGGGTATACAATAAATGAATAAATGAATACATGAATAATACATAGGCACGCAGGCCTCTATCAATACACCCGGTTCACAGACCGGGTGCCCATCTCTAAATACAAAAACCATGTCTGGGATCCCTCAGCTCTCCCCACCGCCCTCGGCACCTCTCCCTGCTGGTCCCTGTGGTGCCTCTCGCCTCCTGCTTGTGACGGACCCACCAGCTGTGGCTGCACCTCCCTGAGACCTCTGGCTCCGAGAGGTCTCTGCTCTATGTGCCGCATAGGGCTGATAATCAGCCCCGGTACCATCAAGAATATCCTGATAGTATCGAGCCTCCGCTCTAGCCTCCATGTAACGCTCTCGAGCCACCGTGGTACTGTGGCTTTGGTCCCCTGACACACCTACTACCAGTGCTCCTGTGCCTGTGCTGTGCCCGCTGGTTGTGCCTTGGCTGTTGGTATCCTGTACTGTACCTGTTCTGGTCGGTGGCTGTAACCGCCTCTGGATGTGGTTGCTGCCTTTCCTGTGCTTGAGCCTGTGCTGCTGCTCTGTCTGTCTGTGCCTGATCCTGTGCTGCTGCCGTACGCTCACCTGTGGCTTTGGGGCTGGGGGTGGTGCTGCCTGTGCATGTGCCTGAGCCTAGGCTAGTGCCCCTATAAGACCCTATTCTGTGCCTGTGCCGTAGTCTATCTGCCGGCCCCTGTAAGATAGCTGCAACCTGAGACCCTTGCGCGGATCCCTCTCTCCTATACTCAACAAGTCGGCTGTGCAGCGGTATATCCTGCGCTCTCTTGCCCAGCCCACCAACCCTGTTGCTCCCGTGCACCAGCATCATCTAACAACCCTCACCGCTGGCCTCTCTGCTACCAATCTGGAATCCAAAGGCTCTGTGTCATGCAGTGGGTCCTCTACATCATCCTTCCTATACTTAGGGAAGGGAGGTGGCTCTTCCTGTCGCAGGCCCCATCTTCCTGCGTACCCTCTCCAGGGTATAACTCGTACTCTCCTGCCCCTCCCGTCCTGCTATCCATGAATGTGTACTGGATTAGCGCAACTGTAAGCGTGCCCTCCTCTGTCAGGGGTGGTGACCTCTGTAGGGTCTCCATACAATATCTACTGCTGTCAGGCCCGCTAGCAAGTGTCTATAGTATGCCACAATCCCGACCTGGCAACAACTGCTCATGGCTGCCCACTACCCCCAGACCACCTCTAAAAGCCATATCGTATATTGACCTGTGGCCCTAGCTGCTGGGTAAGGGACACCCTACGGCCTGAATGCATCGTGTTGCTCGTATGCCCAACAATTCAACAACAAATGTAGCACAATACCGAATCGCCTCCTCCCGGCGATAGCCCCATACCCCCTTATTATGAAATAGTACCTATGAAGGGATGTCTAGGTGGGGGTTTGGGTTTAGGGTGGAGAGGGTTAGGTGGTGGGGTTAGTTTTGGTTTTTTGGGTTGGGTTCGGTTTTGGGTGTGGGGGTTGTGTTGGTGTTGTTTTGTTTTATGGTTTTTTGGGTTGGGATTGGTTGTTTTTGGGTTTGTATGGGTTGAGCCATGGGTTATTTGTTGGTGATTTAGTGGTTTTTGGTTTTTTGGTGGGTTGGGTTTGGGTTTTTGGTTTGTATAGTGTTGTTCTTTTTTGTTTTTTTGGGGTTGGGTTATTGGTTTCAGGAGGTTGGTGTGTGGGGTGCGGTTTTGGGTTTTTGGTTTGGGTTGGGTTGTGTGTGAGTTGGTTTTGTGTTTGGGTTGTTTTTGGGTTGTTTGTTTTGTGTTGTTTTGCTTTGCTTTTTTTCATGGGTGGTATGCCCCTTGTTCTCTATTGGTTTTTAGAGCATTCAGTATGGTCGGGGGGGGATAAATGGGTGTTTTATATGATAAAGTAATGTTGTAATATAGAGTAGTCTAAGTATTTGGGTTTGTTTTTGCAGTCACGTCACGGTTGACGATGTCTGGATATTGATGCCCCGCTGTTGGTTCGGATGAGGCCACACTATCTGCGGCTCATATGGGCCATCATGCTGAGGTGTACCTCGGTGAGTCCGAGAGTACATTGCGATAGAGTGAGATCACCGCCTGATGGTTGCCTCATCGAGAGATTGAGCCGGTGACCATGATGTGTTTCCATCTGCCCGACTTTGGGAATGACCCGTCACATGGGCAGGAGTTGTTCAACATCCTTCATTTACCTATCGAGGGATGAGGCATCTCCAGTGTAGTCAAACTTTCATGGACAGCATACTTGAGGTTTGGGGAATGCAGCCGCGTTACTGACCTACCATAAGCGCTAGTACGGTACGGTTGGGACTGTACCAGGTGCGCATCGACAACGAGCCGACTGGCTGTGGTTGATTGTGGTTGGGATCACCTGCCTTCCGGGCCCTCCCGGACTCCGAGGTAGGCCCTCTTCCCATGATCATTGATTGTGTGGTGCTGCTGGAGATTGTGGATGAGCACACCTTGTTACGCCTGGGCACCAGTATATCTGGTGTAATTAACTTGAGCTATGGATATTCTATCGCCGGAGAGGTTATTCGGTATTTGTTCTAACATTTTTGTTCATTGTTGGGCAACGACACATCGTATGCATCATGCCAGTAGGTTACCTCCAGCATCCAGGGCCACAGTCATATACCGATATGGCTTTCAGAGGTTGTTGGGGGTCTTGGGCCATCCACTAGCTTTGTTGCAGTCTGTATGTGGCTACTATATACACCTTTGCTAGAGGGCCTGACAGTTAGTAGACATTGTATTGATATCCCTACAGAGGTCACCACCCTGGAGATGAACCCGCTTACAGTTGCTCCTAATCTAGTACACTTTTCCTGGATATCATGACGGATGCCAGATATACAGAGGATACCCCTGATAGGGTAACCAGGCAGATGGGGCTGCGACAGGAACCGCGCACCTCCCTTCCCTTAGTACAGGAGGGGATGATGTAGCGGCCCACTTCTGCACCAACCGCCTTTGGATCCAGATTGGGTATGCAAGATGCCAGCAGTGAGGGTGTAGATGAACGTTGGGTGGCACGGGAGCATACAGGGTATGGGTGAGGCTTGGTCGAGAGCCCAGGATATACCGCCTGCACAGCCATACTTGTGCTGCCGTTAAAGTGAGAGAGAGCGATCACTCAGTGGGTCAGTGCACTCTACAAGGGCAGACCATTTGTTTCACCTCTAACAAATGGTCTAGTTGGTATCTTCATAGGTCCTATTCATGCCTAATTGGTATCTTCATAGGTCCTATTCATGTCTAGTTGGCGTGTTGGTATCCTTGATTTCCCGTTCACTCAATCTATGATAGATTTGAGGGGGATTTAAAATGTTTCACTCAGAATGACTCGTTCCTATAGAAACAGATAAGAGTTATGGGGCTGGAGGAATACCTGTTGAATTCGAGATGGTGTGCGTGTACCTTAGAGAAAGATCAGCTGACTGCGAAGAACTCCTTTTTGTCGTGGAAGGACGACCTGCAATAAGAACACAAGACCATAATAATGTTAATTAGAAATAATGAGGAACTGCCTTGGGCCTAGGGAAATATCAAACTCCTTACATCATTCAATAAATTTGAGTACGAGGGGAAGTCCTACATCGTAAAAGCTGACCCTCCCCCCTTTAAAACCTACAATATTTATCACCAGCCTAAACGATGTGCTATACATCAAGCACTAAACCCATACTTTCCACACCCAACCATCCTCTTCAAATCCACCTCACCATCCCCATCAACCGCGCCTACGCCGTCAACACTATGAACCACCATCGCAAAAACCACTTCCCTTCCCGCACTCACAGTCCAACCATCCACCCTAGTAAATGTTTCACGCCTTACGCTGGGGAGGGACCAACCTATATAACTGTCGTTCGTCCCTACCCCGCCAGTAGTACGACCAATTACCATGCGCATTCCCACCTACGAGACCGCTCGTGGGGATGTATCTCTTAGGACCACCCCTTAGCCGCACTAGCCTAACGTATGGGGTGTTGAACGCATCCCCCCATTACCCCTGAACCTCCTCTTGTAATGTGTTCCTATTCCCACTCCAATTTTCATACTTGACAACTCGTCTTTTCGTTCGCCCTACACCTTCTTGACGCCTGTGCGTGTAAAGGTGCTTTGTTGTTGCCTTTACGAACAGGCCGACATACACTCATCCCGTGCTACCCGTAACCATAATATCGCAGTGGTCTCGAGTTTTCCCCGAAACACCTACAATCTCTGTCCTCCCACCTGACCTTACTAGTAACGGCAAACGTGCTTTTCTTAAAAGTGTTTCGCATATGTTGTCATGGGGGGACTCCTCTATAAACGTGTGCTTTGATGGCATCCGCCTTCGCTGTCTAACTGGCGTGGAGGCCACTCTACCATCCACAGGTCCATGACGGTATTTTTGTGGTGGAGACATTTCAGCGGCCTTGCCGTGGCCAAACGAATCCTTCCTCTTGTTATTATTGGCCTACTCTCAATAACGACTGCTACCGAATATGTTAAGCGTTGTGTTATGTGTCAGCAACATGCCAACCTTCAACATACTCCTAGCCACCCGCTCCAGATCGCTCGAGATCTTTGGCCCTTCTCACAATGGGGTTTAGAGACCTTATTGGTGAGATTCACCCGACCTCTTCACAACGTCACCGTTGGATAATCACAGCGACCGAATATTACACAAAATGGGTGGAGGCTATTCCACTCATTTTCAATCAAAAAAGAAAAAATTGTCGAGTTCATTAACCACCACATTATCTGTCATTTTGGGTGTTCCTCATCGCCCGGATAACAGATAATGGAAAATCTTTCAAAAACAAGTTGTTGCTAAGACCTTTGTGACAACTTTGGTATCAAACTTAGTTTCTCATCACCCTTACTATCCACAAGCCAATGGGCAAGCCGAGTCCTCTAATAAAACACTAAACCAAAATCCTCATGAAAGTTGTCAATGAATCCGGGAAGAAATTGGCACGATCACATTCCCTTTACCCTTTGGGCTTATCGTACTAGCAGTCCTACCTCTACTAATGCCACACCTTTTTCTTTGGTATACGGTACCGAGGCTTGGTTTTACCTCTCGAAATACAAAATACCCTCCCTTAGAATATCTCTTCAGGATATTCTCACCAACGATGATTTCCGCCAAGAGTGGTTAGCCCAATTGGAGCTTCTTGACGAACGCCGTCTTACAGCTCTTGATCACCTTCAAATCTATCAAAAACGCATTAAACGTGCTTATGATAAGCGAATTCATGAGCGTACCTTTAAGGTTGGTGATCTTGTCCTCAAAGAGAATCAACATGTAACCAAACTAGAAAAGAGCAAACGTGGAAAATTTTCTCCCAATTGGATTGGGCCTTATATAATCACTCACACCTATGGATCTGGTACTTATCGTTTAGCTTCGCTTAATGGTAAACCTGAGCCTGAGCCCCTTAATGCCTTGCATCCTTGACCATTCTACTGTTGAAATTAGTGTTATATCACTTCTTATCTACCTACCGCTTGTCCCTTGAGCTCACTTACAACTACATACACTCTGTTTCCTACACCTCATAATAAAATCAAGCTCACATAGTTTGATTCTCACCTCCCCTTGATGATGCCTTCCCCTTTTTAGTCTAGTCCATGACTTCAAAGTATTAAAATAAGCCGTATTCTTATGGGATTTTCTTGAGTCAAACTTCCGACTAAACTAGATGCTTCACGCCAAAAGAACATCTAGTCATCTAAATTAAATATAGACTGCTCCCTCGAAGGACAGCTATATGCCGAACTATTGCTGCTATTATATATAGACTGCTCCCCCGAAGGACAGCTATGCATTACAATCATATCTGCTACTATAAATAGACTGCTCCCTCGAAGGACAGCTATACACAGTCAGCCTTTATCAGAAGCTTCTCGCATTGATCAGCTTCGTGAAGACCTCAAGAATAATACAATCAATATCCCTTGTAGACTTCCCACATCGATCAGTCTACATTCAATAAAATAAAAGCCTCATTCAAAAGAACTTTTGAGTCATGGACTTGTCTATTTAGGGTAGGTTCTCTTTCGTTAGAACACTCACTTTGTAATAAGTTCTCCGTACCGCAGCTATATCATCCACCTCACCTCACCATTTGTTTCAACTCAAGGGACGTAATGTACGCTCGATATATTATGATCACACAACTCTTTTCACCTATTGACTTCTCGTCTATGCACGGTACCTAGGGCTCCAAGCTCGTTCTACGTGGTGTGGTTTGTTTAGCTCTCTTCATCTACGAGCACTCTTTCCACTTTGCCTCGCATCTAGGATTGTGTGTTGATCTTAATCAGGACATGATTCCCTTTTACTTTGGCAGGCTA
This sequence comes from Taxus chinensis, assembly GCA_019776745.2. NCBI lineage: Eukaryota > Viridiplantae > Streptophyta > Pinopsida > Cupressales > Taxaceae > Taxus > Taxus chinensis. The sequence continues at coordinate 75,844,634 of CM034157.1, forward strand.
ACTTTCGCTTCCCTTATACCTTTTACAACATCACCAATTCATTACCAACACCATCCACCTTACCTTTACTAATCTTAATATTTTTACCAACCAACCAATTGCCTAAACCGTACCCAATTGCCTGAATTCACCTCTCCCTGATCCTAAGGGAGAACTACATCGGTCTGAGGCCCCTCCTTGCTTTGTGCAAAGGGCTATGTAGGCAGCACTTCGGAGACATGGGGTCTCCCAAGGTTAGCTCGACCATCCCCTACCATAACCTATCATGTGTGGTAAATACAAATATTTTTGTGTATTTCTATTTAATCACATTCCTCTTTATCTTTTTTCAAAACACCGAAAATCAAAACACAAACATTCTTATTTTTATCGTAACTCAAATCAACATACATATCTCGTTTTATTTAGATGTTAAACAAATACATCTTCTCTATCATCGACACGCAGGTCGGTACTCTTATTTATTCTTATACCTTGCTAACATTTAGTCAGACCCTCACGCCTCATCCCAAACTAGGTGATGATCGTGATCGTCGACCCCTCTCGCCGGGCCTCTCTGTCCTCAAAGGTACCACAGCTATTGGTACCGCCCACTGATCTGCCAATCTCTCCTGTAACATATGAATACGCCCTCTCGCATGGAGGACTCCAGCCTCTAGTCTCTCCACCCGTGACTCCGCAACCACTAACAATCCTCTTGTCTCATTCACTTGCGTTTGGAGCTGCTGAACCAAACGCTGCAGACGATCCCTCTCTGATGTAATCACCGCTATGTCAGGACACTCACGTACACCTCGCAGTTCTGCTACCCACCATAATCTATAGGCCTCTGTCGTTCCTGCGTCCATTACCCTACGATCGGCTGCTACCTCTTCAGGAGCTTCTGGAGGTGTTGGCTGGGGAGGTGAGAGTACTGCCTCTGCGTCAATCCTCATATATGGTCTATAAGCCAGGGGTATATCCTGCACAAATCCAAATTGTCGTCGCACGCGATCTATAGGAATCCTCTCATGTTCACCTGGCCTGTGCCCTGCGATCCACCTCATTCGCTCTACACCCCTTAACTCCTCAGCCATGCTCTCTGTTACCATATAGTTCCCGTAAGGCCTCCAACAGATATCCGCAACCGTCACTCTCTCCCATACCTGCCTGTAATACTCAATGTCACCCGCCACGGCCTGAGATCTTGCCTCTTGTTCTGTCTGGACCCATCGTCTGAATCCCAACCTCTGTACTCCGGTCTCTCCTGCCTGGAGGGATTGGCCTACTGGTCGCACACAAACAATGTGCTCATAGGCCCAACAGTGTAATAAGTATGAGCAATCCAGTGTCGTCCTGTGATTTCACCTACAAGCCCATAAACCCCTGTATAGCTCCGCCAAATATGCAGGTTCCCACGCAAATGTAACGTTCCTTTCTACCATCTCCCAGATAACACACATCGATGCCTTTGGAAATCTTCCTCCTTCTGCCCTCGGTAATGCATAATACCCTACCGCTATCATTAATATCACTGCTAACCTTGTCTCCTTAGGGTGTGCTGCATACATTACCCCATACGTAAAGGATAAACCTCGCTGTGTCAAATCTCGTGCGTATGGACCAAATACTGCGGTTATCCCTCCCCGTGCCACACTAGGTAGTGCCTGATATACTGGTTCTCTTGTAATAGGGAGTCTCAAAATACGGAACACATCTTCCAATGTTACTGTCATTTCACCTGTTGGCAGATAGAAGGTATTTGTCTCAGGATTCCATCTCTCAATCAACGCCTGTAACATACCATGGTTACGTGCGATTCGTGAATAATAATGGATTCCACTTAACCCCAAACTATTTATCAATGTCCATTCCACTGGTGTTACATCCGCTCGGATTCGTGACAACAGCGCTGGCACACTATCATTCATCCTCAACCCTGCCTCTGCCTGCATACACCAAAACAACAAACAACCATTCAATTCGTCAGGGTTTTTCAAACATTCTGGAAATTCCTCCAGTAAACGGTATCGGTTATACATAACCGGTATCGGTTCAGTAACATACACCTTCCCTAAAAACAACCACCTACGGCAATAATTTGCTCGTTTATTCCTTTTTATACATACAAACATACCTGAAACCCCTGATTGTCTACCCTGTAACACTTACCTCACCTGCAACCCTTGTTATAATGTTTTCTTTCTCATAACTACCCACCTACTCTCCCCCATCTTATTCACAAAACATGCAGTAGTCAAATCACAAACAAAACGTTACCTCTTGGGTTGCAGCAGCTTGAGGTGGCCCTTGTCTTCCCTCTTGTCCCTGCCTGCTGGATGCTTCTCCTCGTTCTGCCATTACCACCTTTTTCAAATTCACCTTTCTACTTTCTGAATCTCAGATCGCATTCACCTTCCCAATCTCTTTTCTTATCACCCAAATCTCTCATACAATTTCCTGTCTCTTTTTTCTTATCACCCAAATCTCTCATGCAAATACCTGTCTCAGTCATCAAAAAGCGTCGCCTTCGCGTATTTAACCTCTTGCATGGCTCTAAAATTAAAACTTAAGTTGCCACCCTAGCTTTTCTATTTTTAGAAAAGCTCATACCTAAATAACCGGTATCGGTTACATAACCGATATCGGTCTATTAGCTACGTATATCGGTTCCCTAACCGATATCGGTTACACACCTATCTTTTCTCAACAGCGTTCTTTTCTTCATTTCTCATCTAAATTTTTGTCGCGCCTGCCTCTTTTCCTGCATAAACAACACAATTTACCACATTTGTTCATCCACCACACATAGCATTACAATTTCATTAACATCATTTATTTTATACAAATACACAAACCATCAACTACGGATATCAAGAAACTATCAATCTATACATCATTTGGATCCAACTCATCAGTTACATATATCACAATGTCACAAAACCACCAATTCATCACATAACATGACATTCATATATACGTACAAAAAAAATAAAAACATCAGCATCATCCATCTATCAACATGTCAATTAAACTCATCACACATTCTATATATTACCAACCATTAACAAAAAATTTAAACACATTATCAATTTAGTTACATGTACTTATGAGGATATCAAAACATGAGTCATCTGTATGATATACAAATCCTTCAAAAATACAATGTGCCCTATCATCGGGGCCTCTGTGATGTAAGGTAATCCACCATTAAGCATGTACTTACTAATGAAATAAAAAATGTGATATCAACAATGTGGATGAACATAGAAGAGAATTTACAATCTAAGAATGATGGTAAGAACACTAGAATTTTTGGGTAAAGTTCTAAGCATTAGAGAAATTATTTAGGATCACTCCTCCCACATATACAGACATTGATGAAAGCACTTGACTTTCATGAAGAATTAGGAAAGGAGGATACTTCCTCGAACCAGTTACACCCGGCTTCACAGAGCGGTGCATCATCTGATAAATACAAAAACACATGTCTGGGATCCCTCAGCTGTCCCAAAAGCCCTCGGCAAAAGTCCCTGCTGGTCACTAAAAAAGTGGTTGCCTCTCGCCTCCTGCTTATGACGGACCCACCAGGTGATTTTAGGTTGCATTTTCCCTGAGACCTCTTGCTTTTATGTTTGTTTCTTGCTCTGTGTGCCGCATAGGGCTCAATAAAATCAGCCCCGGTTTCATCAAGAATATCTCTGATTGTATCGAGCCTCCGTATCTAAGCCTCAATGGATAAGGCATCTCGAGTCCACCGTAGTGTACTTAAGATTCTAGAGTCCCATGACACCTACTACCAGTGCCCCATTGTGTTCTATCCATAAAAAGTGCCGCAAGCTAGAGCCTGATGTTGTCATACAAAATGTTTAACATGAAAAATTCAAAAAAAAATGTGGCTGTACAACACTAGCCCACATGGTGAAAATCCCTCTGCTCGGTGCAATGTAAACCTATCCTGCTAACCTAACTCAGTGCCTGAGCCTGTGTTACTACCTCATACCTGGCACAAGAGGAATGTGGTGCTAATGTGATGGTTCAAGTTTTTCTCATGTGCAAGAGGATATTGTTCAATCTGATTCTGTGAAGACACCTATCTAAACCCATGCCGCAGATAAATGCTTCTGGAGGATCAAAAAGGGTTACCCCTGAGTCTTTTTGCTCACTGTTGAATATCCTGCTAGCCAGGTATGGCATGTGAAGATTCGAATACTATCCTAGGCTACTCTCTTTTTAGGAGATCCATGACCCTTTATGCTTATGTGGTTACCCAGCATCATTCTTAGAAGAAAATTGAAGTGCAGGAACAAGTCTGTGCAAAATCAGATCTTTGATGCGCAAAGGCATGTAGGTGCAAGCAAGTGGGGCCTCTAAAAACTTTAGTCATCCCTCCTGTACTCAGGGAAGGGAGGTGGCTAGATACATGTCGAAGCCCCAGTCTACCTGCGTACCCTCTCCAGGGGTATCCGCTAGGAATAAAAAATCTAGTAGAGCCTATTTCATGCTATCCAGAATGATGTGCTGGATTAGATTCTAGAAACTTTTAATGCGGGAAAATCTGTCCAGGGTTGTGCAGCTCTGTAGAGTCTTCTTACAAGGTGAAAAGGTTTCATATACTCTGGGAAGCGTCTGGGATCCTAATGCCAAATCTCGACATGCATAGAATTTTTCGTGGCTGGCTTCACGACCCCCATTAGTTTTTTTTGAAAGCTATATTGGTCATTTATAACTATGTTGCCACTCAGCTGCACCGGTAACACAACTGGCCTGAGGCATACGATGTGAAGGTATGGGTAACAACTGAGATACTTGGTTTAGATGTTGATACATATACCGAAACACATAATCCGGCGATAGCACTATAAAGCTTCATAAATTTTTCAATTCAGGACCGGATTAGTGATGGTCTAGCAATAGAGATTGGGTTAGGGGTGAATAAGGGTTAGGTGTGGGTTCTCAGGTATAATGAAGGATTCAATACTCATGGGTTAGATCCCACAATATACTCAACCCCTTGGGTAGGATATGGTAAACTAGATCCCTAGAATCTCTGGGTTGAGTTGGTTACTAAAACTCATGTAGGGGTGGATAAGGGTTAGAACTGGGGTATGAGATTTTGGGTATTTATGGGTCTAAACTACTATATTATTAAATGATTTATTGGGTTATGTTGTAACTCAGTGTTAATAATGGGGTTACACAATATAATACTGGAGACAGGGTTTGGTGAACACTACACCAAATGGGTTCCTAAAATTGGGTTGGGTTTAGTGTGGGGGTTCGGGAAAACATTATCATGTGTTTCTGGGTTTCTAAAATGGGATGGTTGTTTCACTCGGGTTTGTAGGGGTGGTAGGTTGTTACGAGGATGGTTTTAGACTTGGCTTACCAGGGTAACCTACGGGGGGATAAATAAGGGGTGTTTAGATGATAAAGTAGATGTTGTAACCAACAGTAGGTCATACAGGATCATGGGTTGGTTATGTAGGCACGTCTATTAGTTGACGATGTGAGATAGGATACCTTCTTACATGTTAGTGCGGAAAATACAAGAAATTTCTGCGGCACATTGGGCAATTTTGAATGAGGAATGGTACTCGGTTTTTTCTTAGAGGTCACATGGCGATAGAGATTAGAACACAGCAATTGAAAAAATGCCCTCATCGAGACATGGGATCCGTGCGACCAATGTGTTCGCATCTCCCGGTTGGTGAGATGACCGTCACATTGGAGGATGTGTATCGCCTCCTTCCTATGTTGCCTACTTCCTCCATTGCGATGCTACTAATTCCAGCTAGATTCAGAGACCGCCATGGAGCAGCAATTACAAATGTAGGTACATTGGGGATACAGCCAAAAATACGTTACTGACCTAAAAGTGAGCGCGAATATTTTTTATTTTTACAAGTTTGACAACGTGCTCATAGATAACGATACACGAATGACTATATTGTAACAAGACAAGATGATAATTAAAACCATGCTTCGACATCCCGAAATCATATTTAATTTGAATCTTTTAACTAGCAAATGATGGGGGTGCTGCTTGATGATGAATTCATTAGCACAACTGTTACACACAATGGACATGACTATATCTGATTCAAAATATACAGGGATCTATGGGGCTAACACCGGAGGAATTAGACTCGGTATTTGTTCTACATTTCTGTTACAAACCTAGAAATACGAGCACATAAAGTATATAGTCAGGCCACTAAAAAATGACCCCAGCAGCTATTAAAAATTAAGTCATATACCGATAATGGCTTTTTGAGTTTTTTGGTTTGGACATTAGAAATGACATGAGCAGTTGTTGCAGGTCGGGATGTGACTACACAATAAAAAACTTACCAATATAAAACAAAAACTAGCAGTAGACATTTTTTCGGTAGACCCTACATATTGAAAAGAATGAAAGTATGTATTGGCACATGGAGCCCGCTGTACAAGTTGCGCCTAAGTCCATGTGCACATACATGAATTTAGCATTTACGGAATCCATGAGAGTTCGAGCGGATTTCTTCCAAATGGATTTTATCTTATGCCAAAGCAGATGGGACAATTTGATAGGACGATCCAAATCGCTTCCAATAATATTTCCATGTGTAATGATGTAGAGGCCCCACTGCCTGCACCATAGCCTTTGGACTCCAGATTGGGTAAAACAGAGAGGCTTCAACATGTCAGGGTGTAGCATACATGCTGGATAAATATAGGAGAGGACTGAACCAGGGTATAAAATGGGCTAGTTATATTCAGATTAGATCAGGATAGTGATACCGCATTAAAACTGCCAATGATCCCCTTTAACTGCATGCAATAATAGAATGAATAGATCACCTCTAGGGGTCACATAGCATGTATTACAGGGGCACACCATTTGTTTCACATCTAACAAATGGACTACTTGGTATCTTCAATAAGTCCTAATCAAGACTCAATTGTTATATACAGACTAGAACTGGTAATTCATGTCTAGTTGGCGTGTTGGTATCCCTGATGGTTGGAGAGTGCACTTTGAATCTATGCCTAGATTTGAGGGGGACTTTTAATATGTCCTATCACTCAGAATGTAGATCTCGTTCCTGTAGAATTTCAGATGAAGAGTTATGGACTATCGAGGAATAAAATGTTAGAATGAACAAACAATGTGTGTAACACCAACTACCGTAGAGAACACATCCCTCGAGCTGTACTGCGAGAGATTATTAAGATTTTTTTATTTGAAGGACTACTCAATGCTAATAATAGTGGGCAACTGTATAAGACCATGAAGACTACCCCTTTAATTCTCACAAGCATTGAGGATACTGCCATGGGCTCCAATACCAATATGAGATACTTCCTGGTTCGGATATTGTTGGTCTAAAACACATGCTAACTCATAATATTAGAACACCATAAAGACTATCATAATTTTTTCAATTCATACGGGATTATCGTTAAACAATGAGAGATTATATATAAATGATTAGTTATTCTAATTTAGAATGAGAGGAGTCAATGGCGGTCACTGATTAGCCGATCCCACAATATGACTCAACCCTTTCCTAGGATTGACTGATAACCGATAACGGTTGAATCTAATACCTCTATTTTAGTAGCTATGGTGTTTGTAAGGCTAGTTAATGGATGATATAAGTGATAATATACACTGAAAACGCAAGTAATAAGCATATGACAATATGAAACCCTAATGGCACGTAGAGAGTAGAGAGATTCAGGAGACGGATTTAGGAGGACTGTGATTTTCAAGTGATCTAGAAGTGATATGGGTTAGGAATTGTCGGAACATACTGGGAAGAATTTCGTCAATACTCATTGGGGGTTTTGGAACTTAGAGATGTGTAGGATAGAAGCACCTCTACTAGAGGATAGGAGAGCTTCTAGGTTGCTAGTGACTTGATATGGGTGCTAGTGATCCACTGAAGGTGCTTAGGACTCTAGCCTTCCTTGGGCTCGGAAGAGCTTCACTATTGTTCCAGAAATCTTTTGTCAGATCTCCAAAATGAAATTTCGATCCAATGTCATTGGTTTGTACATGCAACCATATACAGGGAATAGATAGCGGTAACTGCACATACCTAACAACGGTCGAGTCAGGAACCTGCATAAATAAGATGTAGAAGTAGGCTATTTTCAGTAAACTAACCCTGCCGATCACCCCAAGAGTGTCTTACGAATGAGATCAGTTGCGGGCTTGGTCAAATGACTAGACGGTCCATGTAGTTATGTGTGCGATGTAAGGAGGCATTAGTAATGATGTCCTAGGTTTCCCTTATGCAAGTTACACTATAATACTGGGATAGATCTGGAATGCTCCAAGTATGAAAATGTGTGAGATGGAATAAAATTAACTTCCCCTCTTATGTTGTGTATGCAGAGTGATGTAACCCTTTTCCCTTGTATGGATGTGCTAGATGTATGCCTTTGAAATGATATTGTGGCTTTGATGCAAGCTTAAGTGATAGTAGATGATGCTTAATGATTGGCCCCTGATTTAAGAGAAATAACTAAGTATATATATGATTCCCTTGTTTAAATTTCATAATTGAAAACTGAAAGGATGACCTAAAGTTTTAAAAGATGCCAAAAAATCAAAAGAGACCTAAAAGGGTGAGAAAAATATATAAGGTGTCAGGAGCACCCAAGAGAGACAGGAGCACCTGGGCGCTTCTGTCCTATCTAGGTGTTTTACATATAATTTCTTTCTGGAATAGAGTTGCTTCTATCCTTTCATTCCTTTTAGAAACAGATGAGGTTAGGGTTAGGAGGAATACTTGTTGAATGTCGAGATGGTGTGCGCGTACCGTAGAGAAAGATCAGGCTGACTGCGAAGAACTCTTGTTTGTCTTGGAAGGACTACCTGCAAATAAGAACACAAGACCACAAGATTTTGATTAAACAATAAATGAGGAAACTGCCTTGGGCCTAGGAAATATAAAACTTCCTTTTGAAGGTGGTCAGTTCCCCTGCTAATATGAATTAACACAAAAGACTGCAAAATATCAATTAAATTGTCTCGTTGAACTGGGTAGGGGAAAGGCTGGTTTTCTGGTTTTTTTTTTATCAGAGGAACCGATGCCAGTTACTGATAACCGATACAGGTGGGTTCTAGGATCTTTTTGGCAGCTATGGTGTTTTGTAAGGCTGGTTTATGGATGATATTAGGAAATGGGATGATTAGAAGCGAAAGAATGATAGTTAGATGTAATGGCATGTTGGGTAGTGGATTCAGAAACGGATTTAGGAGGACTGTGATTCAAAGAGCATAAGAAATGTTATAACAGAGGACATGCAAGATATGACTTACTGGTTTTGACAAAGATGCAAGTTGATCTCCTCTACTGCAAGCACTTCTGGTTTCTTTACTCGTCTCTGCTTGATTAAATGAAGATCAGGACTCTGTTCCTCACTCGCAATGCTCTCTGTTGATCCAGAAATCCTTTGACTGATCTCCAAAATGAAATTCCGATTCGTTGTTTTGGTTTGGGGAGCCCATTTACAGGGAACCGATGGCGGTTGCGTAACCGATGGCGGTCGAGTAGGAACCGGCATCGGTAAGGAAAAAGTAGGCTATTTTTAGTAAAATAACCCACCTTCCCTGCTTTTCTCCCGAGAGCTATCCTCAACATTGTCCAACTAAAAGGGGTTCTGCACTTTCTTCCATAAAGTGCTTCAAATGGTGCCATTTTAAGAGATGAGTGATAAGTATTGTTGTATGTGAACTCAACTAATGGAAGATACTCTTCCCATTTATACTGTTGATCCATGCAATACATTCGCAACATGTCCTCCAACACTTGATTTACCCTCTCAGTTTTTCCATCTGTTTCCGGATGATATGCAGAACTGAAGTTTAGTTTCGTTCCAAGAGCTGCGTTAAGCGTTTTCCAAAACCTTGACATCATTCTAGGATCCCTGTCAGATATAATCAATTCTGGTACACCATGCAATCTAAAAATTTCGTGTACGAATCTTTTGGCCAGCACTGATGAATCATCCTTTAGATTTCCAGCGATGAAATGAGCTACCTTGGTTAGTTTATCTACAACTACTAGGATAACATCATGTTTATTCCTGGACATAGGTAGTCCTTGTACAAAATCCATGGTTATTACTTGCCATTTGTACTGCGGTATGCTATGAGGATATAGCAGTCCAGCAGGGTGCATATGTTTTGCCTTCACCCGCTGACATTCCAGACAATGAGTCACAAAATTAATTACATCCTTTTTCATACCTTTCCAAAAGTATTGTTGTTTTAAATCAGCAAGCATTTTTGTGATACTTGGGTGTCTAGAGAAAGGTGAATTATGAAATTCAACTAACAACTTCTTTCTCAAATCATTCAACATAGGTACATATACCCTGTTTTCATAACGCAAGATTCCTTCATCATCAAAATGAAAACCTTTATACCTTATATCCTTTGGTTCTGCAGCAAGCGCTGCTTTTACTTGCTGAAAGTATCCATCTAATTCTGAGGCACTTTTTACCTCGTCTTTAAACTGAGTTCTTAATGTTATAAGAGCAGAAATGTGCCTCCTATGACTTAGAGCATCAGCTACCCTATTCTCCTTTCCTTTGATATAGATAATATCAAAGTCATATTGTGATAAAAATTCTAACCACCTTCTCTATCTGGCATTCAGATTGGGCTGAGTAAAAATATATTTCAGTCCTAAGTGATCAGTTTTCAACTCAAAAGGTTTCCCAAGTAAATAGTGTCTCCAGACTTGAAGTGCATGAACAATGACAGCAAGTTCCAAATCATGAGGGGCATAATTCAGCTCATGTAACTTAAGTTTTCTACTTTCATATGCTATGACCTGATCATTTTGTAGCAAAACACCTCCAAGGCCTTCCCCAGAAGCATCCGTTACAATAGTAAAACTCCCATTAGGGTCTGGTACAGCTAGTATAGGTGCAAAAGTCAACTGGTCTTTCAAACTTTTGAAAGCCGCTTCGCACTTATCATTCCATATGAAATTTCTTATCCTTCTTCTGTAATGAAGTTATTGGTGCAGCTACTTTAGAAAAATCCTTTACAAATTTTCTATAGTAACCAGCAAGACCCATGAAGCTTCTTACTTCATGCACATTCTTTGGTGCAGGCCACTCAGTTATTGCCACTATTTTTGAAGGATCTACAGCAATTCCTTCCTTACTTATAACGTGACCCAAATATTGAACTTCTGAATCAAAGAAGGAACATTTGGATAACTTACCATACAACTTTATCGTTCTCAAAATTTCCAAAAATATCTTCAAATGTTCATTGTGCTCCTCAACGCTTTTAGAATAAATGAGAATATCATCCAAGAATACAAGTACAAACTTGTCCAGGTATTCTTGAAAAATATTGTTCATTAAATTCATAAAGGCTGCGGGTGCATTAGTTAATCCAAAGGGTAGAACTATGAATTCATAATGTCCGTACCTTGTTCGGAAAGCTGTTTTATGAATATCTTCCTCTCTAATCCTTAACTGATGGTAACCAGATCGAAGGTCTATCTTAGAATAAACCGCTTCTCCATGCATCTGATCAAATAGATCGTCGATCCTAGGAAGTGGATATCGGTTCTTGACTGTTGCTTTGTTCAACATCCGATAATCAATACACAACCTTAGTGTTCCATCCTTCTTTTTCACAAATATTACTGGTGCTCCCCAAGGTGAAACACTTGGTCTAATCAAACCTTTAGACATAAGCTCTTGCAACTGTGCCTTAAGCTCGACTAACTCTATAGTAGTCATCCGATAAGGCGCTTTGGATAAAGGTTCTGTTCCTGGCTTGATTTCAATGGTCAAGTCAAATTCTCTCTTGGGTGGTAACCCTAGTAATTCCACAGGAAAAACATCCCTGAAACTTTGTAACAGAGGGAATTGTTTCATGAAATCATCATCTTCTTTTGAAGATTCAGATATCTTTACTGCATAAAGGGTGCATCCTTTATTTTTAGCCTTTTTAAGCTACATAGCCTGACAGTTTTCTAACTGAAATTTCCCGTTTCACACCTTGAATCTCTACTGATTCCAGCTGATCATTTAAACATTTTATGTTATTTTCATAGCATTCTACCTTTGCTTTATGGTTAGCTAACCAATTGGCACCGATGAAAATTTCATACGATCCTAAAGGTGCAACATACAGATCAACTTCCATGGAAAAGTTAGGTAAGTCAAGGACTGCCCCAAAAAGACACATACTCACTGTATGAACAAAATTATTACCATACTGTACAGTCCAAGATTTATCCATTTTTCCATCTTTTCTTTTAAGTTTAGAAGCAAGTTTATTATATATAAAACATTCAGTAGCTCCTGTATCAAAAATAATAGTGACAGGTATGCCGAATAACTTACCCGGAACTTCTATAGGTGTCACTTACTTTTTAGCTTGCTTGTCCGCTACTGCAGCATGTATCTTATGCTGCTGATTTCGATCATCGTTCTTCAAAGGGCACTGATTTGCGTAGTGATATTTGCCACAGTTGTAGCAGCCTCCTACAGGTCCCTTTTTAGGCTCAAAGTTGCCTCCAGTTTTGTAATTGTCACGTTGTCCTCCATAGGGATTCTGCCCATTATTATAATTTTTAACAAAATTATCCTTTGCATTTCCAGCAGGCTTATTTACTGCTGCTTTCTTATTGCTATCTCCTGGAAACTTACTCTTGTTTCCAAACTTTTTCCATGGTCCTTTTCTGGGTGCAAGAGAGGTTGAAGAAGGGTTTGCAGTCTTCTTCCTCACTTCCTCCTTATGGGTAGAAATAACCTTTAATTTCTATTCTTGCCTTATGGCCTTTTCAACAATCATTTGACCACAGGCGACGGTGTTATCCTTTACGTGATATATGGGGTAATGTATGCAGCACACCTTAAGGAGACAAGGTAGCAGTGGATATTAATATAGCGGTAGGGTTATATGCATTACCGGGGGCAGAAGGAGGAAGATTCCAAAAGGACATCGATGTGTGTTATCTGGGAGTGGTAGAAAGGAACGTACATTTGCGTGGGTGGGAGGAACCTGCATATTGGCGGAGCTATACAGGGTTTATGGCTTGTAGGTGAAACCAGGAAGACACTGGATTGCCTCATACTTATTCACTGTTGGGCCTCTGAGCACATTGTTTGTGTAGGGACCAGTGCCAATCCTCCAGGCAGGATGAGACCGGAGAGTTACAGAGGTTGGGCTTCAGACGATGGTCCAGACAGAACAAGAGGCAAGATCTCAGGCGTGGCGGGTGACATTGAGTATACAGGACAGGTAGGGAGAGAGTGAACGGTTTTTTGCGGATATCTGTTGGAGGCACCTACGGGAACTATTATTTATGGTAAATGGCGCATGGTTGCGGAGTTAGGGGTGTTAGAGCGAATGAAGGTGGATCGCAGGGCACAGCCAGGTGAACATGAGAGGATTCATATAGATCGCGTTGCGACGACAATTGATTTGTGCAGGATATACCCCTGGCTATAGACATATATGAGGATTGACGCAGAGGCAGTAGTATCTCACCTCCCCAGCCAACACCTCCAGAAGCCCTGAAGATGGTGGTAGCAGCCGATCGTAGGGTAATGGACGCAGGAACGACGAGGCCTATAGTTATGGTGGTAGCAGACTGCGAGGTGTACGTGAGGGTCCTACATAGCGTGATACAGTCAGAGAGGGATGTCTGCAGCGTTTGGTTCAGCAGCTCCAAACGCAAGTGAATGAGACAGAGGATTGTTAGTGGTTGCGGGTCACGGGTGGAGAGATAGAGGCTGGAGTCCTCCATGGAAGGAGGGCGTTCATTATATGTTACAGGAGAGATTGGCAGATCAGTGCAGAATCAGTGGGCGGGTACCAATAGCTGTGGGTACCTTGAGGACAGAGAGGCCCGTGGCGGAGAGGGGTCGGCGTCACGATTCATCACCTAGTTGGGGATGAGCGTGAGGGTCTGACTAAATGTTAGCAAGGTATAAGAATAAATAAGAGTACCGACCTGCGTGTCGATGATAGAGAAAAGTTGTATTGTTTAAAATCTAAATAAACGAGAATGTATGTTGATGGAGTACGATAAAAATAAAATTGTTTGTGTTTTGATTTCGGTATGTGTATGTTTGAAAAAAGAAAAGAGGAATGTGAATTAAATAGAAATACCACAAATATTTGTATTTTACCACACCATGATAGGTTATGGTAGGGGATGGTCGAGCTAACCTTGGGAGACCCCATGTCTCCGAAATGCTGCCCTACATAGCCCTTGGCACAAAGCAAGGAGGGGCCTCAGACCGATTGTGAGTTTCCCTTAGGTCAGGGAGAGGTGAATTCAGGCAATTGGGTACGGTTAGCAAATTGGTTGGTTGGTTAAAAATATTAAGATTAGTAAAGGTTTGAAGGGGGGATGGTGTTGGTAATGAATTGGGATGTTTTTTGTAAAAGGTATAAGGGAAGCGAAAGTAGCTGCCAAAGTAAAAAGGGAATCATGTCCTGATTAAGATTCAACACACAATCCTAGATGCGAGGGCAAAGTGGAAAGAGTGCTCCGTAGATGAAGAGAGCTAAAAACAAACCACACCACGTAGAACGAGCTTGGGAGCCTAGGTACCGTGCATAGACGAGGAAGTCAATAGGTGAAAAAGTTGTGTGATATAATATATCGAGGTACATTACGGTCCACTTGAGTTGAAACAAATGGTGAGGTGAGGTTGGATTGATATAGCTGCCGGTTACGGGAGACACTTATACAAAGTGGGGTTCTAACGAAAGAGAACCAGACCCTAAATAGCCAAGTCAGGACTCAAAAGTTCTTTTGAATGAGGCTTTTATTTTATGAATGAGACTGCGCGATGTGGGAAGTTCCCAGGGATAGATTGTATTATTCTTGAGGTCTTCACGAAGCTGATCAATGCGAGAAGCTTCTGAATACAGGCTGATGTGTATAGCTTCCTTCGAGGGGGGGAGCAGTTATTATAGTAGCAGATATGATGTAATGCATAGCTGTTCCTCGGGGGACAAAAGGGAAAAAAAGAGCAGTCTATATATAATAGCAGCAATAGTTCGGATCTAAGCTGTCCTTCGAGGGAGCAGTCTATATTAATTTAGATGATAGATGTTCTTTTGGCGTGAAGCATCTAGTTGTAGGAGTTTGACTCAAGAAATCCCATAAGAATACGGGTATTTTAATAATTTGAAGTCATGGACTAGACTAAAAAGGGGGAAGGCCTCATCAAGGGGGACGGTGAGAATCAAACTATGTTGAGCTTGATGTTAGTATGAGGTGTAGAAACAGAGTGTATGTAGTGGTAAAGTGAGCGAAGGGACAAGCGGTTAGGTAGATAAGAAGTGATATAACACTAATTTCAACAGTAGAAGGTCAAGGATGTGAAGGCATTAAGGGGATCAGGGCTCAGGTTTACCATTAAGAAAGCAAACGATAAGTACCAGATCCAAGGTGTGAGTGTATTATATAAGGCCCAATCCAATTGGGAGAAAATTGCCACTTTGCGCTTTTCTAGTTTGGTACATGTTATTCTTTGAGGACAAGATCACCAAACCTTAAAGGTACGCTCATGAGTCGCTTATCATAAGCACGTTTTAAGCGTTTTTGAAGATTGAAGGGACAAGAGCTGTAAGACGGCGTTCGTCAGAAGCTCCAATTGGGCTAACCACTTTGGCGGGAAATCATCGTTGGTCGGAGATATCAGGAAGAGATATTATAAGGAGGGGAGTTGTATTTCGAAAGAGGTAAAAACAGGCCTCCGGGTACCGTTTAAAAAAGAAAAAAGGTGTGTGTTTGTGTGGCATTAGTAGAGGTAGGAATGCTAGTACGATAAGCCCAAAGGGTAAAGGGAATGTGATCGTGCCAATTTCTTCCGGATCATTGACAACTTTCATGAGGGTTGGTTAGTGTTTTATGAGGCCTCGGCTTGCCCATTGGCTGTGGATAGTAAGGTGATGAGAAAATAAGTTTGCTACCAAAGTTGTCCACAAAGGTCTATTTTTTTTTCGAACAACTTGTTTTGTGAAAGATTTTCCATTATCTGTTATCGGGCGATGAGGAACCACCAAAAATGACAGATATGTGGGTGTTAATGGGAACGCGACAATTTTTTCGTTTTGATTTGAAATGAGTGGAATAGCCTCCACCCATTTTGTGTAATATTCGGTCGCGTGATGATCCAACGGTGCGTTGTGAAGAGGTCGCGTGTTAATCTCACCAATAGTCAACCCCATTGTGAGGGGAAGGGCTCAAAGATCTCGAGCGATCTGGAGGGGGGCAGGAGTTGTTGAAGGTTGGCATGTGTGCTGACACATAACACAACGCTTAACATATTCGTAGCAGTCGTGATTGGAGGAGTAGGCCACATAATAACCAAGGCGAAGATTCGTTTGGCCACGGCAAAGGCCGCTGAAATGCCACCACAAATACCGTCATGGACCTGTTGGAGGGATGAGTGCCTCCCACGCAAGTTATGAAGCGAGGAGGATGCCATCAAAGCCCGTTTATAGAGGGGAGTCCCCCCATGACAAATAATGCGAAACACTTTTAAGAAAAAAGCAACGTTTGCAGTTACTAGTAAGGTCAGGTGGGGAGGACAGGAGATTGTAAGGTGTTTCGGGAAAAAAAACCGAGACCACTGCGATCATTATGTTTACGGGTAGGTACACGGGGGGGGAATGGAGTTGTAGTCGCCTTGTTCGTAAAGGCAAAACCAAAGGCCTTTCCACGCACGTGAGTCAAGAAGGTTAGGGCGAAAACGACGATTGTCAAGTATTTGAAAATCGGATTGGAAAGGAAAAACACCAAGAGGAGGTGCAGGGTAATGGAGGATGAGTCAACCACCCCCATCGTTGGTTAGTGCGGCAATGGGTGGTCGTAAGAGATTACTCCCCACGCGACGGTCGTAGGTGGGGATGCGCATGAATTGTCCGTACTCCTGAGGGGTAGGGAAGAGAAAAACTACGTTATCTAGGTGGTACTCCCCCAGCGTAAGGCGATGTGAAGAAAAAAACTCTACTAAAGGGGGCGGAGGTTGGAAGGTTAGCTGCGGGAAGGGAAGTGGTTTTTGCGATGGTGGTTTCATCAGTTTGAGCGTCGGCCGGTGGAGGTGGATGTTGGGTGGATTGGAAGAGGATGGGTGGGTTGAATGTATGGGGTCTTGATGGTATAAGACACATCGTTAGGGCGGTTTTGATAAAATATTGTAGGTTTTTAAAGGGGGGAGGGTCAGCTTTTACGATGTAGGACTTCCCTCGTTACTCAAATTTTATGCATCTATGTAATGTGAGGGAAATGATCCCATGGCTCGGATCAAGGACAACCCAAAGCAATATATTATGTTGGAACTCTCCATCCAAGACATAGAAGAGTTCAGGAATAAAGTAAGTGGTCCTACCCGAAGTTGAGGTCAGGTGCCAAAGATCTCGAGCGATCTGGAGCGGGTGGCTAGGCGTATGTGAAGGTTGGCATGTTGCTGCACACATAACACACCGCTTAACCTCTTGGTAAGCCAGTCGTTCTTGAGATGTCGGCCCATAATAACCAGGGCGAAGGATTCGTTTGGCCACGGCAAGGCCGCTGAAATGTCCACCACAATACCGTCATGGACCTGTTGGATGGTATGAGTGGCCTCCACGCCAGTTAGACAGCGAAGGAGGATGCCATCAAAGCCACGTTTATAGAGGAGTCCCCCCATGACAACATAATGCGAAACACTTTTAAGAAAAGCACGTTTGCCGTTACTAGTAAGGTCAGGTGGGAGGACAGAGATTGTAAGGTGTTTCGGGAAAACCGAGACCACTGCGATCATTATGTTTACGGGTAGTCACGGGAATGAGGTCTGTCGGCCTTGTCGTAAAGGCCAAACCAAAGCCTTTCCACGCACAGTGAGTCACGAAGGTTAGGGCGAAACGCCGATTTGTCAAGTATTGACAATGGATTGGAAAGGAACCACACCAAGAGGAGGTTCAGGGGTAATGGAGGATGCGTCAACACCCCCATACGTTAGGTTAGTGCGGCAATGGGGTGGTCCGTAAGAGATTACCTCCCCCACGCGCCGGTCGTAGGTGGGATGCGCATGTAATTGTCCGTACTCCTGCGGGGTCGGGACAGAACTAACGTTATATAGGTGGTACTCCCCCAGCGTTAAGGCGCTGAATGAAAAACATCTACTAAGGGGTCGGAGGTTGGAATGTTAGCTGCGGGAAGGGAAGTGGTTTTTGCGATGGTGGTTTCATCAGTTGAAGGCGTAGGCGCGGTTGAGGTGGATGGTTGAGGTGGATTTGACGAGGATGGTGGTTTGAATGTATGGGTGTCTTGATTGGTATAAGCACACTCGTTAGGGCGGTTTATAACATATTGTAGGTTTTAACGGGGGGAGGGGTCAGCTTTTACGATGTAGGACTTCCCCTCGTACTCAAATTTATGCATCTATGTAATGTTGAGGGAATGCATCCCATGGCTCGGATCCAAGGACAACCCAGCAATATATTATGTTGGAACTCTCCCTCCAAGACATAGAAGAGTTCAGGTAAAGTACGTGGTCCTACCCGAATGTTGAGGATCACGGTGCCTAAGGTAGAAGTAATAGCGTCATTGAATGACTGCAACATGATGGGGTTGGCACACATGCAACTAGAAGGGATATTCATTTGTTGGAAGGCTTTTGAAGAGATGATGTTTAGGCTAGCGCCCCCGTCAATCATAACCCGACGTACTCGAATGTCCCGGACGTAAGTGGAGATGAAAAGGGAAGGGTCAGGATCTTCTGTACCAAAGTCAACAATTTCATCTTCCGAGAAACTAACTGCAGCGGCTTGTTGTACCGAGACAGAAGTGGTGGGGGAGATGGATTGTTTGGTGAGAGAAGCAACGTGATTGGGTGTTAGAATGGAGGCGACAGGCAGGGTTTCATTAGGTAAAACCTCTATCCCTTGAAGGATCTCAACGAGAGCTTGTCGATGAGATTCAGAAGTCTGAATGAGATCATACAATGTCATTTTTACGGGCGATTGGTGAAGCTGTTTAATCATATTTCGGTGGGCAATGCCATTAGAGACGGGATAGGCAGGTCCGCGAATGACCACTTTAGGTGGTGGTGCAATCGGGATGTTTGATGGAGAAAGAGATGCCGCAGGAGTGTTTTCTTTTGCTTTCCCATTGTTTTTCTTCCCTCGAGTAGCGACACTAATCATATTAATCTCGTAGACCTGAGATGAGGAAGATGGTTGGGATAACTCATGGTCTTCAAGACAAAAAGGAGTTCTTCGCAGTCAACCTGATCTTTTTCTACGGTACGCACACACCATCTCAACATTCTACAAGTATTCCTCCTAGCCCCAACCCTTATATGTTTCTAAAAGGAACGAAACATTCCGAGTGAAACATTTTGGCACGCCCGGTGGGACCCATTTTGGGTTTCTTTCTCTTGCTTATTTTCATTTTAGGAAGCATATTTGTTGTTGCTGCTTTTGTTATATATTTCGTAAAGAATTTGTCTTGCTTTCCTAGTTTCGCATTAGTGAAAGTCATCTCTCTTGCTTCATCGAATATAATTTTCGATTTGGGTTTAAAACACATGCATTGCATTCCTGCTTGTTGTTCTTCAATTCTAGTGAACATAGATTAAGTAACAGGTCGTACACGTGGGGGTGATATCCACGGTATTGACAGGAAATTAACCTTAGTTTCACTGCACAACACATACCGAATCACTTCACAATTAACACAACAGCTCAAACATCCCCCCTTTTCCGCGGTATTCCTCCGCCCGATTGAGGTAACCTTATAAGCCAAAACAAACTTGACATTTCCCCTAGGTCTTGTTGTTTAGGATTCTGACATCATCTTACGTCTAAAGGCATAAGCCCACGATAACTAAAATTAACCCTAGGATTAGTCTCTAGATTTGCGTGTGCATCTTGCTTGTTTTCAAATTCTGTTTTCTCTGTCATACTTTGTCTTCTGTGATCAATAAGTTGATAAATATACTCAACGTTGCTAAAAATCAAATTAGCAGCCTTTTATATCTTCTTATCCTAGACTTTTGACACCGGCATCGGTTAAGGGACCGACGTCGTTTTCTCTGTGACCGACACCGGTTACTAAACCGATATCGGTTACTGTCTTCATCAGCCCCTGACAAACCAGCAACTTGCCAAATTCATCATTCTGAGGTTGTTTTTGTTCTTGATAGATTGAAACTTTCCTGTGTGTTCTTGTCCATGGTTGTCATCACTCGGAAGCAAGCCGCCGCCATGGTTTCACATGCCTGCTCTGTGTCTTTGCCTGAATCACCCCCTTCACATTCTATAGGGAACCCTACGGACACCAGTGAGATCCCCCAAATTCCTGTAGGAGACAAGGACTTTGCCAAATTTCTGGATGCTAATCCCAGCGCTGTACAATACTATTTGTCTCATGCCCCCGACCGTACGCCTGATGGTCAGCTCCTTATTGGCATGCCTATTAGTATAGCTGCTCATTTAGCTCCCACTCCTCCTGATAACACTGCCTTACTTCCTGCATCTCTAGCCCCGTCTCCTAATCCGACGGCTTCAGAGGTTCATACGACCCCGATTAGCTTTCCTTTGGTTAATCTTGGACCCCACGTATCGTTACCACCAACTGCCCCTATCTCATCTCTCTTTCAGACCACTCCATTCATGACTTACTCTCTGCCACCTATTCACACGAGCTTTCCTTCTCAAGCTCCGCCTACCTTTTCATTCCCATACACGTATCCAGTAACCTCAACACCTTATATGGGACATCCCTATTCTGTGGCACCATCATCTCATCCAACCACAGATTTCATCAAACAAATGATGGACAAAATGCAAAACCTGGAGGCTTCCGTTTCAGGAAGTCGTAGCGCCTTGACATACGAGCAAGTTTGTCGGGAGCCCATTCACCCTTCTGTCCCCCTTCATTCATATCCTCCTCAATGGGAGTTGCCAAAGTTTACTCGTTTTAACAGTAAAGAGGATCCTCAACAACACTTGCGATCATTTAGACATGCTTGTTATTTGATTGCCCATGATGACGCCTTGTTACTCCGCACCTTTCCCATGTCCTTATCAGGACCTGCCTTGGAGTGGTACAGTGCTTTAACCCAGCACTCAATCTTCTCTTTTAACCAACTAGCCCAATCTTTCTTGGATCATTTCTCCATTAACATTGCCAAGAAAGTATCTATCACTGACCTCTATGCCATCCGACAATTTGAAGACGAATCTATCGCAGATTTCGTTGGACGATGGCGGGGCCTTATCAACCAACTTACGTATGCCTTGCCTCAAACCGAACTCATCGAACTATTTACGCGGGCCTGCGCTAAGCACATCTCCCCTACCCTCCAAATTCAAACTTTCTGCACATTCGACGAGGCCTTTACCATGGCTCGGAAACTAGAAATTCGAGCCTTAGAAGAAGAGAAATTGCGGTTGCGTAACAAAAACCCCAATTTCCGAACTCCTGATTCTACCAACAAGCCAAACACCACCACTCCTCACGCGTCCACTTCTTCTAAATCAAAAGGAGCTGTCCACGCGGTAATGGTCAAATCTCAAACACCGTCCAATACTCCACCGAAAACCACTTATAAGTACAAAGCCGAGCCCACCAATTACACTCCCTTGGGAGAAACTTATGGCGTCATCCTGGAGAAATTGCTCAAAGCTGGGGCTATCACCTTGCCCCCTGTTAAACCTCACTCTGGGTTTGACTCCACCCGCGCAATACCTTCCTGGTACAAAGAAAATGACTTTTGTAACTTTCACCGCGTAAAAGGACATAGTCATGAAAACTGCAAGATGTTGAAAAACATAGTGCAGGAAATGGTTGACGCAGGGGATATAACCCTCGATAATCCTAACGCCCCTGCTAACCGAAATCTGAAAATTTTCAACAAGCCATTCCCGAATCACTCGTCCAACAGTAACGTGAACCAAGATATCTTAGCCGAGGAGAGTGTTCATGAGATCCATGCAGTCTTCGATTCTCAGCCAAAAGCCTCTATTGAAATTTTTTTAAATCAAGCCTCTCCACCAACACAGGAGTTTGAACCTCCTTCACCACCATCAAGCCAAAGTGAAATCATTCCTTTACCCATAGAAGAGTTAACTGCCCGGACTTCTCTTCTCATCGACGAGTCTTCTTACACCACATCCCTACAAGACTGTGAGCGGATGCTATCTAATTTATCTATTTCCCAAACGTCCCCTTCTACCACTCTTGCTACACAAGAGGAAGGCTCGCCACTCCTTTTGACATCCTTAGACGAGAAATCTCTTACACTAACATCACCACATTCTTTAAACGTGACAGATCCCCTCAAACACGCCCTCCTACCTATTAGTCCCTCATCGCCTAAATCTTTTCAACGACCGGTTGACCTCTTAACATCTATTGATACAGTGCCTCATCTACCTCCTGTGTCACACCCACAGTGGACTGGAATTACAACCCACCTTTCTTCCGTACAAAAATTACAAATCACACCTGGAGACTGTCATTCCACAGAAGATAGACAGGCCCTATGGGAACGTTTGAGTACCCCTTTTTCTACTCAAATGCAAATGACTGATCCTGATGTCTCCACCATATACCCGAAGTGCTTACAGAAGCTTAAAATGCCCCTGTTCTCACCTTCACCCCCCTCACCTCTACCAAATGCCCCGTCCACTTCTATCAACTTAACCAGATCTTCCCCTACGCTTGGGACCTCACCAATGCCCAGTCTAACGCACCCGCCTAAGCGACTCGATCTATCCAAAAATAAATCCGCTCCGCCACCTAGGAGACAAACTCAATCCGTGCCCCTATCACAATCAAAACCATCATCGTCATACCTACCTTCCATATTGGGACCCCATCCCTCTACCTTACATCAATATATCATACCTCCTGCGTTTTCTTCAAAACAACCTACGCCTTCCGCACCTATACAAAAATTCCAGGGTATAGCAACACCGTCACTCCGCGTATCCTGTCCACCTATCAACCCTAAACAAATTCCATCATCAAAAGATTTGTTTTCAGTCACTCCTATTTCCCCGTGGTTGTTTTCTGATACCACATCATCTGCGGCCTCATCATCCAACATAGCTTCTGCGCCAAAGAAATCACGTTTAGTGAAAACCATGTATCAACACCCCTCGGCTAAACCACCACCCATGCGAACCAATCATGCCCAAACATTACCAAAACCCGCACAACCAATACCCTCATCCTCTTCCGATTTTGACCCACTCAAAGGATCTTACGCCAAAATCCTTGCTATGTTGGTGGAGAATGCGACCATTTCCCTACCTCCACTTAGACCTTATGACCCGTCTAAACCCCGACCTATGGGTTACGATGAGTCTAAAATCTGCGCTTATCACCGCACACCAGGACATGATGTGGAGGGATGCAAAGCTCTAAAAACCATCCTTCGCCAGTCACCTCTCCCGGATAGAAAGATTAAGAAAGACAACTTACGAAGGGAGAGACCTTTAGTTTCCATTCCCTCTCCTATACCATCTGTCCCCGCCTCACCAAGATCTATCATTATTACAACCCCACCTCTTGAAGACCATGAGTTATCCCAACCATCTTCCTCATCTCAGGTCTACGAGATTAATATGATTAGTGTCGCTACTCGAGGGAAGAAAAACAATGGGAAAGCAAAAGAAAACACACCTGCGGCATCTCTTTCTCCGTCAAACATCCCGATTGCACCACCACCTAAAGTGGTCATTCGCGGACCCACCTATCCTATCTCTAATGGCATTGCCCACCGAAATATGATTAAACAGCTTCACCAATCGCCCGTAAAAATGACATTGTATGATCTCATTCAGACTTCTGAATCTCATCGACAAGCTCTCGTTGAGATCCTTCAAGGGATAGAGGTTTTACCTAATGAAACCCTGCCTGTCGCCTCCATTCTAACACCCAATCACGTTGCTTCTCTCACCAAACAACCCACTACCCCAACCACTTCTGTCTCTGTACAACAAGCTGCTGCAGTCAGTTTCTCTGAAGATGAAATTGTCGACTTTGGTACAGAAGACCCTGACCCTGCCCTTTTCATCTCTGCTTACGTCCGGGACATTCGAGTACGTCGGGTTATGATTGACGGGGGCGCTAGCCTAAACATCATCTCTTCAAAATCCTTCCAACAGATGAATATCCCTTCTAGTTGCATGTGTGCCAACCCCATCATGTTGCGGTCATTCAATGACGCTATTACTTCTACCTTAGGCACCGTGATCCTCAACATTCACGTAGGACCACGTACTTTACCCGAACTCTTCTATGTCTTGGAGGGAGAGTTCCAATATAATATATTGCTGGGTCGTCCTTGGATCCGAGCCATGGGATGCGTTCCCTCAACATTACATAGATGCATAAAATTTGAGTACGAGGGGAAGTCCTACACCGTAAAAGCTGACCCTCCTCCCTTTAAAACCTGCAATATGTTATACCGCCCTAACGATGTGCTTATACCAATCAAGACACCCATACATTCAACCCAACCATCCTCCTCAAATGTACCTCAACCATCCACCTCAACCGCGCCTACGCCTTCAAATGATGAAACCACCATCGCAAAAAGCACTTCCCTTCCCGCAGCTAACATTCCAACCTCCGACCCCTTAGTAGATGTTTTTCAGCGCCTTACGCTGGGGGAGTACCGCCTATATAACGTTAGTTCTTTCCCTACCCCGCAGGAGTATGGACAATTACATGCACATCCCACCTACGACCGTCGCGTGGGGGAGATAATCTCTTACGGACCACCCCATTGCCACACTAACCTAACGTATGGGGGTGTTGACGCATCCTCCATTACCCCTGAACCTCCTCTTGGTGTGGTTCCTTTCCAATCCGATTTTCAATACTTGACAAATCGTCGTTTCGCCCTCACCTTCTTGACTCGCTGTGCGTGGAAAGGCTTTGGTTTTGGCCTTTACGAACAAGGCCAACATACACTCATTCCCGTGACTACCCGTAAACACAATGATCGCAGTGGTCTAGATTTTCCCGAAACACCTACACAGGAGACACCTCCTGTCAGCTGTATCCTGGAAGAAGAAGACGTCGCCCCTACCAAACCATCATCACCCACTTTGCCATCATCACCCGCAGAATCTATAGACCCTGAATCCATCCCTCCTAACTTTTTTTTTTCATAAATGCTATCTTCATAGGTCCTATCACTTCAAGATACTCTCACTTATGATAATGATGACCCATCTTCTTTGCCCCTTCTTTATCCAGACATGATCGAAGAGGATTCGCCTTTGATTAATGTTGTTGAATGCCAGGATGACGACTCCATCCTCACTTACCTTGGCGCGGATGATTCTTATATTCAACGAGCCTTACCATCTGAGGTCGATCCATCTGAAGTCAAAGCTATCCTAGAAATGCCCCCACGGAGGAAAATCTCAAACAATTGCGTAGTTTACAAGGTAAGCTTCAATCTATCCGACGTTTCATCTCCCAACTCTCGGATCGGTGTCAACCTTTCCATCACCTACGCTTAAAAAGGATATTGCCTTCCAATGGAGTCCCAGAATGTCACCAAGCCTTCGAAGCTCTCAAATCCTATCTCTTGCAGCCACCCATTGCTTATCCCACCCCAAGACGACCTCCCTTTCTACCTTTACATTTCCGCCACCGACCACGCTATAGGAGCCATGCTTGCACATCGTGATGCTTTCTTCTGAGAATCGCGAACAAGCCATTTATTATATAAGTTGTACCTTGGTGGACTATGAGACTAGGTACACACATGTAGAAAAATTGTGCCTTGCCCTATCATTCGTGGCCACCAAACTCCGACACTACCTTCTAAATCACAAGACTTTTGTCATCACCAATACAGACCCCATCCATTACATGTAAGCCAAACCTCATCTGAACCAACGCATTGCTAGATGGCTCATGCTTCTCGCCGACCTCGACCTTGAGTTTTTCCACCAGAAATCAATCAAAGGACAAACCATCGCAGACCAACTTGCGGAAGCTCCTTTACCTGGGGAACAATTTACCAATTTCACATTTCCCGACGAACTCATCGCTACTCTTTCCCTCACGGAGGAGTCATACCCAATGACCCTCTTCTTCGATGGATCTAAATGCCAGCGCGGTGGAGGAGCCGGCGTTGTTCTCATTCCTCTCAACGCTAAACCTATGCCTCTTTCATTCCGACTTGATTTCCCTTGCACTAATAATACAGCGGAATACGAGGCCCTTGTTCTGGGTCTCCAAGTTGCGTTACACTTAGGTATCAAATCTATCAACATTTTTGGCGACTCTCAATTGGTAGTCAATCAAGTTATGGGCGTCTACCAATGCAAAAATGAGGAACTTCAAAAATACAAACACTACGTGGATTCACTTCTAGCCTTATTTACCCACTATTCTATACAAACCATTCCCCGCTCCACTAACAAATTTGTGGATACTATGGCTTGCTTAGCCTCGTAAATTCCCGCCGCGCTAACTGACTCTGAATTATTCATCGTGGTCCAACAACTTTTTGCCCCATCCTATTCAACCCCGGTAGTTTGTATGATAAATACTGTGTCTACTAATTCACAGGATACCTGGTACCACCAATTTCACGACTACCTTACAATCTCTGTCCTCCCACCTGACCTTACTAGTAACGGAAAACGTGCTTTTCTTAAAAGTGTTTCGCGTTATGTTGTCATGGGGGGACTCCTCTATAAACGTGGCTTTGATGGTATCCTCCTTCGCTATCTAACTGGTGCAGAGGCCACTCATACCATCCAACAGGTCCATGATGGTATTTGTGGTGGACATTTTAGAGGCCTTGTCGTGGCCAAACGAATCCTTCGCCTTGGTTATTATTGGCCTACTCTCAATAACGACTGCTACGAATATGTTAAGCGTTGTGTTATGTGTCAGCAACATGCCAACCTTCAACATACTCCTAGCCACCCACTCCAGATCGCTCAAGATCTTTGGCCCTTCTCACAATGGGGTTTAGACCTTATTGGTGAGATTCACCCGACCTCTTCACAACGTCACAGTTGGATAATCACAGCGACCAAATATTACACAAAATGGGTGGAGGCTATTCCACTCATTTCAATCAAAAAAGAAAAAATTGTCGAGTTCATTAACCACCACATTATCTGTCGTTTTGGTGTTCCTCATCGCCTGATAACAGATAATGGAAAATCTTTCAAAAACAAGTTGTTGCAAGACCTTTGTGACAACTTTGGTATCAAACTTATTTTCTCATCACCTTACTATCCACAAGCCAATGGTCAAGCCGAGTCCTCTAATAAAACACTAACCAAAATCCTTATGAAAGTTGTCAATGAATCCGGAAGAAATTGGCAAGATCACATTCCCTTTGCCCTTTGGGCTTATCGTACTAGCATTCGTACCTCTACTAATGCCACACCTTTTTCTTTGGTATACGGTACCGAGGCTATTTTGCCTCTCGAAATAAAAATACCCTCCCTTAGAATATCTCTTCAGGATATTCTCACCAACGATGATTTCCACCAAGAGTGGTTAGCCCAATTGGAGCTTCTTGACGAACGCTCGTCTTACAGCTCTTGATCACCTTCAAATCTATCAAAAATTGCATTAAACGTGCTTATGATAAGCGACTTCATGAGTGTACCTTTAAGGTTGGTAATCTTGTTCTCAAAGAGAATCAACATGTAACCAAACTAGAAAAGAGCAAACGTGGAAAATTTACTCCCAATTGGATTGGGCCTTATATAATCACTCATACCTATTGATCAGGTACTTATCATTTAGCTTCACTTAATGGTAAACCTGAGCCTGAACCCCTTAATGCCTTACATCTTTGACCATTCTACTATTGAAATTAGTGTTATATCACTTCTTATCTACCTGCTGCTCGTCCCTTGAGCTCACTTACCACTACATACACTCTGTTTCCTACACCTCATAATAACAATCAAGCTCACATAGTTTGATCCTCACCTCCCCTTGATGATGCCTTCCCCTTTTTAGTCTAGTCCATGACTTCAAAGTATTAAAATAAGCCGTATTCTTATGGGATTTTCTTGAGTCAAACTTCCTACTAAACTAGATGCTTCACGCCAAATGAACATCTAGTCATCTAAATTAAATATAGACTGCTCCCTCGAAGGACAGCTATATGCCGAACTATTGCTGCTATTATATATAGACTGCTCCCCCGAAGGACAGCTATGCATTACAATCATATCTGCTACTATAAATAGACTGCTCCCTCGAAGGACAGCTATACACAGTCAGCCTTTATCAGAAGCTTCTCGCATTGATCAGCTTCGTGAAGACCTCAAGAATAATACAATCAATATCCCTTGTAGACTTCCCGCATCGATCAGTCTACATTCAATAAAATAAAAGCCTCATTCAAAAGAACTTTTGAGTCATGGACTTGTCTATTTAGGGTAGGTTCTCTTTCGTCAGAACACTCACTTTGTAATAAGTTCTCCGTACCTCAGCTATATCATCCACCTCACCTCACCATTTGTTTCAACTCAAGGGACGTAATGTACGCTCGATATATTGTGATCACACAACTCTTTTCACCTATTGACTTCTCGTCTATGCACGGTACCTAGGGCTCCAAGCTCGTTCTACGCGGTGTGGTTTGTTTAGCTCTCTTCATCTACGGAGCACTCTTTCCGCTTTGCCTCGCATCTAGGATTGTGTGTTGATCTTAATCAGGACATGATTCCCTTCTACTTGGGTAGGCTAACTTTCGCTTACCCTATCAACTCAAATTCTTACCAACCAACCAATTGCCTAAACCGTACCCAAATTGCCTGAATTCACCTCTCCCTGATCCTAAGGGAGAACTACATCGGTCTGAGGCCCCTCCTTGCTTTGTGCAATGGGCTATGTAGGCAGCACTTCGGAGACATAGGGTCTCCCAAGGTTAGCTCGACCATCCCCTACCATAACCTATCCTGTGTGGTGAATATAAATATTTTTGTGTATTTCTATTTAATCACAGTCCTCTTTATCCTTTTTCAAAACACCGAAAATCAAAACACAAACAATCTTATTATTATCGTAACTCAAATCAACATACATATTCAGTTTTATTTAGATGTTAAACAAATACATCTTCTCTATCATCGACACGCAGGTCGGCATCCTTATTTATTCTTATACCTTGCTAACATTTACTCAGACCCTCACGCCTCATCCCGAACTAGGTGATGATCGTGATCGTCGACCCCTCTCGCCGGGCCTCTCTGTCCTCAAAGGTACCACGGCTATTGGTACCACCCACTGATCTGCCAATCTCTCCTGTAACATATGAATACGCCCTCTCGCATGGAGGACTCCAGCCTCTAGTCTCCCCGCCCGTGACTCCGCAACCACTAACAATCCTCTTGTCTCATTCACCTGCGTTTGGAGCTGCTGAACCAAACGCTGCAGACGATCCCTCTCTGTTGTAATCACCGCTATGTCAGGGCACTCACGTACACCTCGCAGTTCTGCTACCCACCATAATCTATAGGCCTCTGTCGTTCCCGCATCCATTACCCTGCGATCGACTGCTACCTCTTCAGGCCCTTTTGGAGGTGTTGGCCGGGGAGGTGAGAATGCTGCCTCGGCGTCGATCCTCATATATGGTCTATAAGCCAGGGGTATATCCTGCACAAATCCAAATTGTTACCGCACGCGATCTATAGGAATCCTCTCATACTCACCTGGCTTGTGCCCTGCGTTCCACCTCAATCGCTCTACACCCCTCAACTCCTCAGCTATGTTCTCTGTTACCATATAGTTTCCGTATGGCCTCCAACAGATATCCGCAACCGTCACTCTCTCCCATACCTGCCTGTAATACTCAATATCACCCGTCACGGCCTGGGATCTGGCCTCTTGTTCTGTTTTGACCCATCGTCTAAATCCCAACCTCTGCACTCTGGTTTCTCCCGACTGGATGGGATCGGCCTATTAGTCGCACACAATGAATGTGCTCATAGGCCCAATAGTGTAATAAGTATGAGCAATCCAGTGTCGTCCTGTGATTTCGCCTACAAGCCCATAAACCCCTGTATAGCTCCGCCAAATATACAGGTGCCCACGCAAACGTCACGTTCCTTTCTACCATCTCCCAGATAACACACATCAATGCCTTTGGAAATCTTCCTCCTTCTGCCCTCGGTAACGCATAATACCCTACCGCTATCATTAATATCACTGCTAACCTTGTCTCCTCAGGGTGTGCTGCATACATTACCCCATACGTAAAGGATAAACCTCACTGTGTCAAATCTCGTGCGTATGGACCAAATACTGCTGTTATCGCTCCCCGTGCTGCGCTAGGTAGTGCCTGATATACTAGTTTTCCTGTAATGGGGAGTCTCAAAATATGAAACACATATTCTAATGTTACTGTCATCTCCCCTGTTGGCAGATAAAAGGTATTTGTCTCGGGATTCCATCTCTCAATCAACGCCTGTAACATACCATGGTTACATGCGATTCGTGAATAATAACGGATTCCACTTAACCCCAAACGATTTATCAATGTCCATTCCGCTGGTGTTACATCCGCTCGGATCCGTGACAGTAGCGCCGGTACACTATCATTCATCCTTATCCCCGCCTCTGCCTGCATACGTTACAAAAACAAATAGCCGTTCAATAAATCAAATCACCACGGGTTTTTTCTCAAATTCTGGAAATTCCTACAGCAACCGGTATCGTTTACAGCTAACCGGTATTGGTTGAGTAACCGATACCGGTTATTCCTAACCGATATCGGTCACTGTTACTTTCATACACCTTGCCTAAACAACCACCTACGACAATAAATTGCTCGTTTATTCCTCTCTGTATACACAGACATACCCAAAACCCTTGATTACCTACCACGTAACACTCACCTCATTTATAACTCTTGTTATCATCTTTTCTTTCTCATATCTACCCACCTACTCTCCCCCATCTTATTCACAAAACATGCAGTAGTCAAATCACAAACAAAACGTTACCTCTTGGGTTGCAGCAGCTTGAGGTGGCCCTTGTCTTCCCTCTTGTCCCTGACCTGCTGGATGCTTCTCCTCGTCCTGCCATGATCACCACCCTTTTCAAATTCACCATTCTAATTTTTGAATCTCAGATCGCATTCACCTTTCCTGTCTCTTTTCTCCTTATCACTCAAATCTCTCATGCAAATACCTGTCTCAGTCGTCAAAAAGCGTCGCATTCTCATATTTAACCTCTTGCATGGCTCTAAAATTAAAACTTAAGTTACCACCCTAGCTTTTCTATTTTTAGAAAAGCTCATACCTAAATAACTGGTATCAGTTACTTAACCGATATCAGTCTATCAGCTATCGATATTGGTTCCTTAACCGATATCGGTCACACACCTATCTTTTCTCAACAGCGTTCTTTTCTTCATTTCTCACCTAAATTTTTGTCGCGCCTGCCTCTTTTCCTGCATAAACAACACAATTTGCCACATTTATTCATCCACCACATATAGCATTACACTTTCATTAACATCATTTATTTTATACAAATACACAAACCATCAACTACGGATATCAAGCAACTATCAATCTATACATCATTTGGATCCAACTCATCAGTTACATATATCACACTGTCACAAAACCAACAATTCATCACATAACCTGTCATTCATATATACGTGAAAACACAAAAACATCAACATCATCCATCTATCAACATGTCAATTAAGCTCATCACACATTCTATATATTACCAGCCATTAACTAAATATTTAAACACATTTTGAACACTGCATGTGGATCAAAACATCGTCTCTATATATATACAAATTTTTAAAAATACAATGTGCCCTACATCGGGGCCTCTGTGATCTCATAATCCACCAAAGCCGGCACGCAGGCCGCAATAACTGTCAAAAAATCTCGACTCGGCTCGCAGGCCGGTCCCTCGTATCAAAAATAGATATATACTCAGCTCGCAGACCAGTATCCACTATACAACCCCTACTCGGCTCGCAGGCCGGTATACAATAAATGAATAAATGAATACATGAATAATACATAGGCACGCAGGCCTCTATCAATACACCCGGTTCGCAGACCGGTGCCCATCTCTAAATAGAAAAACCATGTCTGGGATCCCTCAGCTCTCCCCACCGCCCTCGGCACCTCTCCCCGCTGGTCCCTGTGGTACCTCTCGCCTCCTGCCTGTGACGGACCCACCAGCTGTGGCTGCACCTCCCTGAGACCTCTGGCTCCGAGAGGTCTCTGCTCTATGTGCCGCATAGGGCTGATAATCAGCCCCGGTACCATCAAGAATATGCTGATAGTATCAGGTCTCCGCTCTAGCCTCCATGTAACGCTCTTGAGCCACCGTAGGTACTAGGGCTGGTCCCCTGACACCTACTACCAGTGCCCCCTGTGCCTGTGCTGGTGCCGCTGGTGGTGACTGTGGCTGTGGTACCTGTACCTGTACCTGTGCCTGGGAATGTGGCTATACCGCTGCTGGTGGTGGTGCTGCCTGTGCCTATGCCTGAGCCTGTGTTGCTGCCTGTGCCTGTGCTTGAGCCTGTGCTGCTGCCTGTACCTGCACCTGTGGCTGTGGTGCTGGTGGTGGTGCTGCCTGTGCATGTGCCTGAGCCTGGGCTAGCTGCCCCTGTAAGACACCTATCTGTGCCTGTGCCACAGCTAGCTACCCCTGTAAGAGCTGCACCTGACCCCTGAGCTGATCTCTCTCTCCTATAACTGCAGCCAAGTCTGGCTGTGCAGGTGGTACTATCTTAGCTACTCTCTGCCCAGCCCACCATACCCTGTATGCTCCCGTGCACCTAGCATCATCTACACCCTCGCCTGCTTGCCTCTCTGCTACCCAATCTGGATCCAAAGGCTATGGTGCAGGCAGTGGGGCCTTTACATCATCCCTCCTGTACTGAGGGAAGGGAGGTGGCTCATCCTGTCGCAGCCCCATCTGCCTCTGTACCCTCTCTAGGGGTATCTGCTCGTACTCTCCTGGCCTCCGTCCTGCTATCCAGAATGTGTACTGGATTAGGCGCAACTGTAAGCGGGCTCCTCTGCCAGGGTGGTGACCTCTGTAGGGTCTCCATACAATGTCTACTGCTGTCAGGCCCTCTAGCAAGTGTCTATAGTATGCCACATCCCGACCTGCAACAACTGCTCGTGGCTGGCCCACGACCCCCAACCACCTCTGAAAGCCATATCGGTATATGACCTGTGGCCCTGGCTGCTGGGGTAACCCTACTGGCCTGATGTATACGATGTGCTCGTATGCCCAACAATGCAACAAAAATGTAGAACAAATACCGAATCGCCTCCCCCGGCGATAGCCCCATAGCTCCCTGTATAATTGCACCAGATATACTGGTACCCAGGCGTAACATGTGTGCTCCTCCACCATCTCAAGCAACATCCCCATCAATGCTCGTGGGAAGCGGCCTCCCTCTGAGTCCGGTGAGGGCGAAGCAGGTGATCCCAACCATCATCAACACAGCCAGTCATGTCTCGTGTCGATGCGCATGGTACATGTCACCGTACCCGATACTCGCGCTATGGTAGGTCAATAGCGCGGCTGCATCCCCAAAAACCTGCAGTATGCTATCTATGGCAGTCTCAGAATCTACCTGGAAGACTGCCTCTCCCTCGATAGGTAACTGAAGGATGCGATACACATCCTCCAATGTGACGGTCATCTCCCCAGTCGGGAGATGGAACACATTGGTCGCCGGATCCCATCTCTCGATGAGGGCAACCATCAGGCTATGATCTCTCTCTATCACTCTGTACCTCTGGACTCCACCGAGTCCCACCTCACGCATGATGGCCCAATGAGCCGCAGATACATGTGGCCTCATCCGCACCAACAGCGGGGGCATCTTATCCCGCATCGTCAACTGCTGACGTGCCTACAAAACCAACCCACATCCTTAGACCTACTCTTTATTACAACATCTACTTTATCATCTAAACACCCCTTTTTATCCCCCCGACCATACCCTGACTCTCTACCACCGCCCTCTAACAACCTACCACCCCTAAAAACCCAAAACAATCAACCAAACCCAAAAACCCAAAACAACCAACCCAACCCAACCCCCACACCAAACCAAACCCAACCCAACCCAACCCAAAAACCCAAAACCTAACCCCACACCAAACCCTTCTCCACCCCTAACCCAACCCCAACACCCACACCGACCCACAACCCAACCCAAAAACCCAAAACCCAACCCAACCCAAAAACCCAAAACCTAACCCCACACCTAACCCTTCTCCACCCCTACAAACCCAAAACAACCAACCCAACCCAAAAACCCAAAACAACCAACCCAACCCAACCCCCACACCAAACCCAACCCAACCCAAAAACCCAAAACCTAACCCCACACCTAACCCTTCTCCACCCCTAACCCAACCCCCACTCCCACCCACAACCCAACCCAAAAACCCAAAACAACCAACCCAACCCAACCCCCACTCCCACCCACAACCCAACCCAAAAACCCAAAAAACATACAAGCTACCGACGCCGGCCGATACATGACCGACGCCGGTCACCAACAAGTCTTCCTTTCCCTAAAATTGTGCGACCGATGCCGGTCGCTTAGTGACCGACATCGGTCACTGTCCTCTCCCGGAGCCGAATCCCCGCGCGGCCGCCAAAACCCATTTTTTTACCTATTTCTACCCATTTACCCACCCAAAAACCCTAAAAACTTACCCACCTACCCACCTTAGCCTATCTAGCCTATCTACCCTCTCCCTTTTTCAAATCATTTCCATTTTCTCATTATTTCCTAAAAAAGGTTAATTCCTACCCAAACCCCCAATTTAGCATAATACAACCAAATCACCAAATTAAAGAGTTTCGAATCTACCCGAACGACGACACGTCGTCGTGGTGGGATGGGTGGTGGCGGTCCAGCTGGTCCAGCCCCTCCAGCTCCTCCTGCCTGTGCCATGGCTCCAATCCTGATCTGTTGGGTCCCCAGCCAATCAACTGCTGCCTCCTCCTTAATCGGGCCCACTATTAACTCTCTCTGCCAATACAATAGCTCCACCTCACTCAATCAAGCCTCTAATCTCAACTCTCCACGTCAGACAAGTCGATTTAGTTTGCAAATAACAAAAGTGACAATGACAAGCCGTATTTTTCTTTTTATAGGTTTTTCGCCTATCACCGATATCGGTTTCATTTTTGCCCTAAGGAACCGGTATCGGTCCCTTAACCGATATCGGTCATTCAGAATCGACATCGGTTCTCTACCCAACTTTCACCCCATTCTTTACCCTTATTTACCATTTGCCC
Source organism: Taxus chinensis (assembly GCA_019776745.2). NCBI lineage: Eukaryota > Viridiplantae > Streptophyta > Pinopsida > Cupressales > Taxaceae > Taxus > Taxus chinensis. Next base: position 75,879,919 of record CM034157.1, read on the forward strand.
CTTTTTAACCACATATCGCCTATATCCACCTTTGCTGAACACCATTTGTTTACCCATTTGGCCCGACCCAAGGCCCCAACCTACCTATTTGGCCCGACCCAAGGCCTCAACCTACCCATTCGGCCCGACCTACGGCCTCAACCTACCTATTCGGCCCGACCTAAGGCCCCAACCTACCTATTTGGCCCGACCCAAGGCCTCAACCTACCCATTTGGCCCGACCTACGGCCTCAACCTACCTATTCGGCCCGACCTAAGGCCTCAACCTACCTATTCGGCCCGACCCAAGGCCTCAACCTACCCATTCGGCCTGACCTACGGCCTCAACCTACCTATTCGGCCCGACCTAAGGCCTCAACCTACCTATTCGGCCCGACCCAAGGCCTCGCCCTACCAATTTGGCCCGACCCAAGGCCTCAACCTACCTATTCGGCCCGACCTACGGCCTCAACCTACCTATTCGGCCCAACCTAAGGCCTCGCCCTACCAATTCGGCCCGACCTAAGGCCTCGCCCTACCAATTCGGCCCGACCTACGGCCTCAACCTACCTATTCGGCCCAACCTAAGGCCTCGCCCTACCAATTCGGCCCGACCTAAGGCCTCGCCCTACCAATTTGGCCTGACCCAAGGCCTCGCCCTACCCATTTGGCCCGACCCAAGGCCTCGCCCTACCAAATTGGCCCGACCCAAGGCCTCAACCTACCAATTGGCCCGACCCAAGGCCTCGCCCTAACAATTTGGCCCGACCCACGGCCTCACTCTACCCTTATGGCCTGACGCAAGGCCACAACCCAACAACTTGGCCCGACCCAAGGCCGTATCACTTCAATACCATACCCACAATCAACGTTTTATTTTATCCATCCATCATGTACCTTTTGTTCAATCGAGCTCACCTGTTCATGTTTTAGCATGATTAGGGTCCTTGACTTGATCTGTCGACCAACTTTGCCTAGACCTAGACCGTGACGTTTATCTCAACCAAACCAACCATTTGGTACTGCCGAACATGCCTAAACGTTCCTGTACCTTACCTATTATATACCCTGGAGCTACTTCCTATGCCTTGGATACCAGGATTATATCACCCTTGTTTGGATAAACTATCGACCTTTGCCTATACATTGCTGGTTTGCTCGTCAAATCATGTACCCTAGTCGTACTATTGTATTTCAACATGCGTCTGCTTCCTTGGACCTACCCCACCACCTTACCATCCTCTCTACAACGTTCACCCTTTATCAACCCTATCCCTGATTTCCCGTTCACTCAATCTATGATAGATTTGAGGGGGATTACCTATATCCTTAACAGGAGAAACCACTTCATATTATTGTCCGCGCAGCTTTACAAAACAAGCTACACGACAATAAGGGGCTAATGTAGACACCAAATTCGTGTCTTACGACCCCTTGTGACCCGCATCTCATCTTACAATATAACCTCATCACCTAAATCTTACACAATTATTTATTAATTGCCTTCTAATTGATAAATCCACATCACCTTACCCGCCACCTCACTTTGCCACTTCATCATGACCTAGCCCTAACCCTAAAACTAACCTAATTAAGACCCATGACTTGGTCTAGACTCACATCCATAACTAATGCCTCCTTACTCGCACCCAAAACCGACCTTCTAGTCACTTGACCAAGCCTGCAACTGATCTCTCGGGAGAAAAGCAGGGAAGGTGGGTTATTTTACTAAAAATAGCCTACTTTTTCCTTACCGATGCCGGTTCCTACTCGACCGCCGTTGGTTACGCAACCGCCATCGGTTCCCTGTAAATGGGCTCCCCAAACCAAAACAACGGATCAGAATTTCATTTTGGAGATCAGTCAAAGGATTTCTGGATCAACAGAGAGCATTGCGAGCGAGGAACAGAGTCCTGATCTTCATTTAATCAAGCAGAGACGAGTAAAGAAACCAGAAGTGCTTGCAGTAGAGGAGATCAACTTGCATCTTCGTCAAAACCAGTAAGTCATATCTTGCATGTCCTCTGTTATAACATTTCTTATGCTCTTTGAATCACAGTCCTCCTAAATCCGTTTCTGAATCCACTACCCAACGTGCCATTGCATCTAACTGTCATTCTTTTGCTTCTAATCATCCCATTTCCTAATATCATCCATAAACCAGCCTTACAAAACACCATAGCTGCCAAAAAGATCCTAGAACCCACCGGTATCGGTTATCAGTAACCGGCATCGGTTCCTCTGATAAAAAAAAACCAGAAAACCAGCCTTTCCCCTACCCAGTTCAACGAGACAATTTAATTGATATTTTGCAGTCTTTTGTGTTAATTCATATTAGCAGGGGAACTGACCACCTTCGAAAGGAAGTTTTATATTTCCTGGGCCCAAGGCAGTTTCCTCATTTATTGTTTAATCAAAATCTTGTGGTCTTGTGTTCTTATTTGCAGGTAGTCCTTCCAAGACAAAAAGGAGTTCTTCGCAGTCAGCCTGGTCTTTCTCTACGGTACGCGCACACCATCTCGACATTCAACAGGTATTCCTCCTAACCCTAACCTCATCTGTTTCTAAAAGGAATGAAAGGATAAAAGTAACTCTATTCCCAGAAGTTGAAACATTCTGAGTGAAACACATTGTACAGACAGTTGGGGCACAGGAGGCTAGTGCAGGTAAAAGTACTTACATCTGATAGAAGAAGTATCTCATTTGAATTGAGTTGCCACAGAAGGAAGAGTCATAGGTAAGAGAAGATTCGCCCAAGAGAGAAGAAAAAGATAAGTCCCCTGTATTGGAGTCACTAATAAGAAATAAGCAAAGGGTGACAAAAGGGTTAGACTAAGGAGAAACATAAAGCATGGAGGCCAACAAGGGTGATGAAGATGATGAAGAGCTCAGTGAGGCTCATAATCATCCTATGTATGATGTACATGAGTCAGATGAAGAAGGAAATGAAGAGAGGGATGAGAACGAGGAAGGCGCTCATGACAAGGGGGGAGTGAGGAAGTAAACATGAAAGATTAGAAGACCCCAACCCCAAACGAGGAGAATATGTATAGCACTATAGAGTGGGAAGTGACAGGTATTATCCATCAGTTAGTGGAGCAAGAAGTAGAGCGAAGCGCTGAAGAAGTGCCAAAGGAAACTTAAGAGAGCACAAGTGTAGGAAAGGAGTATAAGAGCATGGGAAGAGACCCCAACCTAACAGTAAGCTTCCCAACATGCACATGTAGGAACAATAGCAGTGTAGGAACATGCTAATGAGGGTCATCAATCCTTTCCATTAATAATGTCAATCCAATGATGGTGTCTGATGACTGTATGCATTAAGAGAAAAAATATCTTTGGAAAACAACTTTGTTAAACACAATCCAAACTTGCATAAAATAAATCACACATGCAGAAATGTAAAGGCACACTTGCAGAAATAAATTTTGCATGAAAGAAATCACACTTTGCATAAATGAAATTGCTGAATTAAAAATAAAGGAAAGATAAATAGGACACCTGCAGGTTCACAAAAAAAATTATACGGACATACGAATTACATAACATAAAATCAGAAATCACAACAAAAGGAAAACAACAGAAATAAAGAGATGAACATAACACATGGATCCATCTTTCTTGGAATGAGTGGCCACTCATTCCTTGGAATAGGACTTAATTCATACTTTTAATTCAAAACTGTAGAATAATTTCTCTCAGAAGATTAATGAGAAAGAACAAATATATTATTCTTGGTAGTGAAAATTACATATAAGAGTGTGGGAGGTTGCATTTATAATTCATGCATCCAACCAAATCCTTATTTTGGGAAATACAATATGATCTTATCTTTATTCCAATCCTAACAACTAAGATCTCCATCTCCACAAAATATGGAGAGAGATATATTATTGGAGTCAAAGTCTTATCTCACTTATTTTAGGAAGATTTGCTCCCAAATCTTCTCCTTGCTTTTTGGTAACAAGAATCACAATGATTTTATTCTCCTACTTTATTGGAAGGAGGTTTTTCCTCAAAACATTACTTTGACCAAATACCTCTCCCGGATTTTCCATTTGACTTTGTTGTTTCTGACTGTGGAACTTTTGGTGCTTGTCTGATACACTTTTTCCTTAGATTGTAGCTCACTAAAAGTTAGATTTATTTTTATTGGTAAAACCTGTAGCAAATTTGAATGAGGTTTTTGTTAAACACATTTCTATGAACAAAAACCTCTCTCAGATTTTCCATTTGACTTTTTTGTTTCTGTTTGTGGAACTTTTGGTGCTCGTCTGATACAATTTTTCCTTGGACTACAGCTCAGTAAAAGTTAGATTATTTTTTATTGGTAAAACCTATAGAAAATTTGAATGATTTTTTTTGTTAAACACATTACTATGAACAAAAACCTCTCTCATATTTTCCATTTGATTTTGTTGTTTCTGGATGTGGAACTTTTAGTGCTCGTCTGATACACTTTTTCCTTGGACTACAACTCACTAAAAGTTAGATTTCTCAGTGTTGGTAAAACCTATAGAAAATTAGAATGATTTTTTTGTTCAAGAAATTTCTATGAACAAAAACCTCTCTCAGATTTCCCATTGGATTATCTTATTATTCACAATTTCTCATTTTATGCAGGTTCTGAAACTAAAACTGCAAGTTCTAGAACTAAAATTGCAAGTTCTGGAGCTAACTCCAATTGTTCCAGAGCTAAATCCCATTTTTTTAGAGCTAACTCCAATTGTTTTGAAACTAAATCTACAATTTTTGGAACTAAATCTACAAGTTCAGGAACTAAATCTACAAGTTCAAGAACTAAAACTGTAAGTTTTGGAGCTAACTCCAATTGTTCCAGAGCTAACTAAAAACATATATAAATTTTGCACATGATCTCTGATTGAGATGATTCTTTTTTTAAAACTTGCATAATTTTTCAATAGAATTTTGATATGAAATCATATTTGAGTTTAGATATATAATTCATTATCAATTCCACTTTTCCCAGAACTAGCATTATCTTTCCTTTATGGCCTGCATACACAAGAACTTGCATACACAAGGATTTGCATCTTTCCTAAATAATCAACATGATTAGTCAAAAAAATAGATAAAAAAATACTTCTAAAGAATGAACAAGATATATATCCTATATTCTATCTTAAGAAAACTATAAGTTCCTAGATTACATTTAAATCCACTTTCAAAGGTAACTTGGAAGGACAAAATAATGGTAATTTATGGCCAATTTATGGCATCATCAAGATGCCTCTTGACTTATATTAATGATCCACAAGGGTACTACACATACACTTAAAAAGTACCATGCCCAAAAATTAACTCCTTTCTATGGTCTTATTTAAATGAAGAGGGTATATACCCGCGTACGATGAAAATGCTATCTTGGGATTCGAGTCCCAGGTTGATGAACCCTATATTTTGAGGTAAATCTTTGGGGATGTAAAGATTTGAAGACACCAAAAACCAAGGAAATAAACCCTTTTGTAGTATTAGATAGCTATCAAATGAGTATTTGTAATGTTCTCAAAAAAGTAGCGCCCTTAGTTGGAGGTGGAATGAAAGATTTTAGCAGAAATGTATAGAATAATGGTCTTGGACAAAGTGCTTGAGAAAAAGAATGAGGAGTTCGAATTGAGAAACAAAAAGAGGTAAAACAGAAGGAATTGATTATGCATAGTTAAGGCGTGAACCTAAGGGATGAAAAGGTGAAGGTGCATGAAGAAAATACAAGAAGATAAATGCCATTTAGATGCCATTATCTTGAAACACCTGAATATTATCCCGCCTGAGCAGAAATACGAGTAAACCCTGCACTTCTTGGAAGACTTGACCCACATCCTCACCATGGAAAGGTGGCCACTCAAGAATAGTTAGTCAATTAAGAGGTGATGGCATGCTAGAAGGAGGAAGAAAATATGAAGTGGATACATATATTGATTGATTGAATCCAATATTTTATTTCCGCAATAAAGACCACCGTGTAGATGGCCAAATTCATGTATGACAATTTATGCTGATAAGAAATAAGGTAACAAAGATTTGGTTACTACACATGAGGTGGATTTGAAAGAATTTTAGGAAAATAACAAAGGAAATAGGGCATGTAGCACTTCAATGTATCCTTGATTAAAAACTTGAGAAGAAGTTGGAAGTAATTGAAACCTTGCAGGGTTTGACTAAAAATAGGCTAAAGTAACTATACCCCCAAGTCACTCGCAGGATGGTGCATTAGGTGAAGCATCAAACAACCAGAAAGCAGTTGTAGATATGTCTGAAAGCTAAGAGAGACACAGAACTAAGTTGGTGATGTATTCCACATTTTGGGTGACCTGCACTTCAAGCAGGCGTATTGTGGAGAAGTAGATTCTTGTATTGAAAATTGAGGCATCCTGAAGGAGTTCCCACTCCTCAATGAAATCAGTATTGCATATTCTTCCATAGAGAAAAGATTCTTTATTTATATTATTTCAATTCCACTATTCTTTATTCTTTGAAGGAGCTCTAGAATATTTCTGAGGACAGAGAAAACACGTAGTGTGGGGTGATGTTGGACTCTAAATATTGGCTAAGTACCAAGATGCGCATGCACAGGACCATATAAATAGAAGGGCACTCATGGAAAGTGCGAAAAGGAAAAGGGTTTAAGTGAAACTAGGGCACATGTGGGAGGAAAAACAAGCAGTTTAAAGGACTCAGACATATTTGACATCATGGAGTCACTTGAGGAAAAAACGTGAGGAAATGACTTTTGATAAGTGGATAAGGTTCCATCATGGAATTAGAGGCCAAGAAATTTGTTTTTTTATGCCACATAGGGAATATTCTCCAAAGGCTCAATTATAGTTAGTGGAAGGTTTTTCAAAGAGGATAAGAATTGTACCTATGGAGGACCACATTGACACTTGGCACATGATCTACTCATGTGACAATGTGTCATGGCGGTGGATGCCTTAGATCCTATTTAAAGGATTCTGCTCTTCTTAAAAGCATGAATGGAAAAGGTAGTGTCAAGGTTTAGAGGGTACGAGAGTTCAAGAGAAGAATGAGCTTCCTAATGAGCAATTTTTCTTAGGTAATGAATTAAGGGTTTGGAGCTGCATGATGCTAGACTTTTCAGAGTTCTTAATGCTATGAGGGTTGTAAAGGATATCATTAAGCATACGTATTGTTGGGGTCTGTAACAAGGGTTTATAATGGGGAAATCATAGTTAGAATCTTTGATTAGATTAGTTTCCAGGGATGTGGATGTTCCCTTTCATTTGATGTATATGGTCTGAGATGACCCTTTTGAATGTAGTATGGCTATAAATAACTTTTTCTATCAATATACATGGATCTATTCATGTACATATTGTTTATGGGTGTAAACACTCATGTTGTCATTTGGCTTTTAATGTGAAAGTGTGTGTTTCAAGATGATTTCATACAATGTTTATTTACCTTTTTGATGCATTGATGTGTAGATATGGAAATTAGTTATATCTTCTGCCTATTTAAATAAATGCATGTAATCTAAGTACAAATAATCCTCCATAAATAAGCAATGAACTACTCTTGTAAAGTCACATAGAGAGGATGAGAAGCCTTAGCTGATTCGTGTGACCATCTGGGTGAGCACTAAGTGTAATAGTTGGGTAGAATAGGCAGATGCACACAGAGACCCCAGAAAAATGTATTGATCTGTAACAAAATTGGATTGGGGCGCCTAGAGACAGGGGCTCAAGTGGGCACCCTAGGCCTGTTTCTGGGCACCTAGGTCTGCGAAAAAACTCAAAAAACCTCCTCTAAGTGGTCTCCAAGTTAACCATTATTTTCTTTTGGTCACTTCGAGGTCATTTCAAGATCACCAAAGTCATTGGAAACCTGCAATAAAATATAGACCTGTAAAACCCTCAAAAAACATCAAATCCTAATAAAGAAAAATAGAATGAGGGGTCAGACTATCCTGAGGTATCAAATGGTGAACTTATGACCGACATTGTACTACATCTTAGACCCAATGTAGTTCTATGTGTGTGTGCAGAATTGTGCCCTAGGTGGCTCTTGTGCGTGTCACACTTGATAGCGAGAAAGTAAGCTAGATGTAAAGAAATGTAATAGATGTGTGCATGGAATAGAATGAAATTCCCTCCTATGAATCGTATGCAAAACAAACAACCCTTTTGTCCCTTGGATGGTGCTAGATGGATGCAATGGATCTCTTAGATGCTTGTTGGATACAACTTTAGGTGTTGATAGCTAATGTTTAGTGTTTGGTCCTTTATTATGATCACATAACTTTATATTTATATGATTCCCTTGCTTGAATTTGTAATTAACCCCAAAAATGAAACTACCAAAAAGATAAGATGCTCAAATGGACTAGAAAGGACCCAAAATATGTGAACAAAGTATATTGAGGTCAGGGGCACCCTAGAGGGGACAAGGCGCTGGCATCCTAGCTAGGTCGTTGGTGTCCAAGATGATAAATGCTAAAGTATAAAAAGGAAGAATAAGCAAGTAAGGGTGTAAGACCAAAAGTGGAAACAAAAAGCAAAGAAAGGTGGCCAAAGACATGGGTTAATTAGTACTTTTCTTACTTAGGAATCATATGAATAGTAGTATGCAATCAGGACTAGATAATTACCCAAAGTGCGTGATTTTGTGTCTACATTTTCCCCCACTTTATGTTGGTGAGTGGAAAGCTCAGTAATATAAAGTAGATAGAGATGTGTACCTGATAACCATGTAGATTGATGTAGAAAGAGTGTGCCAAGGGACAAGAAAAAGTGTGGAGTGATAAAAGTGTGAAGTGTGGATGCTAAGGAGGAAAAAGTGAAAAAAGATGATGATGAAAATGAACCTAGGATGGAAATGCATGTGTATATGTCACGACGTGCTTGTTGTTGATGTGATGTTGATGTTTGAATGATGTTGACTACCACTTCCCATAAGGATGGACCTACAAAAGAGAAGATCAAACAAGTAGTCAAATACACATGTATATAAATGTGTAAAACTCATGTAATAAAAGTATGTAAAATGTGAAAATGTGAAAAGGAACATGTGCATGTGATTCGTGATGAAGAAAGAGTGTAGAAAGGATCATGTAGATGTTGTAGATGAATGAGTTTTTCGGGTGATCTCACCTTTCAGTTGTTGGGTAGCCACAAGTTTTTTGGGGTGATCTCACACCAAGTCAGGGAAGAAGAGTAGAGAGAAAAGTCTAGTGTTATCCTCTAACCTTTAACTGCTTCCCAATGTAGGACACCACTACAGATGGTGTGAAAATTCCGATCCATTCAATTAAAAAAAGTTGTGTAACATGAAAGTGATAAGGATTGTATTCCCTGTAAAATCCATTGTGTGTGGAGTTCTGTAGACTATGCTGAAATTCCAAAATGTTGTGTCACTTCCCTTGGTTATAGGCATCCAGGAAGGGTCAGGTGCACCCATTGTGCTAAGGACCCAAGTCTGATTTTCTAAGCCCTGAAACTAAATATTGTGTTGTGACTGGTAATGTGTTGTGTTGTGTAATGATTGTAAACTGTTGTATGAGGTGATTGATTCACCCAAATGGTGCACCCTCGTTTGGAGTACATGCGATATCACTGAAGGAGTATGTAGCCTGAAAGAGGACCGACCACTGTGCTGAAATTGTGCCCTTGTCAGGGGGAAGGGAATGTTCTTGGTAGAAACCAAGGCACACACAAACAAAAGTGGCTAGGAGACAAGTGTTAGTACAAGCAAAGAAAAACAGGCATGTAGAAGAAAAAATGTATGCTAAGCAAACAATATGTAAGCTAAGATGTAAGAAGATAATGTAAACACACAAGAAGACAATGTAGACCATGAAAAGTGGGTTGCAAACATGGGACACCACTCACAATGTCACAAGATAATCAAGGCCGACAAAGCCAAAAGTAGACAATGTGCACACAAGACAAAGGGAAAATCCTGCAAACAAGAGCATACAAAGAGAAAACAATGAAAAGCAATGTAACATACAACCATGGAAACATATATACCTGTAAAACAAATGTTGCACATGAAGCACCCATTAGCATGTTAGAAAGATAAAAAGTATGTCAAAGTGTGTATAATATGATAAAGTAGTGTGCTATGAAACAAAATGAAACAATAACACCTGTAATGTATGAAAGTGGATGCCCCCAGGAGCCACTGTGGGACTGGTACTAGGTACTGTGCCAAGCATCCATGTTGTGTGTAATAGATTTGTAGAATCTGTGATCACAACTAGAAAGGAAAGTGAATGTGCATGTGTGTATGATAAAGATAATGACATACAAGATATCTATCTAGCATGTGTAATAAGATGAACATGTAACAAGTAAATGTAAGCAAGACTAAATGCAACCAAGATATGTAGTATGTTGTGGATGAGATGGAATGGAATGCAGTGTGTATGTGAGTGTGTAGGAATGTGCCCCCTGAGTGATGTGTATGCATGTATGAGGTTCATTTATTTATGCCCCCTCAACAGTCAAGAATGAACCGTAAATGAGAGTGCATCATTAGGAAATGGTTTGAATGTGTGCAATAGAAAGATGTGATCTGCAAAGTGTAAAGAATAAGTGTGTGAGTGAATGAGTGAGTGATTAAATGTGTGAGTGTGGATGAGGTCCATTTGAGATGTATACCCTCAACAATCGAGTATGGACCATGGAACTAGAGTGCATCATAGGGTAATGACCGCAACATGTAGAAGTAGATGTCAAAAAGATATGTTGTGAATGTGTAGAGTAGATGCTGACATAAAGTGAAATAGATGATTGCGAGTGAAATGTGAAGTGTGTATGTGCATGTGTATGTGTAATATGTAGTGTGTAGTGTAGTTGTGATGTTGTATGTGTAGTGTGTGAGGTTCATGTGTATAGGATTCCCTCAATAGTCAAGTGTGAACCATAGCACAAGAGTGTGTCATTTGGTAATGATGATACAAGATGTGTCAATGAGGTTATGTAAAAATGCTAGGAATGTGAATTATGAGCATGAATAAGTGTAAGATGCTAGAAATAATTGATGCTAGAGGGGAGAATAAGTGTGATGCCCCCAAGTGTGTCAATGATGGAGATTTATGCAATCAATACAAGATATACCTTGCCATTATGGGAGAGCATTGTCTATGTCATGATAAGAGTGAGGGCCAACACAATGGTAGGCCAAAGCAATAGTAGGACCATGCGATGGTGGTGGAATTTGAAATGTGTCTTGGCCATTAGTAGAAGGAGTAGTTGCTTTGAAAAATGAATTGGAAATGGAAGTGGAGTAGGATGGGGAGGAATCTTGAATGGTGGTAACTTAGGTGGGATTGATGATGTTGCAAAAGACTTGATAGGAGAAGAGGGTGGACTGATTTTGAGAGGTGGTTGCATACTTTGACTTGGTAATGTCGTAGATGACTTGAGAGGAGGAGGTGTTATATTGATTTTGAGAGGTGGTTTGCTTAGGCAGTTCTTGACTTTGTAGAAGGAACCTTAGAAACGATGACATGATGCTCATTAGACATAGATGAATCAGATTTAGGAACCCATTGAGATGTAACAATTGGAGAGGACCATGTAACATGATGTTGTGCAGTGAATGAGATAAAACCTTGATGCTCAAGATGCTTGATTCTTCATTGTAAAGCATAAAAATCATTTTCATTATGTCCATTGATTCAATGATAATTACAATATGGAGACCTTGATATTTTGCAAGATGATAAGGAGGATAATAATGAGTAGATGGTAAACTGATTAATTGATGACTAATGAGTGCAGTAAGAATGTCTTGTTTCTTAGCATTGTGATCAAACGTGAGAGGATCTGGTAAAGGAAAGAACTTGAGGCTCACTGATATGAGCACATGTGGAAGACATAGAATGAGAATGAGAAGAAGAACAAACATGAGCTTGAGAAACATCCTTAAGATGTTGGATTTTAGATTTTAAGAGATGTAATCATGGATTATATAGCCTAAAAATTATCTTGAAATAAAGAATGTAACGCTTGAATGGACTTACAAATTTATTGATTAGAATTATAACTAATAGATTCATCAAGAGATGATCAAAGATGGCACTGATTTGTGAAGGAAACATGTTGATAGGGAGATACATAGTGTCTAGGGTTTTTTGAAGAGCATCTTTACAAGATGGGTGAATTTGAAGCAATTGAAGCAAAGAGACTTGAGAGACCTTATGAGCCATGATGGAAGAAAAATAAGGATCCAAGAGTATTCAAACACGGGTTCACCAAAATGATTAAGCTAAATATGGAAATATATGCCTAATCTGATTGCTATTGTAGTAGTAAATGAATAAATAATTAAGTACATAAATTAACCCAAGTAAAACTAAGCCAATAAATATATAAAACCCTAAGTAAAAGATAGGGTAAAAGACTTAGTTGATTCAATAAAATTAATGTTAGGTGTACAAAGTGGAAAACTGATGAAAATAGAAAGGACTGACTGTGCACACGAGCCTCAGAAAAATGTAGATATGAAGAATAATATGCTAGACTGGGTGCCTGGAGAGGGACAGGGGCACCTGGGGTGCCCTAGACCTATTTTTGGGTGCTGTGTCTCAGGAAATTCTCAAAAACATCCTCTGAGTGGTCTTGAGTTTTTCATTGTTGTTCACCTTTTTGCTAGTATGTCGCACCAAGATCCCAAAGTTGCTGGAAACCTACAATGAAAAATTGACCTACAAAACCCTCAAATAGACATCAAATCCTAAAAATGAAAGATGCAAATGAGGGGTCAGACTGTCCTCAATGTCACAATGGTGAACTTACGATTGAGCGTTGCACTACATCTCAGACCCAATGTAGTTCTATGTGTGTGTGTGTGCAAAATTGTGCCCTAGGTGGCTCTTGTGCATGTCACACTTGATAGCGAGCAAGTAATCTAGATGTAAAGAAATGTAATAGATGTGTGCATGGAATAGAATGAACTTCCCTCCTATGAAGTGTATGCAGAATAACCAGTCCCTTGTGTCCCTTAGATGGTGCTAGATGGATGCAATGGAGCTCTTAGATAATTGATGGATGCAACCTTAGGTGGTGATAGCTAATGCTTAGTGTTTGGTCCTTTATTATGATCACATAACTTTATATTTATATGATTCCCTTACTTGAATTTTGTAATTAACCCCGAAAATGCCAAATACAAAAAATCTAAGTTGCTCAAAAAACTAGAAAGGATGAAAAAGATGTGAACAAATTACATTGAGGTCAAGGGCACCAGAGGGGACGAGGGCACCTAGTGCTGACGTCGTGACTGGGTGTTGGTGTCCATGATGATAAATGTTGAGGTATAAAAAGGTAGACTGAGTGAGTATGGGTGAAAGACCAAAAGTGGAAACAGAAAGCAAATAAAGGTGGCTAAAGACATGGATTAATTAATACTTTTCTTGCTTAGGAACCATATGAATATTAGTATGCAATCATGACTAGATACTTACCTAAAGTGCATGATTTTGTGTATATAATGCCTATAAATATGCTTTACTTTAACAGTCTATGTGGAATATTCCTTGGAGGATATGCCTAATTACATTATAGGTGGATGATGGTTTGATTCCCCATAGGCGTGGGTGCTACGTACTTTGAATAAGGGATTATTATTTTTGTTTAAAGAAAAGAGCTAGGAAAAAACATGATTTTAAAAACATTAAAATTAAGCGGCCAAGATTCTCCTCATCACTACTAAAATGGCCATCTTTTTCCATTGTATTTAGTGTCTCACTATAGTGTTAAACACTTTCACATAAACCCATCAAGATGATATGGCCGTTTGAAACCCTTGCAAGGATATAAATTCCACAAAGATGAAATATGACCACGTTACCATCATAATTGAAGTTTAGTATATGTAACTGAAAATGTCCATAGAGGTTTAAAAAAATACATTCAACCAAACACAGATTAAGGAATTTAGGGAAAGTTACTTAAATTTCACTAAAATATAAAATATATCATATCCTGGATATGGTTTTCTGAGTTGTAGCAAAAACTGGTTTCTATTTTGATGTCTCGTTTTACTCATTACTTCTTTCATCATGTCCCAAAACTATTTCGTGGCTCAATACAAAAGTTTATGAGTGGGAAATTCTACAACCCTCTTCCTCCTTTTATGTTTTGGTCCCTCGAAATTAACCTCATTGTAGACTTCCCCTTTGGCGTTCACATCACACATTTCACATGTGATTGCTAGTTTATCATCTCACCTGAATTGGCACATTGTGAAGTCAAGTGGTTGTTTTTTTAAAAATTGTCGGATCACAAAATGGTATGTCATATATTTGTAAGTATAAACCATATTTTTTCATGGAGAAATGTTTCGAAACTAGTATAAAATGGGAAATTCCATTTGTAACGGCTGTTTTCCATTGGAGATAGGTTTTCTGCATTAAAAATACAAAATGGTATCTCAACATTGTGTTTTTTGCAACATATAAGGCAAGACGATGATGAATACACTCAATCAAAGATGATAGGGATGAAATTTTAGATGGGTCACTCAGTCAATGTCTTGAACTTGTCGAGTTAGTTCTACAAACATGATCCCATAAACAAATAAGAACGTAGATGCGGGCCCACCGAGACAAATAAACGGTTTGGATGAATTTGATCGATGACCATGTACTTATGGATGTTCAACTATTGGTTATATGTTGCATGTGTCATAATGGGAGGTTCCTTCTACCTATGTAAACACATTCTCCTTAAATATATTATTTATAATTTAATTAATTTTGATTAAGTATTATTTGTAATTTAATGATTTTCATTAAAGTTTGAATTGATTTTAAATTTGGTACACACTTTTTCTTTAAATATATTGGCTAGAGTTATATTTCTCATGGAGCACTTTTTTTTAATAATTATAAATTTTCTTATTTTGACTCAACTAATTAAAACATTGTAAACATTCCAATATTGAAATATGAACCTTATAAATAAAATGCCAAAACAAACTTTACATTTTAAAAAATAGGAAAAAATTACAAGATTTTTACTTTTTGCTTTATTATTCTATCCTTTATAGAGTTTTTTTCCTAAATTTTATATTGATCCTCTCTTTTATGATATCATGGAGTGATTTGTTATAACTATGCAAATATATTATGCAAAACAGTTTCATAGAAATTGACTAAATAAGTGTAAAAAAAGTAACTTATAAATATAAAAAACATTTATGCTGCTCTTTTAATTTGTCATTTTTAGATGTAGAATGTTTATTAGTTTTCTATTGATGTTATAATATTTAGGAAACATAATGAAAAACCACAAGTTCTTTTCTCCAATATAAAAACTATTGTTTTTAACCTATATATTAAAAAACTATTTATTACATGTACTATTTTTTTCTCATTTCTTAAAATGTATTAATTTTGACATGATTTTCCATATCATGGCTTTATTGGAAATGATTTGTTGAATCTATTAATCAAACATATATATTTCCATTGTATTTGTATTGGAAATGCATTAACAAAACTATTAATAAAAAATATGCAAATGGTTTATAACAAAAATGTGGTTGCTTAGTATTTTGGATCTAAAGCATCAAAAGTTGGCAATAAATATGGTTAAAAAATTGAGACACAAGTATAAATTAGAAAACATTAATAAAGAGAACAAGGTAGGTGTAACAACACTTAAGGGAGGAGGTGGAAAATTATTCTAGAAATGAAGAGACACCCAAGAAAAACACTCTAATAACAAATCAAACACCACCCACTCCTCGTTTTTGGAGCTTTGCACACCCTATGGCGCAATCAATCCCCAAAAAATTGATAAAGGAGAAATAAATACAACATCCAACATAAAGGAACTTGGGTATTTATTTCTCCTTAGGGTGAGCACCAATTTTTCCTTGTGGTGATGATGAGCCCCAAAAACTTGTCCAAGTTGTTGTAAGAATGGTTATATTCCCTGTAATGCTCATTTTCCACATTTCTCTATCACACACCTAATGATTATATTTTATCCCACACATCATACCTATGTGACCATGTATGATAAGTACAACAGAAGGGCCTCTTTGAGAGAGAGTTACCTAGTCATTTAACCATAAAAATTAGAAGGGTGGATTAAAACCTTCATTTAGAATTATAATCTAGAAAAATATAAATTCAGATTAATAAATTAAACATTCAAATACATATCTAAACATACAGTAAATTATTGAGAATGGTTTGATCAATTAAGCACATATTAAATATAAAAATATGAGAAGGCAAGTGCGCTTATCTTTTTTGACATTTCACTTAT
Source organism: Taxus chinensis (assembly GCA_019776745.2). NCBI lineage: Eukaryota > Viridiplantae > Streptophyta > Pinopsida > Cupressales > Taxaceae > Taxus > Taxus chinensis. The sequence continues at coordinate 75,896,166 of CM034157.1, forward strand.
TGATTTGGATTTAAAACAAGGTGGAATAGGCCAGAGAAAGTCTAAAAATGTTGTCTCTAAAATAGACTATTCAAATCCTTAGAGACATAAGTAACAAGTTCTAAACCTTAACATCTAATGGTTTTGTTTGAGTTGTACATTTATAGCCATTGATTTTTTTACAACTTTAACTTTTGGATCCTATGCAACATATAAATATATAACCCTGTGTGTAATTGTAATCTCAAAAGATGTGTGAACAACCTTGGAATCATAATTATTTCCTCCAAAACCCTATCTCTCTAGAAAGGACCTATTAAATGAGGTCAACAATTTGGGTTATGACACCATTACACTACCTACATAACACCACTATGAAGAGGCATCAAACCCATATATTTCTCTACGTATTGGAAATGCAATTTTGTTGACACAACTAGGTGAATGTAACTACAAATTTGGTCATTTGAACACTTTATATTGATAACTTGACTTGGCTTGAGATGATCTTGAATTAGCTTGGAATGCTCTTGGCTGGATTTAAAATGCTTTATAGGTCCTACTCCCAATGCCTCCTCTTAGAATATGGAAGTTTAAAGAAACTTTTCTTAAGATTTGGAAATGAAGACCAAATAGTGCCTTGTATTTTTCAAGTAATGGTGGAGTTTCCAAGTATGTGACCAAATTAGTAAATGAGTTTGTTTAACTTGCTTTTATACTAATACAAGGGATATGATTTCACAATAAGGTTTACCTAGGAAGGGAAATAATGATAAATATATATATTTTGACTATTTACACATAGAGGAAAAATCTATAGGACAAAGGATAAAACCATACAACAATTTTTCCCAACATCTATGTTTATTATCTAGGAGGATATAATATTACAAGTCTAGATCTATACAAACTTGGTAGGAAGTGTAAGTTGTCTATGAGAAATGAGATCAATCTTATAGGTGTTTGAGTAGAAAAATGTGAGAAAAGAAAGTATGTACATGCCGTAGGAGAGAGAAGGATGATATGTTTAAGATCTACTGGTGTGTGCAAGTTATAACTAAGGGATATAAGCCAAATTACCAACGTGAAGTGCCAAATTATGAAAAGTGGGTGTCTACATTTGCCCCCTTTAAGATAATAATTTATATTTACTAACATAGAGGAAATACGCAATAGAGTGTGTAGACACACTTTGCCTTTGATTGATTGTTTTAAAGCTTGGTTTTTTTGAACAACTACAAAATGGCCCATAAGTGCAACTTACAACACAAGAGTGCAGTCAATGTCCATATGATGAAAATTGACATTTATGGGCATCACGTTATAAGTTTTTACTTAGGTTTGTTATGTACTTGGTCACATTTGAAAAAACCTTTGTACACACTACTTACTATTCCCTCTATCACAAGGATGACATCTAAGAGATTAGGGTCAAATCCTTTCATTGGTCATAATTTGGGACCCCTTTTCTCCACGGAAAAAAGTAGAAGACCTAGTTGATCATAGTGGTGATGAAGTAGGCTCACCTTGGGATGATTTCAAGTTCGATCCTACTCATTTGGATGATCTCCTTTACCTTAATAGGGATAGAGTACTCACACAAGTTGTAGAATTAGGTACCAAGATGACACAAGAGAATGAATTTATTGCATCTACCAATAATGTTCACAAGGAAGAAGTATAACATCCTCCTCTCATTAATATGGATGAAATTATAAACCAAGGACATTCTTCTACTTTAGTCCCCCAAAACAATAATAATGAAAAAGAGGCACCTAAACACATGAGTTGTTATCAATTACCACCTCTCAAAATGCCTTACAAATTTAGGGTAGATCGTGAACACAAAGAACAACCTCCTTTACATGACAACCAAGAAGAACCCCAAAATGATGAAGTTAATATATAACAACAACAAGTCCTTAGTTGACAATTATCTAGTTGGCTTCCCATGTGCATGGGGACATGAACAAATAAACATGTCAAGAAAAACATAAGGCCAAACATAATGAAATTCATACTGAAAACCAAGAGGGTGAAACATCAAATTATAACTGGGTATACATACCAACTTCCCCTCCCAAAGATAAAATCTTAACACAAGAGTTTCAGTTCATGAAAATTATACTCACAATCCTTTAGGAAAGTAATGTTGGGCATAGTAAAAAATACCAATACAAAGAGCTATTTCCTTACCCATTTGAAAGAGCTATGCTATGCACACCATTTCCCAAAAAACATTTTACTACCCAAAATTTGATAAGTATAAAGGTAAAGGTGACCCATGTGATCATGTCAAAGACTTATACATGGCATGCCAGGAAGTAGCCTATAGTGACAATTACCTTATATGCTTATTCCCACGTAGTCTAGGGGGTCAAGCTTTAGAATGGTTTCTTCACATACCTAAAGGGTTTATCTTTACATGGCTTGAATTAGCAGAAATATTTGTACGCCATTTCTTGTTCAAAGTAGAAAGTGATGTTACCATGTTGGACTTGTGTAGCGCTAAAAAATGACCTAATGAGACCTTTGCTAGTTTCTTACAATGATGGTGAGGGTTGGCTAGCCACTTCCCTTGTTCAATTCTAGAGAAACAATTGGTTAGAATTTTTGTACCTAATCTAAATCTAGACATTGCTTTCCATTTACAAATGCATTGTGTCAATAACTTTGAAGAATTTATAGAAAAGGTAGCCAGATTAGACATGATTTGATAGCTAAAGGGACATTACAACCCTTTTTAAAATACCAACACACATCCAAACCTATGGAAAAACCAAATTTCTTCAACAAAAATAAAAATGTCATAGGAGATGGTATCACTAATTCTAAACGAATACAAGAAGCCCAAATTGGTCCTCCTTTCAAACTTATTAAGGGACCTATTCAACCCACAATCAAACATCGAGTGTTCACTCCTCTCACAGACTCTTTTTCCACAATCCTAAAATAATTGGACACAGTGAACATGGTTCAATATCCTAACACAATACCCTATGGCAATGATGCACCTAAACTATCATGGTACAAATACCATGAATACTATGAGTATCATCACGTCAAAGGTCACAAAACATGCAAGTGCCTAAAGTTTAAACACTTTATCTAGGATCTTATTGATAGTGGAGAAATTGAGGTTGATTCACCTGAACCTAACCAAGCACCTAATCAAAAGTTAGGAATTTATAAAGAACCTTTCCCTAAACATGAAAAATAGGGAGAGAAGAAGCCAGATCAGGGTCAATCTTCCAAGAACTACAAAACTGCCAACTACGTTTACAATAAACCAGTAATATGTTTGATTCACTTATTGGTTGTGTTATTTCCTCTAATGAGCATGTAAACACTATAAGAATCAAGAACCGTGATTGTACCATGGCAACATGAAACACTCGTCTCGTGATTCTAGAACCTCCTCTTGCCTACCCCTCAGGATGGTCAATATGATCTCTTAGAACAACTTGAGAAGACCACTGCTAAGATTTCGATCTTAGATCTTCTTAAGATATCAAATGTTCATAAAGACATCCTCTATAAAACACTTCAGGGGTCAAGAGTGTCAACAAATATTGATCCTTCACACCTCCAAGTGGTGGTCGTGCATCTTGCTCCTAGTGAACACCTTACTTTTAGCCAAAATGAGGTTCCACATGATGATCATACACACAACTTACCCCTATACATTGAATTATTTGTTACTCACAAAAAGATAAAAAGGGTGCTTGTGGACAATGGGTCTGGTTTGAATATCTGTACTTTGAAGCTAGTTAAGCAACTAGGATGCACAGAGGTAGACCTAGAGTCTCATATCATTACCATCACATCCTACGACAATACAGAATGTGAGTCATATGGTACTATAATATTGCCTATGGAAGTGGGGCCTACATATCATGATACCAAGTTCCATGTCCTAGACTTGGAACTTCCCTATAACATTCTCTTGGGCCACCCATGGATCCATGCCATGTAGGTTGTACCATCAACCTTCCATCAATGTATCAAGTTATACCATGAAGAAAAAAATTACTATTCAAGGAGATCCAGAGCCATTTGCACATTGTAGAGCCTTGCATAACTTCTCTCGCACAACCTATGAATGTCCTTCTACTGATATTGTTGTACCACTTCAGTCTAAAGCTCTCACATCACATGTTGATCTAGAAACACTAAGTTCATGTGATAAAGACACTTCCATGTTCATTTCTCCCTTTAATTCATGGGAGATGAAGGTCATTGATAATGGTTGTGGAGAGTATGACCTTCAGTAGGCCCTCCATGTTTCTAATCTCTCCCTATCACCCAAGACACGTGGTAGGCCAAGTTACCAAAGTAAGTGGTCTAAGGAAAATTGTACTATTGAGAAATTTCTTCCTAGTGGCCTCTTAGCAGACGAGAAAATGTTGGATTCTCCCACAACCTAGATCCCTGAAGACACAATGGCTTCCTACTACCAAGCTCCAAAATATGCCATACCCAAAAAAATGATGTATGACATGGGATACAAAGGATACATGTGTGGTACAAATGAATAAGGTATAAGAGATATCCTATTCCAACCCCACACTTCAAAAAAGAAATATACAACATCGACATTAAACCTTATGGGGCTCATCCATTGGACATCGATGCTACTTCTTCTGAGTGTGAGGATAGATCTTCTAATTCAGATAGTGACACATAGATTCCTAGTCATAGCCAATACAAGGATATTTCCTCTATGAACCTTTTCCTTGACATGGCCTTCCTTACCTTGTCACATTCTATTCCCCAAGTAAACCTTGTCCATCCCACTCTTGTTGACTAGGACCAAAAACTTCATGTAATGATCAATCTCTTTGAAAATGATGAGGCAATAATTGAATTCTTGGGTATTCGTGATATCATTCCAATTGGTGATCACAAGAAAGTATTTTTTCATTGACTTAGACACATGTGCATATTTTGGGAAGGAGGATGAGATGTGTGGTCAAAAAAATTTAAAAAAAGCGAGGGAAATAGTTCTTCTAAAAATCCTCAGCAAAAACAAAAGTCAAAAGACATAGTGAAAACCTCTTTGAGGTGCTAGCAGATAAACATGTAAAAAAATCAATGGACATACAAAGTGACCACACCAAGGGTGAAAATATCATTGAGATGCCCTTAGAAGAATATCTCAATCCCCCCTTGATCCTACGCACATGGAGGATACATCTAAGATGCTTGTGGAGGAGACCATTGATGTCAATATAGGAACAAAAGACAACCCTAAAATGGTCAAGTTGGGAGCTTCACTCTTAGCAAAAGAACAAAAGACATTTGTCATGATTCTACAAGAATTCTCAGAAATATTTTCTTAGTCCTATGCATATATGATGGGATTAGATCCATCATTGGTAGTGCATAATATTATTGTGCATGTAGACACAAATCCCATCAAGAAAAAGCTTAGAAAAATGCATCCATGTGTAGCCCTCCTAGTTAAAGAAGAACTAGAGAAATTGTTGGCAGTAGGTTTTATCAGACCTATTGATTACTTAGAGTGGATCTCCAACATAGTACCTGTGTAGAAAAATCCAATTGGTATCAGAATATGTACATATTTCAGAGACATAAACAAGGCATGCCTAAAGGATGATTTTCCTCTTCCCAATATCGACATGATTGTCGATTCGACTGCAGGCTATGATATTTTATCCCTCATGGATGGATTTTCTATTGTCTACAACTAGATCAAAATTGTAGAATAAGATCAACACGAGACTACCTTTACAACCATTTGAGGGACATTTTGTTACCAAGTTATGTCCTTTAGTCTCAAAAATGCCAAGGAAACTTATCAAAGGGATATGACCGTGATCTTCCATAATATGTTGAATGACATTATGGAGGACTATGTTGATGACATTCTAGGAAAGTCCATAACAAGAGAAGAACACCTAAAAATATTAAGGTACATATTTCAACACCTTCGAGATTACAAAGTCAGACTAAATCTGAAGAAATGTGTCTTCGTTGTATTTTTAGGAAAATTTTTAGGTTTCATTGTATCAAGAAGAGGAATTGAAGTCAATCTAGAAAAAATTACAACTATCACTGAAATGCCTCCACCAAAGAACCTCAAGCAGCTGTGTAGATTGCAGGGAAAAATTCAAGCAATCTTTCGTTTCATCTCCCAGCTTGCGGATAAGTGTCATCCATTTTCTCAAAAAATATGGTGACTTTCATTGGGGTCTTGAATGCCAACAAGCCTTTGACCTACTAAAGAAATTTTCAGTTAATCCCTCTTTCCTCATGCCACCCACCCCAGATGAGCCATTTTTGTTAAATATATCCAGCCCTCAATTTTCTATTGGTGCACTCCTAGCTCAGTATGATCTCAACCAAAAAGAAAAAATGTGGTCTATTATCTTAGTTGCACTTTGACTACATATTAGCTTAATTATCCATAAATCAAAAAATATTGTCTAGATATTGTCTTTGCCTTCCAAAAGATTCAACATTACCTACTAAACAACAAGACCAAGCTTATATCCAAAGTTGACCCTCTGAAGTACCTCTTGTCTAAACCAACACTTACTGGTAGGATGGCTAATTGGATCATCCTACTAAGTGAGTTTGATATTGAATATGTAAATTAGAAGTCAATAAAAGGATAGGTTCTTGCAGACCAGTTGGTTGAATCCCCTCTACCTAGAACAAAGCCTTTGAGTCTGGATCTTCCAGATGCATAAATGCTATACATCAAAGAATCTATCATATGGAAACTACACTTTGATGGATCATTCACTTTCCATAGTTCCGGAGCTGGTGTTGTTTTCTTCACCCCTTCAGGGGACTTCATTCCTCAAGCTTTATGTCTAGGTTTTCCATGTACAAATAACATAGCGAAGTATGAGGCACTCATTGCAGGGATGAAACTCACTATCAAGTGGAATATTAGACAACTCAAAGTCATTGGAGATTCATAGTTAATCATAAAGCAAGTCAATGATGAATACAAGGTTAAGGATGAAAAGCTCATCCCATATAAGAAAATGGTGGAAACTCTCAAAGAATACTTTGTGCACATTACTTTTGAGAAAATCCCAAGAGCACAAAATTGGTCTGCAGATGTTATGGCTACAGTAGGATCCTTGCTTCGTATTCCACCAGGAAACAATGATATGCCATTCTTCGTTGAAAATCTATGGATGCCTGCATATGACATGCTAGAGTCATGTCTGGTTTGTGAAGTTGTTGGTCCTTTTTCCCCTGGTATGAACCCATTTTCAATTACCTCCAAGATGGTACCTTCCCCCTAATATTTCCCATCCTGATAAAAGGAACCTAATCCAAAGAATAGCTTGTTACACCCTCCTTGGAGGCACCCTCTATCGTCATGGCTATGATGGGAACTTGTTGTGTTGTCTTAATTCAACTGAGTCCATCCAAGCAATCAAAGAGGTGCATGAAGGTGTCTGTGGAGCTCATATAAGTGGAATGGTGCTAGCAAAGAAATTGTTAAGAGTAGGTTACTATTGGCCTACCATGGAATCAAACTACTGCAAATATGTTAAGAAATGTTCATTGTGCCAGAAATATGGAAATCTCATCCATGCACCGGTGCAATCCTTGTAGCCAATCACAACACCATGGCCATTCTCCAAGTGGGGATTAGATCTCATAGGGAAGCTCACTCCAACTTCCTCAGATGGCCACACCCATATCATTACTACAACCAAGTACTTTACCAAATGGGTAGAGGTTGTGCCTCTTACATATGTTACTGGTGCCCAAATCTCCAAGTTCATCATGAATCATCTCATCTGCCATTATGGCATCCCTTCCACCATTATAGCTGACAATGGTAAGTCCTTTAAGAACAAGACCGTGAAAGCATTGTGCCAATAGTTTCAAATATGCCTAAAGTGGTCTACTCCATATTACCCCCAAGGTAATGGACAAGAAGAGGCCTCCAATAAAACCCTTGTTTGCATCATGGAGAAAATGGTAAGCAAACTGGTCATAACTAGCATCTGCAAATCCATCCCGCCCTCTAGGCTTACAAGACCTCCATTCACACCCCTACTGGTGCTACACCCTATTCCCTAGTCTTTGGCACTGAGGCCATCATCCTGTTGGAAATTGAGCTTCCTTCCCTGAGAATATATCTCAAAGATTATCTAGACAAAGATGAAGACTACCATGTGGCTAGACTGGCAGAGCTAGAGTTGTTAGATGAAAGATGCATTCATGCACTCAACCACCTGAAAGTGTATCAAAATAAAGTGTCTTGGGGCTACAACAAATGTATCATACCTCACCAATTTGAGGTAGGGGATCTCATCCTTAAAGAAAACCAGTTCAATACCATCAAAGAAAGAGAAAAGAAAGGTAAGTTCGAACCAAACTGGTTGGGACCCTATGTTGTGGTAGAAAAATATGGATCAGGAGCTTACAAACTTGCCCATCCTGATGGAGATGAGTTGCATGAACCTATGAATGCCATGCATCTCAAGTGGTTCTATGCTTAAGCATGTTAAAACCTCCAAAAATAAAAAAAAACCAAAAAAAAATACAAAATCAAAATACAAAAAAATCAAGAAAAAGTGAAGAGAAATCAATTCATCTAAGTGTGAAAACCATGTAATTGTGGCACTTTGGAAAGGTCCTTTGGTGAAAAATGGTTCCCTGTGCCTTGGGAGGATTCATTGTTCACAATCTTCTCACATATGGGGGGTACATTTGCTTTATCCAGATGGCTAGTTTTTCACCTGTGTCTGAGATTCCTTTTGAGCCTATCCTTTTGAAGCCTTGATCCAGTTGATCCTCCTCTTGTAAATATGTGAAGGGTTTTCCTTTGTACATTCCCATCTAACGTTGGGGGCATCTTCACATCTTCATTATCTTGCACATACACATGGCATTTTCCCTTTTACATTCCCATCTAATGTTGGGGGCATCCATGTTTCTTACATCTATTTTCCTGTACATAGAAAATTCCAAAAACATTCTTTAGAAAATTCCAAAAACAAAAATGTTTTCACAAAAGCATTCAAATATGTTATAAAATTCCAAAAACATTCAAATATGTTTGAAAACTCCAAAAACATTCAAATATGTTTAGAAAATCCCAAAACATTAGAAAACCATTTCGTAGAAAAATAAAAAACAATAGAACATTGTTTCAGAAAAACTCCCAAAACAACGCAAAAATGTCTCAAAACTGTCTCACAAAAACATAGTAGTGCTTTTCTTACTTGTTTGTTTGTTTGTTTTCTTTATTTGCTTATTTGTTATTCTTGTATAGCTTGTACTTATCTTGTACATTCTGTATAGTGTGTTGCTTAACATACTTCTTAGATTGGTCTATTCTTTCCTTGATTAGATTCATTCTTACTTGTTTATATTCAGTGTGTTTTGCATGCTTGTTTATATTTGTACATAGTTGTGTTGTCAAGTTGTTTAGTGTGTACATTTGTTAGATTTGTTAACTTTTGCTTGTGCTTGTTTGTTACTTTTACATTGCTTGTTATCACATCATCATCTATATCATCACATCTAACATCACATATATCATATATCATCAATAATGCCTAAGCTACATCATCATGAAAATAAACATCCAACATGTATGCTAAGCTACTATCATCCTACCATATCATCAATGGGGCAATAGGGATCACCTTCTATCCCCCTCACCAATATCAAAAATTAAAAACATGGACAATCATAAGTATCTCATAAAAAATGTGATATCATCAAATGCTATCTCATAAATCAAAAACATGTGATACAATCATACATCATCATGTAAATGTGTCAAATATATCAATGTCCATATACAATGTGTCTCAGTACATAATCATTAGATACAAAGTATGCCATCATGGGCATGGATAAAAAATGTGCCTTCATATCGAGGCATACATAAAAAATAGATACATCTATAAATACATCATCATAATAAAGAGAGTCAACCATGACTCTCGCCTACCCCTAGAATTCCTAGCCTAGGTCCTGGTGGTGGAATCTACTGTGGGGCCTATGGTGGTGGCATATGTTGTGTCAAAGCTCCATGGTGAGATGATAGCTGTTGTACTGATCTCGTTGATCAAATGAGATGGATTGTATGACCTCGATCTCAAGTAGATGTCGGCTAGTTGACTATAATCCATGGCCCTCTGAGCCACTAGACAACCCCATGATATAAAATCCTATAATAAGTGGCCTTGTAGTGATGAAAAAATCAAAAACTAAATCCTGGGACTCTTGCTACTCGCTACCCTTGCTGAACTGAGTCCACATTATCGCTCCACTCTCATGCTCACTCGCCCTATAACTGTTCCATCTCTATAACACAACGATGGTCCCTCTCATCGCAGGTGACTCTCTAGGTTTGCTGTAACTACTACCTCAAGGAAACTAGATCCTTTGAAATCTGAGAATCCTGTCTTGGCAGAGATCTCTATGGAAACATGTAATCTACTGAACCCATCCTCCACTACATGATATGTGAGGTGGAAAACCCCATCCATCTCACCATCTGAAATGTAGGTGACAAACCCCATCCATCTTCTCCAGGGGGATCCCATCATCCCTTGACTACCTGTGGTGGATGGTAATATATGTAGTATACCAAGGGACTTGTGGAATTTGATATGTCCCCATGGAACCTGTGTAGGGGAAAACCTACTGTAAAGGTGACACCTATAGGGGAGGACCCTACAGTGGTACCTGTACCTGTGGAAGACCCTGATGTAGCACCATATATGTGCACCCTATACCCTAGCCCTGTGCTCTACTCTGAGATCTATTGTAAAGCCTAATGATGCCATCCCTGTCCCTATAATGATGTCTACTTTGTAGCAACAATCTTACATCTATGATCACTGCTAATATGTGTTACCATGGTAACACTGTATCATATACCATGCTCCAAATAGGGTAGTCTACCTGGGGAACTATATGGTAATAACTCCAAGGCTATGGAACCACTGTTAAAGTGTTATCGAGCTCACCATCATGGTCTAATCATGGGCCTATATCAAAGGTCTCTCATGGATCCTGCATCTTACCACATCTCATCTCTGGAATCCCTTAGATGTGGCCTAACTGTCTCTAGACTCTGTCGACTTAGTACCACTCAATAATATATTCCCTTCTGTCAATGATAAAGTGATTAACCTCTACTGTGCTAAGCTCTCCAGCATCCTTAGGCCACTGATATAATCTATACGGGTGCTATGTAACCATGTGGAGCTGTATATCATCCAAATGCTTCCTATAATACTCTGTGTCTCAATGTCTGAGCAGAGATATCATCACCAACTAGTGCCCAACCCATCATAGATGGCTCATGTCATGAAGCCTAACTCGCAACACTTCTAGTGGGTACCCTATGGTAATATGATCCCATGACCATATTTGTAACAATGTAGTTAGGACCATGGTCTTCTGACCATAATATGCTATCAAGTGAAGGTCTGAGTACAAGTGGGATAATAAGCACTAGCCCCAACAAAATACCTCTTCACTCATGAGACCATGTATCACCAATGATAAGACCCTAAGGAAAAAGTGTGCGTGCCATTTTGTCAGGAAGTAGAATGCCACTGACAAGAGCCATCAAGTATGTAAATGTCTGTGAGAGATGGTGATCATCGAAACATCTGTACAAGTCAACTGACATACCCCTGTAAGGTATGTCAAGTAAGACAAACATCTCCCCAATGTACTACAAAATATAGGACATGATCACCATCATATGTAATCAATCTACCCTGGATGGGCACTCTCAGTATGCACCAAACATCCTCCAATGTGACACTCATCTTGCCAGTCACAAATCTAAAAGTCTAGCTCTCACTCCAACATCTCTCTGCTAAGGTTGTGAGAAGGCTATGATCTAGTGTAATCTGTGGCATGTGAGTCATGTATAAAATACCTCTGACATCTAGAGTAATCTCCAAGTAGATACTCTAACGATGTGTAAAAGTATCCCCATAGGCTCGCAGCTGATCATACCACTCACATGTCTTCAATATGGGTAACTTAATCTACAAGATCAGGAAAACCACTTATTAACATCATTTCTTATAGAAAACATCATCTAATTTCCTCTATTCATCACTAAATTCTTCTACACACCTCCTCAATTCTTCTAAAGGTTGTACAAAACTAACCATTCATGCTAGCAATTTCCTTTTAGAGTTAGCATGCCAATTTTAGCATTAGCGCTCCCTAGTGCTAACGCCCCCATAATCACACCAATGCTTGTGTTTTCACACTTGCGCGCGCCCCACTAATTTCATTCTTCCTGTTCAACGATTTCCACTATACACCTATGTTATTTTACAACACTAGTGCACCCCCTCCACATGTTAGCGCTACCTAGGGGCCACGCTAGCGTCATCCGTGCACATTCAACCTACCCTAAAAAAGCATTAAATGCACTCAAAAATAATTTTTTTTATTTTGCATACTGCGGGCCATCCCCAGGAAGCCTCGTGTAGTCTCGAAATATGTCTGCATAGTGCGTACAGTCATGAAGCTGTGCCATTTCTCTCGCCATTCAGGGTAAAATCCTCTCAAAAATAAAAAAGGGTAGGGTAACAATAACTCGCCGCGCTAAATTTTTACCCTCCCACCCTGCTATTATATAGCCGTTTTGACCCTAATTCATCATGTCTCTCGCCCCTGAAGTAGCTATAGGACCACTGTGATTCTTCTACATTCTTCTAGCACTTGCCGCGATGATTATTTTTATTAAATAATCATTTTTCACCCATTTTTCGCTACGCTGGGGCATGTTTTTTCTTCCTACCGACCCTTTCTACTACCTGGAGCATATTTTTGCTTCCCATCATTTTTTGGCAATAACCACATATATTTTCATTCTTCTAACTAATTTTCTTCCTAAAATCCAAAAAAAAATTTAAAAATTTCAAAAAAAAATCCAAAAAATTGGTAAAAAATTCATTAAAATTTTAAAAATCCCTAAAAAATTCAAAAAAATTGTAAAAATTTTTTGAAAAAATAAAAATTGGTAAACAAGCATGCATGCAGCTGAAGCTTGTGTCAAATACATTGTCCTCAAACATCAAAAATTTATCCTACAAAACATATTTCTTAGATTCTCACCTGGTCTTGTGCGTGACTCGTGGATCGTTTGGACCTACTCTCCATTAACAAAAGTTGGTATGCTTACTATATTTGTCTTCCCTTGCAAAACGAGTTGCTTGGTATTAGTTTCATAGTGCACGATTACTTTTTCATGGGTCTTCTATGTCCTTCATTTATTCACCTAACGTGTATCCTTATTTGGGGTGTCATTTTTAACCCTTTTTGTTAATTCACACAGGTTGGAATTGAAGCTTGATAACAAAAACATTGGTGCAACTGTCTTGAATGTTGTTTGTTTGAGTATGTGTGTTTGTACTTGCTTTCCCTGTCAGGTTAGCTTGTTTACTTTCTCGTATTGCATTATGTTATGTATGTTGCATTGAGTTGGTGTTTTAGCAATGAACAAATGTTTGTATTATGGCTTTTCATGTTATCTTACACTTTTGTTGTATGTTTTTATATATAATAAAGGGCCGTTGATATAGATCATTTGAACAACATGATGAAATAAAGTTATTTTTACATCAGCTGGATGAAAGCTATTTCCATTCTCTTCATCTTCATTTTTCTTCCTATCATTTTCTTCTATCAACTTTATTCTTCCAAATCACCTGGGTAATAGGGATCACCTTTTATCCCCCCTCCCCCTTCATTTCTTCTATCAATTTCCTTCATATTTTTCGATCGTCGATCAACCTCTTGCATCACCCCATCAACACTTGAGGGGGCATCCTTCATTCTACTAAATTTTTCTTCTACCCCTTCAAAATTTACTTGTTTGTACTTGTCTACTATCTTTGAAGTGGTGTCACTTACGCCACCCCAAAGAGGGGAAAATGTAGACACCTAAAATCCACTTGCGCAATTTTAATACTTAAATTGCACTAATTATCCTCTTTCTTGATCATTTCCATAATAATTATGACACTTTTCCACTAATTAGCTAACATTCAGTAAACCCTTCCTTCTATTCCATTAATTAATTACATTTTGTTAATTAATTAACCTTCCTATCATTCAGGATGCCAATTAACGACCTTTCGTTAATTAAATTCACTTCTACTGGTTAATTAATCATTATTATTAATTACGCTTGCTATCTAAATCAATAAATCATCATTTATTGGATCAAATATCTCTCTTATATCCCCCAAATCATACTAATTTTCCTCTAAATCCTCTATAAATAGCTTCTACAAGCTTATCCCTACCTATTAATTAATCACATTTGATTAATTAAACCCCTCTCAACTCCCATAAAGTGCACATCCTTTATTAAACATGCATATCCTTTGCATTTCCTCTTTGGGGTTTATCCCACATCCACCAAATTACCAACCTTGCATAAACAGGCAATCTATATAATAAATAATCCTCCTTCCCTTTCTTCTTACACCTCATTTGCATTAGTGAGAGCTATACGCATTTTGATTTGAGCCATTCTCCATTATTGGAAATATCTTCTCCATCTTGCATCCATTCTCTCAAATTGAAGAGCATGGGAAGATCCAAAAATGGCCTTATAGCCATTTCCTAGTGAGATATCATCTTCAAATCTTGAGGAAACAACACCAATTTGATTGCTAAGTGATCGAATTAGGTTCATTCATTAGGTATTACAATCATAAAGAGTAGGAATGGCTTAGAATTTACATTGATATATCATGTTTATGCATTGTAGAAGTTATTTTCCCTTAAGATCTTATCTTATGGTTCTATAGTATATTTGCCTTTTCTTTGAAACTACTAGGTGTTAGTTTCTTTTAATCAGTGTTGCAAGTTTATTATGCTCACAGGTGTATTAGGAGTGATTAAGGATTCAAAGTTAACACTTCATAATTTTCCTAGCCTAACTACCCATGACATATCAGTCATTGACTTGCCCCCTATGGTTTCCATTTGCTTGTCAAGAGACTTCACAACCAAAGTAGGTATAATTTCTCTTTCATATTGGAACCATATGCTCCTTAAGAACTTTGTCCTACAAATTTACCATTTGACGACTTGCCATGAAATCATTTTACAGTCTTCCCTAACATTTTGAGTCTTATAATGAACCATTTCCTAGTGCTCAATCTAATTGTCTTATACAAGATAAACATGAACATGAGTTAGTTTCAGAAGAGATGTCCATTCCTCCTCCTATTCATGTTTCGTATTAGATGAATGGGCCAAACACTATGAATGGGATCCTTATGATGAAATTTTGTAAATGGGTCTTAGTGCTTACTACATTATTGAATAAGGGTCTGCTTTACCTGCACCAATAATGCAAGAAAAGGATGATGCTTAGAAACTATCTGTATCTTAAATTTATTTGATGGTTCTAGAAGAATAAATGGAGCTGGGGCTAGTATTGTGTTAATTTCTCCAACAAATTATAAATTATTCTTTTCCCATAGATTATAGTTTGCATGCTCTAATAATGTAGTAGAGTATGAGGCATTAGTGCTATGGGTAGTTTCAAATTACTGAAAAGAGGAAAATAAAGGCATTGCAGATTTTTGGAGACACTAAATTGGTTTTCCACCAAGTGAAAAGGAAATGTGCTGCAAAGAATAATATTTTGAAATCTTATAAGCATATGGTTTGGGAAATTTTGTAGAGATTTTATTCTCTCAAGCTATAAGTGGTGTCAAGAAAATTAAATAAAGAAGAAATTAGATGGCAGCCCTTGGTTCACAATTTTCACATGCTGAAGATATGGTTAAAGGAAATGTAGAACATAGCAAGATGGTAGTCAAACCTTCCATTCCAGAAAATGAAACTAGCTAGACAAGTATTTGAAAAGTGATGAAAAAATCCAATGGACAATTCATGTCATTCAATGAGGCTGAATTTTCTTCAAATATGCTTAATCTGATTTGCATGATAAATATGGTGACTAAATTATTCAGTTCTGAAAACAAATAAATTGCCAAAAGGATTGGTCACTTTGGAGAATATTTTTAGTCCTGATGATGAATTTAGAGGAAAGGAAAAAAATATAGCAGCAAGGCAAGAAGACTATCAATTGATCACTATTGCACAAGGTAAGGAACTTCTCTTGGGGAAGGTATGTGGTGATAATGAAAATATATTAATTTTATTTCATTGTGTAAAAAATTTAGTGATTTGCTTTCATGGGATTATGAAGATCTAAAGGGATTTAATCCAAACATTGTCCAAAATTCTATTGATCTTGATCCTAATGTAAAGCCAATAAGGAAAAAACAAAGGTTGGTCAACCCTAAAATAGACCCCCTTATGAGGAAGGAGTTATCCAAATCATTGAGGAAAAAATAATTTTTCCTATTAAATACTCTACATGGGTAATGCCAAACATAGTTAAGAATGAGAAAGAAGAATGGGGAAATTATACTTTGTGTTGATTTTAAGAGATTTGCACTACAAAATATTTAAAGTTATCACTATACTTAAGGACTAAATGGAGATAGATTATCCATAGATACTATTCTAGGTCATCCTGAAAGGTTTTCCATGCTTGAAGGATATTCATGGGGTTTTAATCAAATTCAAATTTACAGGGAAGTGATCAATTTAAGTTTTGCATTTACAACCAAATGGGGAACATATGTTCTTTTATCACTTAAGGATTGCCCTTTTTGTTTTTCAAATGCAGGTGTAAACATTCAAAGAGAAATGGATATTGGTTTCAAATTTATATCAATGAATTCATCCTTGTTTAGTTCTTAATGATATTACCATTTTCTCAATTTTTGTGATGATCATATTATTCATATCACGAGAAAATGTTCTATTTAAGAGCAAAATTAATTGGGGTGTCTCTTAACATGTAAGAAATGTAATTTTACAGTTCCAGGGGAAAACTATTTGAAACATATTGTTTCAAAGAAGCCAAAATGGAATTTATATTGATATATGACAATAATTTCAGCCATGCCTCTCCAACTCTATTATGTCAACTCATGCAAGCATAAATCCTTGCAGTCATTTCTAAGAAACATTAATCTTTTTTAGGATATTTATTCCTAATGTTTTATATGATTGTCAAGCCTAAACTCTAATGTTAAAAAGTGATTCAATTTTCAAATGGAGCTGAAGGGAAGTTGAATTGTCAATACCGACCAATATTAAAAAAAAACATTGTACTCAAGCTCTTACACTTGTCAATCATATAAGTGTATTCCAAGGATTTCATGTTATATCCATATAGACAATGAACTCTAGCATTTTTAATGTTTTGAATCAGCCAAAATGATCAAGGATTGGAAAAACCAGTGGAGTTATCTTGAATATGAAACACTAAATATTATAATTGAGGATTTACAATCATATTGAAAAAACATTATTTTCCATATGTGAGGATCTAAAGAAATTTAAGAGTAAGATTTCAACTAATCATATTAAATTTTAGTCTCACATTCCAGTGTAAGATATTTCATTATGGGATCTAGAAATTAGTGAGGAAATGAGCTTATGGGTTCTCTAAGATAATGGAATATTGTGACTATCATAGGCCTAAACATTAGAGGATTCAATAAGTAATTTAGATGGTAGTAACTTTGTGAGAATCTGGATTTGGATGCTCAAATCTAAACTCAAGTTTCTTCATGAATGTCAAATAGTCTACATAAACTAAATTTAATAATGAAGGGATGTAATCAATACATCATTTGGATTAGTCACATATGACTAGAATTTTTCTACTGAGTTAATATCCTTTTGCAACATAAATGTAAGACAAAAATGAGCAACAATCTGAGGATGATTTCTATAAGTTAAAAATTACCAATATTAATGGTATTTTATTAAAGGGATAAACATTCATGGACCTTAAACTAAGGTGCTATTGAAGTTACTGAACAAATGTCTTCACTGAGAAAAGGTGTTGCATGAAGATTTCATCAATCTTCTTTGGTGGGTAATTTCACCATTCTTCCAAAGCTACGAAATGCCAATGAAAATTTTAAAAGTGGCAAGTTACTTTTTTCCCACATTATTTGTTGAGTGCTCACAAATGGGTCAGAAAATGTATGGGAATGTGCTTTCTTAGGACACTAAGACTCCTAAATGGTTTCTACCCTTCCACTTCATCTCAATTCAAGAATGAAATTATGTTCCATTAGAATTCCAAATTCCCTAACTTTGATTTCATTAATTCATTTTGAAAAATATTTATCAATAGGAAACTCTTAACTTTTGATTAATTAATCAGCTTCAAATTGATAGGATGTCATGAATAGGTCCAAAGTTTAAATTCCAGATATTGTAGGCAAGGTTTGCCCATCCCTCAAACTATAAATTTATAATAATAAATTCAAACATTTCAAATTATGGGAAATCGAGCAATTAATTTTTGTAAATCCCAAAAGATCTTTGACTATGGAATTTACCTTGTAAGGCTTGAGGGCTTCCAAGATTTTACCCTTATGGTAAAATTTGAATTTAATTTATTTCAAGAACTAGATGATTAAAATCATGAAGTTGTAAATGTATATCAATCACTAGACTAATGGAATCAATATTTAGAAAATAATACATATTTGGATCCATCAAGATTCAAAATTCAGACAATGATAATTCTCAAGTTTTATCAAAATGACTGCACCCTTGGAATGAAGAAGTGAATAGGCATTAGTGTCACTGATTGGGTAACAATTGAATTAGCTCAAGCCATTTGAAGGATGGGACTTGGGCATTAATGGTGAACCTCTGGATTGAATGTAATTTGGCTTCCTATTCCTAAACTAAACATAAATTCTACTTCTAATCCAAATTAAAACAAGTAACTAAACTCTATAAACATTTTCATGGGATTAAGGGAGAGAGATTTGCAAGAAATAAAACCTATACTAGAAGTTGGTGATGCACCAAGAAAGGGTGTTGCCTAGAAGAGTTTTAAATTTTTCCAAGTTTGAAGAAACATGGAAATGGAAGGATGAACAAGCACCACAGACTCAACTCACAAATAAAGATTCACTCCCAGATAAGCAAAAAACTCCCAAAATCTGTAATAGAAACTTGAAATTACACAGTATACCTACAAGCATGAGATAGGAACAATGAAATGACAAAAAAGATGAAAGAAATGATGATTAGTCATAAAAAACACAATATTTATTTCTTCAATAACATGCACAATGCTTCATTACATTAGGAAGAAGAAAAGTTTTCCATTACAATGTTGGAAGAGAGGCTTGAAATTTACCACAATCCACAATAAAATAGCTTGCAGAAAGAGAGTGGAAAATGAAAAATGTCCAACCCATTGGAATGAATTCCTCCTCTACATTTATAGAAAAATTCATGTGAGAAAAGAGAGGAGAGATTCCTAAATTCTTGTGCATGAATAATGGCACATGATGGCCTTCACACTTAATTATATCATTAATTGAATCCCAGGAACATTCTATCATCAATTTATAAATTCAAAAATTTGAATTCAGTTCTCTAGTAAATTAAAATAATATTTTTAATTAAAAAAATATTATTTTATTAAAATATTTTAATAAAAATGAAATTTGATTAGGTGGGACCCCTAAGGTCCAGTTGGTGTTTTGAGAGGGATTTAATGATAACTCGGTCAACCAACTTGCCATCCTCTCATGTTTACGTGACCGAGTTGACTGTCTTGTGTTTTTGTCTTGGCCGACAACTTGGACATCTCTCTTGTTTTCCATGATCATTCTTATCATTTCTCACTTCCATGCTCACATTCTCAATGACTAAAACCCCATTGTCCTAGTGACAATTGAGTTGTCTTTCAATAAATCAGTTTGAATAGGGTAACTTTGCTCAAGTTGGATGGAGCAAAAAGGGGTCAAAGTGGACGTCATATTGCAAATTTCCTTGTAGGGATTAGAGCTCGCTACACTCAAAATTACAACAAAATTATATTAATTGATAAGCATCCAGAATCTAGTTTCTAAAATACTAATTTTTTTAAAAAAATGGATTAGCTATATTAAACACTCAAAATTCAATGACTTGGTATTTTTTTTTAAATTCCCTTATAAGATTGTAGTCCGTTTGCCCACAATTTGGATGACCAAATCTTTTATTTTTTCCTTTGGTGAAGTTATATGCCAGTTATCTCATCTTGGGATGGATTTTATTTTGTATTTTTTTGAGCAATATTTTATTTTTTATGATTTTTTCCGTGAAAGTGGTATGAAAACATTTAGAAAATAGAGCACTTTCATTTTCCCGCCATAACTATCATCAAAAAATATTGAAATCAAATAATTTTTTTTTGAACATGTATATCAATTTTGCCATTCTTGGGATGGTATAAGTTTTATCACATTTTGATAAGTGAAACAAAGCTCTTTGTCAGTCTTAAACGTAGACATAAACATTCACGGGAAAAAATGTCTTAAAGACCTATTGTTAGTAAAAAATTTAAAATGATATTTATCTTATTCTATTCACTTTAAAATCAGTATTTCGTTCAGCTAATAGTCTCCCATACAATGAGTCCATTTTTGAATTACTTTTCGGCATGGTTCAGTCCGTGGAAGACTAAATTTCCATGTTTTGTTGTTTTTAACAATTCAGGATTTGATGTCCACTTTTATCCCCCAACTTGGTGCACTTACCTTGATGCATACACTCACTTCACAAGCACTTAATCCTCCTACATTGATGCCACAAAGCCTTTAATCTGATAGAGTTGTCTCTAACTCGTTGTGAGCTCACATTTTGTTATTACTGGGAGCTCTTTGACAAGTAGCTTTTGACTCGGGATGCAACTTGTTATCAGATCGTCAAACAATTTTTGGATGAAAATGGAGTTGTTTACTTATCTCGATCCATGAGCTAGTCCACCTAACTGCCCATACTCGAGCTCTTTGCATATGCATGGTTCAACGATCTTCTTCCAGCCCCGAATCATAATTCTTGACTTGGTCTAAGTTCACTTCACCTAACATCTTCACTTTGACCTGCATGAAAATGATCTAGCTTCTATGCGTGGCGGTCAACTTACTCTTTTTCCAATTTGATGCAACTTGAACACCTATCATCCATGATTGATCTCGCTACAATGAGATCACTTGATGATACGAACTTCACCTAATTCTTGTGATGCTGAGATGAATGAATCGGTAAAGCTTGAGTGTGATCTCACGAGCTATCAACTTAATCCCAGTCGGTAGATTCACTATTACTTCTAAGTCACCCATGAATCCTTCTCTAGTAATGTTTGAGATCTTCTGTGTGAGATTTGTGAGCTTGAACCAATTGAGCAAATATATTTTCAATTTGCCAAGGTTCCTTCACATGAATTTTTTGTGTAGAACCATCTGTTTACGCTCCATTCGGTCTTTCTAATGGCCTTCCAAATAGCTCTGCGAATGACTCGCCATCTTGACTGAGTCTCCTGAACTTGGGCTCAATTTTACGAGCACGCTCCCACACTTCACTCTAACATGATCACTTATTAATGACTTGATCATGCGTATATAATGTGCACCGCTTAACTCAGAATGTGTTATCTTGGTGAATTGGCCCTATTCACCCACTTTTCCACAATGCCATGCTCAGAATTAGCCTCAACTTTTCCCACCTCCCTAGACGGAGAAATGACAATATTTGAAATGTGGGTTTTTTTATGTTGGCTCCCCATCTTAACACCTCCACCTGGAAATGAATTTTATGAATTCACATGTTCATACCTTATTGTGGGATTTATTCATCCTTTCCTTCCCACTTGACTAGAAATGGGCTAAAAATTGCTTGAACTTTCCTTGGTCATGTCGATCTCAACTCGGCCAAGCTGATTTCACGGGTCTCATGAATGCAAGCCTTCATATCCATCGATCTAGCATTCATCTGTCGAATTAGAACCATTGTTTTCTTGAAATACTGAGCTAAAACTAACAAATCCCAAGCTCGCTGCTTCAACCACCAATGTTTCCTCAGGCTCACAACTTGGTTCTTCATTGTATAGATCGATGCCAATTCCTCACTTCCAACCATTAGAGATTGTTGCGATGAACCTACTGAGTGCCTTGTGAGCTCATCAATCTCAATCCTTTGTCGTTCATGCATGGAAAATTTCCACTCCTATTACGAATCGAACTCAAAACTCCTTAGTAAATAATTTCACCCTGTAATAAGTATACTAAGTCAATCAAACTTGAAATTCCCTAACTCAGTATTGTTTCATCTATGCATGAGATGCCATGTATTTCATTACCAGTACGAGCTATTCATCCATGTGCATCCTAGACTGACTCTGTCCTAATTCAAATTATTTAATGAATGGCTTGAATCACCAAAATACGACTCAGCCTATTATTAACTCATCCCAACCACTAACCTAATCTTCGTACGATCTCACCGTGATATTGCTGACTTGACCTATTTAATGTGAATGCATTTCATCTCACCGAGTAGTTTTTCGAGCTTCTTGGTGAGCTATCCTAAGCTCAATACCTCCTCAGCCCACTGAATATGACCTTGCTCTGATTTGTAAATTTTTTTATGCTTTATTAAAACTAAGGAGGTACTAGAAGCACAATAGGACCTTTGAAACATGATTTCTCAATTTTATTAAAATTCTTGTACTCCTTGGCAGAGAGTGGGCCTACAGAGGCCAACCTCCACACTAAAAAAAACCCATTAACTTATAAGACCCAAAATTTCACATAGTACCATAGATGTGCCTTCAACACATTTTTTTTCCTTTAATGTCCCAAAATGCTTCATGAAAGGGCTTCCTGATCCTAGGGTCCAATTGACCCACATTGGCCAATTTTTTTCCCAGGGGAAAAAAATTGGATAACAGTTGATCTATTTATGAATTTAATATTCAACAATAATCCATATTCAATCCACCTATGAAATTTAATATTCAAATCTAATCCCCACTCACCTAATCAAGGTAACTTTTCTAAATCATGATTACCCAAATTAATCCCATCCTTAGGCTATAAATAAGAGCCTCCCCCCTCTTTTGAACAAGTTATAAATCATATCAAAACTCTGGCATTCTTATTCCACTAATATCATCCAATTTCCTTGTATTATTTCTATTGTTATCCTGTTAAGGATTGCTGCAGGGCTCTCAACATTCTGCCATCTCGGATCAATTATGCTTTGGCTTGCTATCAACCGTATGGTCTTCTTTTAGGTCATTGCCGAACGACTCTGGTTTGTTCATGTTTTTTTGGCATTTGTATTATTAGTTATCATTTCGGCTACCATTTTAGTTATCCTATCCGTTAGCATTTACATTTATCAGATCACTATTTTAGACTTCAGCTACCAGTATATCTCCATCCATAATTGATTATCCTTTGTTATTATCACGTGGGTTGACAACCTTTCTAGGAAGATCTCGCTTCCTGGAACTGACTTTGTCAGATTGATCACCATATATCTTACTAATCCTTTTTTGTGTTTGAGTTTTCTTTGTTTTACACATTAAAGGCTCGTAACAAAGATTTCTTGTGCGCCTGTATCATTTTATCACCATCCACATCAGAAGGTTCACTAAACCCTCCCATAATTTGAGGTTTCTAGATTTCTTGTTGGTTTTCACTAATGTTGAATAGGTAATGGAAATCTTGTTAAATAATTTATTCATTAGTAAGAAGAGGTTTGAAACTCTTCTAATTCATCTAATTAAAACATATCAACCTTTTTCACAGTGGGGCATCAATTCTATAGGCATGATCAACCCTCCATCAAGTGATGGCCACAAGTTGGTCTTAACAGCTATAGATTATTTTACCATGTGAACCGAGGTTGTGCCATTAAAGGAAACAACTGAATCAGTCATTCTTGACTTCCTTGAGGAGATTTTCACAAGGTTTGGTATCCCACAAACCATCATTTCTAATAATACAAAGGATTTTCTAGGACCTAATATTTCTGATTGGGCTCTTGGACTTGGTGTTTATTTGAACAATTCTTCCAATTATTACCCTCAAGGTAATGGTTTGGCAGAATCTACTAACAAGAACCTGATTAGGATTATGAAGAGAACAATGGATGTCAATCAAAGATAATGGAATACCAAGGTAAAGAATTCTCTTTGGGATGACATGATTATAATGAAAAAGGCAATTCACACTTACCCTTACAAGCTTGCTTATGACAAAGAAGAAAGGCTGCCTTTGTCACTAGAATTTATTTCACGTGAGTTGGCCCAATAGTTAGAATTTAAAGGGGAAGATCAAAAAGAGATCAAGATTTCCGAATTGGTTGAGCTTGAAAAACTATGGAATTTTTCCATGATAGGATTAGAACAACATCATAAATTAACTAGAAAATGGTTTGATAAAAGGTCAAGTTTCAGATGTTCAAATTCAATGATTTGGTCTTGAAATGGGAAGTTGACAGAGCCAAACCAGGGAGACACTCATAATTTGATGCAATTTGGAGTGGTCAATATATCATTAGTGCTTGCAAAGATGCAAATTATTTTGAGATGAATAACCTTGATGGAGATGCACTACCAATCCCAGTCAATGGGATTTATCTTAAGCATCCCCATTAGGTTATCTTGTTACATCATTTTACATATTAGAGTAGTTTTCAATTCATCCAAGTGCTGGCAACACATTCTTCTATTGGTAGTGTAGGTTTGTTTCTGAAATAAGTGATTGTACACACTCTGCATGTTCCATTTGGGACATGTATGATTTTCCTGTTTATACATAGTTTTTTTCCTTTTATTATTTTTGCACATTCCTATTAAACATTTTTGCTGTAGATCTAGGGGTGAGTTCTTTAAATTTCAGACCACTTTTCAAAATATCAGGTTGACCCTTATGCCCAATGGATGCCTCAAGGATATTGATCTTTTCAATCTAGTAGGCATATTTCCCCTAGAGGCCACCAAAATGTTTCCCAAATTTGTACCCCGTGTAACTTTGAGAAACCTATAAAATATAGATTTCAATAGTTTTCGGGGCCCCAACAAGAAATTGAAGAGAGAGCTAGGAAGATTTCACAGATCATAGAGTTTTAGAATTCGCTGATAACATCTAAGGATGCTACCACCTGGTAGCATGTTTACATACTACTGGAAGGTAGCATGTATGGATGCTACCAAATGATGGCATGTTGAGTACTACCGATCGGTAGCACAATGACGAGAGGGTGAACAAGAGATGGTGTAAAGTAAGGTGTGGATAATATGTATGGATGCTATCGATCGGAAGTAAAACTCACGGTACCGTCCAATAGAAAATGTATGCTACCAGATGGTTGAGAAGGTAGGTAAAGGTTGGGATGGTGTTGCAGATGGTGGTGGTGCAGACGTTACTGACCGGTAGTGGGGAGTATGCAACTTGATAGTTGCAATCATGTTGCAACTAGATTACAAGGTGGAAAATGTACAATGGGTCGACTAGGGAAAGAAGTGCTATTGTATAGTGGTTAGAATGTTACAAATGAACAATTCTAAAAAGGTCTCTATTACATTTAGTTTACATCCAGATCCTTGCATATATGCAGATTTACTTTTTTGTTTTGATCTTCACATAACCAGGTTGTCATCGACCCACCTCTACATAGTTTGGGTCACCGTCAATCGATTTAGGTACCATTTCAATCTTAGTTACTTTTAGATTCAGTAGTAATTCTATCTATGCATGTTATCTTCTTATCTATCCTTTACTTCACTTTTTCTTATCAAATAGGGGTTGACATCCACGAAAGGAAGGTAACACTTTTTGGAGATTTCTTTATCGGGAAACCCCCACATAAAATATCTAATCAATCTTCTTTTGAGACATTCTTATTTACATGCTTATCAAGTTGTAGTGAGGATCAATCAATTTTTCCTTTTTCATCTTTACCACGCATTTGAGGTACCATAAACCCTCCATTTTCTTGAGTTTTTAAGCTTTCTTTAGTAGCTAACATCATTAATTTGAAATGAACGAGAAAACTATAACAACATTCTAGCACACCCTGTGGGACCACCCTTTAGGTGATCCTTTGCATTTCTTGTTATTTTATGCTCTTTTATCTTCTACTAACACTGCAACACAAGGATTTGCTTTTTTCTTGCTTGTGTTGGGTTTGGGTTGCTTGGATCACTCTTCGCTTAAAAGTTTAGATAAAAAGGAAAATCATTCTACATGTATTCCTCATTTTTCCCCCTATTTTCTCCTTTTTGCATCATATTTCCCTTTCTTGTGTGTGTCCTCATCGAAATATCACATTTGGATTTGGTTTAAAAAGAACCTTTCTTTTCTGCATCTTGCTTGATCACATAGCTTAAGTAAGGGTTTAATTGTTGCATCTCACATTCTATCACACACAACCTAAAATTCACACATCAATCAACACATCTAGACATCTTCCTACCCGGTGGACTGATTGGGATTTCATCACCCAACAGGAAGTCACCTGAGACTTCCCTAGCCATAACAACCTGAAACCAAACATATATTTCCTTCTCCTAGGTACCTTGTTATCCATCCCCTTTTCTTTTTCACACTTTCTAAATCAAAAACATAAAAAAATTGTTTGACTTGTTTGATCTAAAAATGGAACAAAACTTTACCTCAAATGGTTCTCAACAAAAATCTACCATGACCAAACCCTCAGCTACTTCTAGGCCTTCTTCTAGCCCCATCCATGACTTCCTACTCTATAGATCCACCATCTCTCGATCACATTGACCAATAGATCCTATTCCATTCCCATCACCTTGTACCATCCCTACTTCATCTGACATCACCATGCCTATCCAACCTATTGACATTCTCATTCCTCATGTATCAAATCTTCCCATCCAATCCCAATCACCCTATCATGTTCCTACTTCCCCACATCATGCATCCCCCAACCTATGCAATCTTCACCACTCGACATCTTCATACATTTCATAACCCACCACCAACAAGTCCATTTTCACAAACCACATCATACAAATTTAACCCATTTTTAATCAATGCCATACACCAAAAAACCTCCCCCCACATCTACTTCACCTACCTCATCATCTCCCATCCTAGATATTGTGCCTACGGCTCCTTCAAGAGTTATCCCCACATCAACCATATCCACAATTTCCCTACCAACCACCTTAACTTCTACCACTTCTCTCACATCTACATCCAGTCCTACCCTTACCACATCCTCATTGGCCTTGACTATGCCCACTTCTTCATCCACACCTATCTTACCTCAACTTACCATAACTATCCCATTATCCACATCTATCCCAAACACACCCATCACTACACTTATATCTACCACGTCAAAAAATCCACCCATGTATACCTTGACATCATTATCACATATTTATTTACCCATGCCCAAACTACCCCACTCTTCCATACCTAATTCCCAACATCTACCATTCCCACATCTACATCTACTCTCACATCAATCAAACCTTCTGAATCCACAAACACATCCATAATGCCTCTTGAAACACCAAATACAAACAAAAAGGGCACAAAACCCCTCATTCCTACATCACCTCCCTCTCACATAGACCTCATCAACCACATCATCCAAACACCCTTTCTCTTTCTATCTCCACACCTACACCCATATTTGATTCCACACCCACATCTACCTCATCCACTTCATTAGATTCAACCACCTTACCTACATCTATTCCACCTTTACCCATCATACCATCCTTAGAATCAATATTGGTTCCTCTTTCCATGCTTCTACCCACACCCACCACATCAACCATCATGACCACATCTCCATCATCTCCCTCTTCTTCCACATCACTTTCATCATTCAAAGAATATTGGAGAGCACTTCAACTTGCAACAACTATAGGTGACCCTCCCCTCTCATCCACACAATCATGTCCTTCTACATCAGACCAATCCTCACCTTCCTTAGACCAAATCATGAAAAAATTACTTCCTCCATTGGCCATAACACAACCTTTAGATCCTTTGGTTGAAATTATTATCATTCCTACCAAGGGTACTCCTCAGCAATCCAAATCCAAGAACCTTGGCACCCTTCCACAACAATCCCTTGTGCACCCCCATAGAAAGATAGACATTCCTCCAAAAAAGACCAAACCTACCTCATCTATTTTGGGGCCCCATCCATCTATCCTAGGACCACCTCCTTCATCAAAATCAATCAACCAATCCAAATCCAAATAGTCTGACTCCCTTCTTAGGACCATATCCATCATAAAAAACAATTTCACCTATCAACCAGTTTAAGCCAAAACCATCCAACCATTCTTCTTCTAAAACATCAATCACCATAAAAAACTGAAGCCAAAGCACTAAGACCTCGAAACAATCCACCCTCATCCTGTGACATCCACATCATCTCACAAGACCTCTCTACTAACACATCCATCAAATTCCTATGTAGAAGTCCTTTGACATTTACTCCAAATTTCCACCATCACACTTCCGCCTATCAAGGCCTTTGACCCAAATAGTATGAAGCCATCATGGTTTGATCCCCACCACATTTGTGCCTATCATTGCACCCCAGGTCATGACACCGAACATTGTAGGGCCCTTCAAACTATCATCCACAATATTATTGAGAGATATGACCTCCTCAAGGACAGTCCTTCTCCATCTACCATCTCACCTATGACCAGTAAAACTCCCATTTCTACCTCCCCATCCATAGGAGTCACTAGGTCCTCTCCTTCATCCACATCCCCCATTCTTACCATTCCTTTGCATACCGTTCCTCCTAGAGAGGGACCTCCCTTATTCATCGATACTATTTTCCTTACTACACCACCCCTATGATCCTCAACCATCTATCACTAGTATCCCTTCTAGAGACCCCATTTCATCTCTTCTGACATCCACTAGCTCATCCACATCTCTCTCGTTGGGGGAGCATCCCTCCCCCTTCTCATTGATCCTTTCACATCTTCTTCCTCATCCATGCATCCTATCCCCATGGCTCTCTTGAAACTAGGGGGAATTCACTCTAGGATTGATCTATTTCCAGATTAGTTCCTTTCCATACCTGACATCATCTTGTCTTATCTAGCTCATCTCATCTGGATATTTTTCAGCCAATATATCCTGTCATCTTCTTCTCCTACGACCACCTCTGTGGCCATATCTATGTGTTTCCCCTTGGGAGCACCATGGATTTATCTAAATTCCACCATTTGGCCATATAATCTCACCCTGACATTTTACTTTCGTCTCTCCTATGATCTTAACTTATCCTTCACCTAAGACCAAATTTTCTTGGTCAAAATTCTTCATCTCCTTAGACTCTTTTTATTGGAATAGCTTCCTGCACTTCCACGGAAGTAATTGCCTTTTCTCTCATGATATTTATTCCACTCCTTCCTCTTGAACTTAAAATAGCTCATCCTTCCATTGTGTGACCATCTTCGTGACTTCATCTCTGATGAAGATTATCGCCAGGAGTCTAACACATCCAAATTGTTAGATGATTTCACCTCCTCTCTTGAACACCATCATGTTTATCAAGAGGACATCAAGTTTTTCTTACAATAAGTACCTCAAATTGTATTCAACTTTAATTTCGGTGACTATCATCCTTAAAGAAAATCAGAATGTTACTACTTTAGAAAGGAGCCAATGTGAAAAGTTTTCCCCTAACTGGATTGGACCATACATTATCACACATAAGTATGGGTCCGAGGAGCCTATCATTTGGCCTCCCTTGATGGTAAAAGAAGTGGAACCTCTTAACGCATTGCACTTGTGACCATTATATTGTTAGCACATTACCAGTGAGCTCTTAGTCATATATTTAGATCATCCCTCCATCATTAGCCTCTTCCATCTATCATTGTAATGATTTGGAATTATGTGGTATACCATCACTTTCCTTGACATGACCTTAAATATGGGCACCATGGCTCTACCCATAGCATTTTCCTTATGGATAGGTTCTCCCTTCTTGGTGAGAATTTTGTGATCATTACATCCATCACCCTCTTGTTTACCTATTGAAACCATGAAAAGGGCTCACGGGTGTCTCTTGTACATTCAATGTCCCCTCCTAAGTGGTCTACTTAGCTATTCCCAGCTCTTCCCCTTGTTAAAATCAAAATTCATGGATGCTCTTATAAAAAATCAAAGCTATAAAAAATACTGCTCCCTTGAAGGACAATTGTTCATATTAAAAAAAATAAAGAGAAGAAAAGAAAAGAAAAGAAAATCAAATAAATAGACCGATCCCTCAAAGGAAAACTATCATGTATATCATTCTTGCCATCTATATCATATATGTATAAAGTAGACCATACCCTTGAAGGATGGCTACTCTTTTGTCTTATGGTATCGAAGGCTTCCCACATTGATCAACCTTCCATTTTATTAGCATCCTAAGAAAGCTTCCTGTATTGATCAAATTTCTTCTAGTAAACTTCCCACATTGATCAGTTTTCTCTTTCCCCTACCAAGAGTTGGGGCATAGATTTAGGAACACCACTCGTGGATAACCCTCTTCCCACGTACAAGTTACATCACAAAGTCCCTTTTTCATGTCGACATTAGGTTTATGAGTTCATTCCATTCTTTTTTATTTCATGATTTTTGGTATAACTAACTATTGTTTGTTATATGCTAATATTTGTTTCAGTCGCATGTGCCTTGTGTGACCTGGATCCTCCTCTTGTTTACCTCCAATGTGATTGGAGGCATCTTTTCCTAGCAGCTCCTTGATATGATGTAGTATTGTTCGTACCCAGGAGTCTCCATCATTAAGTTGCATTTTATCCTAAAACTTCTTTTCACATAATTTTATCCCTTTTATGATAAATATATCTACTTGTCTTATATCTCTTTTATTATGAGCACATCCTTCTTTATCTACAACACTTATCGCAACCACATATTTCACATCTACTTACTTATTCTTACCTATTATATTTTTAATAATCATTCATCACATATATTTTCAAATTACCCTTTTTATTAATATCACATACTATTCATACATATACATTCATAATCATCAATATAAAACATATTACTATCATCATCTACATATCATCATCTATGTGTATCATCTATTGTACATTATAAACCAACCATCTAATCATACATTTCTTTCACCATCATCGTCACATCTAATCCAAGCTATGTCATCATAACAACATCAGTCACATCTAATCTAAACTATATCATCATAACAACATCATCACATATTTTCAAACATAATACAACATCATCAAGTATAAAAATTGCACCAAAACATATATAAAACCATCAGTCACATCATGAATCCACTTTTTCATCACATCATATAACAAACACATAATAAACCATGACAACATACACACACACATATCATCATCATCATAAAAATGAAGTGTATCAATACATCATCGACCCTTAAGGGTTCTCTCTTAAAGCAGAGATATCAGTAACAATAGTGAAGTTCACATCAGAGAGCCTCAAATCTTTCCTCTACGAGGAAAGTCCCTCTGTACTTGTACCTATCACACCTCATCACCTCCACCCT
The DNA here is from genome assembly GCA_019776745.2 of Taxus chinensis. NCBI lineage: Eukaryota > Viridiplantae > Streptophyta > Pinopsida > Cupressales > Taxaceae > Taxus > Taxus chinensis. The sequence goes on from CM034157.1 coordinate 75,927,630, forward strand.
ATCCCTCTCCTTGATGTGTTTGAGCCACACTCATTGTGCTCCCAGATGGCCGAGCTCTAGCTGCCTCTCAACTCTAAATATGCTCCCAATACCGTAGTGTCTTTGGAAGCTTCTAGGTAACGATCCCCTTATAATACTTAGCCTTTGTAGCTAAGGATCTATATCTATCTATAAAAATCATACTAGGAGGTTCCATATCTCCTCCTCCATGTGGTGCTTCCTGTCCACCACCCATAGCCTTGACAACTAGTATAGTAACAAGATCTCCAAAATGGACCCTATAAGCCTCCCTCTATCTATGGTACTGGTCCCTATCTTGTAACTAATCTCTCTCTGCTAGATCACATTGTCTCTCTCAACTATCATTTGGTCTAGCTCAACACATGTAATCATGCCACCTCTACAGGTATCTCCTCTATCCCCATCTCCACCACCTCCTGGAGCTACCCCTACCTCAACCTCCATCTCCTCTATCTCCTCCTCCTCCTCATCTCCTCTCTCACTAGTAACATGAGCTGTCCAAGCTATAGTAATCCAATCACCAAATCCCACTCCAACTCCTACGTCATCATCATCATCCCAAGGCATTTTTTTGATAAAAACCTCTTTTGATAATCTTTTAAATTGTTAAGGGCAGTTTTTTGTAGTAAATAGTTCCCTTAAGATTGAAATTCTCTAAATTCCAGCGAACAAACATTAGATATCAACGTACTTTTGATTTATCAATCCATCCTAGTAATTAGGTTTAATACATGTGTTCTTGTATGAGTCATTATAGATGCCCTGAACATGTTGCATATCACTCTTTACGAATAGTGATATATCGAGTAAACAAAACAATGGTTTCCACTTTATTTTTGCAGTCTAGGGATGATTTAGTACTACATTTTAGCCCGATAAGAGCCCTAGGCGCGCTGACACATTACTCAGCGTAGACTGAGTGCTCACCCGAAGCACGGTGCAAAGGTATCAAGATCCCTCTTTAGGGTTGTTGTTGCAGGATGTTAGACATGATGAAGACTTAACACATGCAGTTCCATTATTAATACATCATTCTATACAGTGCATGTTCAGATCTATAACTAAGGGAGAGTAGGACTTAAGTGATGACCATGATGAAATCAAGAACATGTATTAGATCCCGTTACACACAGAATTGACACTCTAGATTCAGCCAATATCACTCCATTGTATTAAATATGATACAATTACACAAAAGCTTCATTACAATAGATAATACCATAGTCTATGCGTGCATCATATTTGCGCATCATATATGATCACAGTAGTCTCAGTCTTGCGCACATACATATATTCGTCTACTATACTACGTAGATCATTACATATTTATAAGGGTGGGGAATTTCCCTTCATCACTTACATAACTCCAAAAATAGGTTGCATGTTAGAAATAGCCATGCACCTTTACAATTACAACCACACATGCAAGTGCTCTTAAGAATAGACTTCCTATAGTTAAATATGAGTAGAAATCCTGTTATTATCCTAAACTATGCATGGCAATTAGTTGTTTGTTGTTCTTAAATATCATTGAGTGGACCACAAGTCTTCATGTCTTTGTGTGTTTAGCACGCTATCTCCAAGAATATCCCTTATCCAAAAAATGGCTAAGTCCTGAATTCAAAGTGCTCTGGCACATGCTTATTCTATTATTCTTCCATGCCCTCAAATACACCTTGCTCCAGTGTGCACATCCTTTATGTGACTTCACCTTAGAGAAATATGTTATCTGCTCAATGTTACCCCACACTAGAGTACATTACTACCTTGACAATGGGTAATTTCTTCTAATGTCTCCAACAATAAAGAATAATTAATGAAAGAAAGAATGAAGAACTGTACAAAATAATGAATTTTACTTTGTAGTATCCTCTTCCTCAGACAAGACTAACTCTGAATATTCATTTTTGAGTTCAGCCTCCAAGGTCTGCCAGTCACTTAGCGTGCTCTCGTATCTTTTTTGGAATTTTTGTCACTGTGGCATCCATTTCATCCTGAGTGATATTTTCCTTTTCATTTTGTAGCATTTGGACAACATTTGCCATACTTGACACCATTCCTTCAATGAATTCCATTTTTTGTGCTATAAGTTTCCCAAGTTCATTGATCTATCTTTTTGTGGATCTTGGGCTGCTGTAAGGGCCTCACACTTTTGTTTTACTAGGGCTAACATCTCTGCGTGCCCAAGTTTTTCATCCTTCATTTCCTTTAACACTTCATTATCCTCTAATATAGTTCTGACTCTTATTATGGTGTCTGATGCTGCACACATGTTCAAATCTTGATCCGCTTTCTTCAGTTCATCTTTCAATGCTTGGAGTAAGGCCTCAAAACTTGAAATTTTCCGAACAATGTTTTCCCTTATTCTTGTTGTTTCTTCTATAGAATATTTTAGTGTGGCCATAATAACGAGCACTTTATTCAAAACCAGATCCACCAGAGTGCGTAAATAATGCACTGCAGAGGGAAACTTATGAGGAAATTTAGACTCCAAATGAGGCCTTACCTTAATGATATGATCACCAAGTTCCTCAGCCATGCTAATAAAGGCCTCATTCTTTGCCTCTTCTCATTCCTTCTCTACTTTCAAGTGCTTTATCTCTACATTATTATCCTTGTTATCTTCAAGTAGCGCTTGAATGGTGGATGCCTTATCAATGTTCCTCCGCGCCACTTCTACAGATACCTTGACTAAGGCATTTCTTTTTTGCTCATCAGACATTATAAGAGGTTTGATAATCACGTGGCTAATATGTGGTTACTTCTTTATCTGATACGAGACACATGAATTCTCACACGCATCAAAATTTGGTTTATCCACGTGTATTTTCATAGACTAGGATAACTACTTTCTAGTCCACGCATTGGCCATTTCTGGGTCCATTAAATCCCAGCCATATAAATCCTTTGGCCATACTATTCTCTGGAACCTAGTGTGAATGATCTTGTTGGAGTCCTCTACATACCCCATAGCCAGAGTCACATAGTTCTAACCTACCTTTCCTTTCTTTGTTTTCTTTCCCTTGGGAACTCGGGCGCTAGAATCTGTAGTGGGTCCTTCACCTTCCTGTGTGGAGTGGGGTGTGCCAGATAGCTTGCCCATTTCCTCTCCTGTCTCCTTGACCCCCTATTTATCATCTTTAATTTCCTCATCATGAGGCTCCTTTATATTTTTGGGTTGCACAGGGGTCCCTGACATGCTTTCACCAAACTCATCCTCTTCATCCACCCCGAGCTTTAACTTTTTCCTCCTCTTCTTCTCGTGTACTTATTTCTACAGGGAGATCTGAGGTGATATATGTGGAGGTTGTGATGGACCCACACTCTGAGTCCTTTTCCTTTTGAACACCCTTTTAAATTTATGTTCCTCATTTATTAGGTCTGCATCTAAGTCTGATGCATCTGTTTCTAAGTCTACCTCCTCTTCTTGCTATTGAGGAGGAGTAATATAATGCTCACTTTCCTTAGTGTTCAAGGTCTGCCTTCGTCCCTTGAACACTAAAACACCACTATCCTCCTATTCATATTCTTCTTCCTCTAATGGTGAAGTGGGATTTTCAGCCGTTAGGCTCCCAGTATGTTTCCCCTTTAGTGGGCTTGGTGGCATAAATTCATTTTCAACATACTTACCATTTTCCAACCTAGGCTTCAATATGGATAGAAATCAAGTGTGGCCCCACTATCGCCAATGACCAAACTGATAAGCCTCATGGTTATCATCATCTGAATATGAACCTCTCAATATAATAAGACCTACCTGAGTATATGACATAAGTCTTTCTCAAGTGTATGATAGTCACAATCTACCTTGTCTATATTGTAGATTTAACCTTCGTGACATTGTTGAAAACGATGTGAACTGCTGCCTAGAAGAATCACACTGTAAAGGCATAGGGTAGCTTACATAAGGGAATCCATGTCCCATCTTTCATTGTAAAGCACGCAACGTAAAATTATTGGTACATAGAAAATTGTATTGACTTCCCACCACTATTGATGACAACTCTTTAGGAATTCTCCATTCCTCTTTGAAGGCCGCATGAAGTTTGTCATACCACCTCTCTGCCCTTTTCTTGAATGACCCACTCATAGATCCCTCACATAAGTCACTTCTCAAACCTCTTTGCTAGAGACTTATTCTCTACAGGATACTCCCAAATCTTGTTCTTTGGCCCATCGGGCACACCAATTTCAACATAAACAAGAGATAGCATGAAATGGTGCCAAAGATTATCTTCTCACCTTTGTGCGCTTCTTTAATGATGGTATCTGCTAAGTATCCTGCCAATGTTGTAAATTTCTCCCTGTGACATATCTCGTTGGTAATGTGTAGCCACATGGTGTTCACTTGTGACCACCATTCATAATCATTCAAATTTGTGAGTAAGATGCGCGACCACCTACACAACATGGATACTTAGCTTCACTTTAAATTTCCATTTTACGTGGACCCTTTGAGTATCCTAGCTTCTTATGATAAGGTCTAAAATATGGCTACTTTCTCTGTTAATGCATAATAAATGATCTTATTGTACTCTCCTTTTTTTTATCAAGTTTGACTGCATTTTGTGACTTTTGTTTGATCTAATGTAAGTTAGGATGTAATTGTCCATCATTTTGTTGAATTTAGTTCTAAAGTTTAAAATCTCTATAATTCCTAGGGAAGCTCATATAGTGTGTGGAAATTTGCTTTAGTTTCTTGTAATCATCATACACAAGTCATATCTTCAGTCAGAGCTTGTTGAAGTATGAAGTGATCAATCTAATGTCCTTTTGGGAGCTCTTGGCTTCAATGGTGGCTGTAGTTCTGGAACATTTCCAGACTGAGAGTTCCAGAACTCTATCACACATTATTATGAGCTCTATCGCTTAGTTCTATGAACTCCAACACTTAGTTCTGGAACTCCTGCGTTCTAGCTTCGGAACTTCTTCTTCGGCTAGATCCTAAGCAATGATCCCCTTTAGTTCCGGAACTTCTCTAAAGTTCTGGAACCAATGGGAATCCTATTATTTTGATGAAATTCAATGATAGAGCAATCAAATGAAGCCTTTCAATCAGAAGTATCCTAGATCAAAAGATGTGCCCTATGATTCTTCATACTTGCTTCATCTCAAACCCTACACTTATGGGGACAAGCTATCTCGTCACAACAAGGTTCCAAACTCAACATCTATTTTGGGCATAATTTGGTTCCATCTGAATTCTTTTCTCAGACTCAACTGTGGCTGTAAATGCATCTTTAAAAGAAAAGTAAAATGAAATATATATATATCCCTATATATAGAGTTTAATTTTTTTTGAGCAACATTATCCTTACATACCAGATTCCTCATGGAGATAGACCATATATCAAAGATTCAATACATTTTTGCACCTAAGACATAACCTTTTCAGCAATAAAATAGCCTACTTCGTTTTGAGAGAATATCACTTCTGTTAAATCCTGCACTTCAAGTGCCGGAGTACTGTCGACACTAAAATTTTCCTCCGTAATTTCTATTTCATTAATGCATGTATTAGGAATAGGATGTTGTTAAGTATAATTAGTAGTAGCATCTGATAGAAGATAACGGCGCCGTCAGTACGGTGCCACCAATAATGTGGAGTACGGTAAAAGTCAAAGTACAATAGGAATGTTGTAAAAAGTAAATATTTGTCGTAAGTGGTCCGGTAATGTTAAAATGTCAAAGTTTGGGTAATTAGAGAAGTAGGGTCTACATGATTAGGAATTAGAAATATTATATTGGTAATAAGGACAAGGAGTGAGGTCATAAATATTTTGTGTATTTTATTTGTAAAAAGTCTAAAAATGTGGAACCCATGTAAAATGATAAGGTTTATCTTATCTTAAAAGATAAGCTTACATGTACAGATAAGAGTTAAGGTATGGAATATGATTCGTCAGAGAGGATTTCTTATCCTATCTTAGAGATAAGATGGATAAGCCTGGAAGTTCTATAAATAGAGAGGCCACCCCCCTCATTTAGCATAGAAGGAAGTAGTGAGAAATATTGTAGGAAGTGTGTAAAGGAAGCCATCCGTTTAAAGGTGTGTTGAAGAAGCCATTAAGAGGTGTAATTGTAAAGTTTCTCCCATAGTCTTGGTGAAAGGCAAGTGAAGTCAATAACACTTGAAGTACCTCATGGGTGAGATTGTAACAATTTCATGTTAATATTATAATTTACTTTGATATTTCAGATTTGTCATCATTCCGTCTTATCATAGTCGATGGTATTCTTGTTTTATGTTGTTGTTTTGTTTCCAGATTACATCCACCAAACTAAGGCTATGCATTAGTAAATAATCATAGCACGAGGAGTTCCCGGTGAAGAATTATCATAGTGCCGGATTGGTGATGACATTTTGGTTCTGTTGCTGGGACCATTCCTCGTTGGTGGATTTTCTGGAGAGATATTCCCACTTAGTCAAAAATCAATTGGAGGGTAACCTTGTTTTTACTGTGCATAGTAGTTACCATGGTAAAGTCATTTTTGCCGTGAATAGTAGTTACCATGGTAAAGTCATTTTTGCTGTGAATAGTATTTGCCACAGTAAAGTCACTTTTTACCATAAATAGTATTTACCGCAGTAACTTCACTTTTTACCGTGAATAGTGTTTACCACAGTAAAGTCAATTTTTACCGTAATAAGTCAAGTTTTACCATAGTTTACCGTGGTCATTTCTATTTTACTGTAGAAAGGTGTAAAGTCACTTTCTAGTATAGTGATTCCAATTATTTGTGCACATAAGTCTTGTTGATTGTACTTGTGGGTTGGTATTTCACGGTGGTTACTTTTGAAAATGGGAAAGATTCCCATTTTTTCAGCTCAATCTAATGAAGATGCTTCTTCTTTCATTCAAGAGTTTAAGCGATCTTGTATTTGTAATGGCCTTATAAGAAGGGAACAATGGACTGAATTTTTTCCTACCTTTTTGGATGGTTCAACACTTAAGTGGTTTGAAACACTAGGTGATAATGTGAAAAATTCATGGGATTTATTAACTGAAAGTTTTCTTGAAGAATTTGGTGAACAACAGAAATATGTAGATCTCATGATTGAGATCACAAAGCTATCCCAAGGAGAGAAGGAGAAGATAAGGGATTATCATGCTCGTGTTCTAGAGCTAAGGAGGAAGCTCGATGCCCAGATCCGGAAGGAAGGAATTAGCAGATGGGTTGATGAATGGCATGGATAATCTCCTCTGTAAGCACTTCATTCTTGGGATGAAGCCAAAGATCAGACAACGAGTGAAGTATGACTGCCCAGCTACCATTGAACAAGCAAAGGAGATTACAAGAAGGCAAGAAGAAAGCATGGAAGAGGAGCCCAAAGAAATTGTTGCTAAAGTAGAGCCTACACGTACATGTTGAATATTCAATGTCAAGACTAGATCTTATATATCTATTTAAATACTTGTATTGTAAAGTAATAATGAAATAAAATATTAATTTAAATTAGGGTTTAATTTCACACATCATAATAGAATAGTGTTGAACATCTAGTGTCACAATTGCATCAACAAGAGGTTCAAATGTAACAGCTGCAGTAGTATACTTTGTAGCCTAAAAAAAATATGTGCTACCCTAAGAAATCCCGTGATCTAAATAACCTAATATGCCTAATAGTGGAATGTCGTGGTCTTGTGAAATCACCTCATATAGATGAAATATGTTGGCAGACATGATGTGTGCTAGCTGATGTAATTACATCTGCAAATACACCGACCTCATCAGGTGATATCAAATGTGCACGAGCATACAAATTGCTACACGCCTGAATGTTATTACTATCAGGATCACCGATACTGCGTCTCATAAGGAACTGACCTATATGGTTAGAATAGTTAAGTTGGGTCTTGCGAGAAATTCTCCCAAGACCCTCTATCACACCCTCATGGGAACTCATAATCATAGGTGCAACATCATCCTGAAAGCTAGGTCGGAAAGGTCGTTAAATCTCTACAAGTTTTCTCCAAGGTTCATTTTAAGAGACCTCTAGGAAATTGGAGGTGGAAAATCCCTGGAAAATATCCCTGGAACCACTTTTTCCGGAAAGGCTAATTTTTTGGGGTTTGTGTGAAAAATTTTCACTTGAAAGAAGCTTTCATTTTCTAGTAGTGTGACAGAAAGGATGTGATGCATGATAGGATATTTGATGTCTGTGACAACAAGGTTGTTGTCATGTGACAACAACCTTACTGTCACACGACAAAAAATCTATTATCACGCATCTGTAGCCTCCACCCTCCTGTCATGCATCAATAGAATCTCCTTGTCACATGCCAACAAAATATCCTTTTCGTGCGTCAACAGACTCTCCTTTTCACGCATCAATAGACTCTCCTTGTCATGTGTCAATAGACTCTCCTTGTTCCATGTCAGTGGAACTTTCTTGTCAGGTGTCTGAGAACAATACTTTTCGCCAGACTATAAATATGATGAATATCTATAAAACTACACTTTGTGTACTGGCCTTTTTTGCTTCACAATTTTACTATACTTGATAATAGATATGCCCCTAGGTGGTATGAGTGAGCTAGTAGTGTTCTACCCAACGAATAATATAGGATTATATAGGGGATATTTTCAAGGGTAGGCAAAGCCGACCCCTAAAAAAATTAAATTGTAATTTTTAGGCAAACAAATTAATGATCCGCGTCCAAAAATTTACCTTTTCAATTTTTACTAAAATGGAATATTCACCATATTACGAATATTTTCCACTAAAAATAATCATGGTTGTCTCATGTCAACAATATGAGTAGCTCCTTCTTGTGGATAAGAAGACTTGTTACTAATGTGGCCACGCCCTTTCCTGAAATAATCTGGGATATATAAATATTTCACCTTTAGGTTTAGGTGAAATTCAACATGTAGTATTATAATGAAGTATAAAGGTAATTGATCATTATTGGTAAATTGGCCTTGAGAGGCCAAAAATCTAGGATAAATCAAAGGTGCACAAAGGCAACATGTACATTTATTTATGTAATATCCCTTGATTTTTTTTCCTAGATAACTCATCCAATACAATCTCTTAATGACTTCCTTCTCCATAAGTCTACTTACCACTTCATTATACCCCACATCTCATGTCACACTAGATTTTATTTCATCCATAATGTTTTTAGTGATTGTTATCTAGTATAAGTGCACCCTTGTGAGGAATGGCATATTTTTTATTCTCTCTCTCCTCACTTCTATGGATGTATAATTGAAACACCTCATGGGTTGTGGGTATCCCTAGAGTGATGTGAATCTCTATATTTAAAGGGTTGGTTCCCTTTCAATGTATCCTTATTTAGACACCAAAATTGGGTCACATTCCCCTTGGTCCCCTTACACATAGCCAACTTAAACAAATTCACCTAACCATGACCCTTATACCCCACATTAATATTAATTTAATTATTTACAATTAAATTAATACTCATCCTCACTTCATTCATTATTTAATTACCTTAATTAAAACCAATCCACCTCACCCCACCACCTCACCTAGACACCTCACCATAGACCTATTCATAACATGTTTCCATAACTAACTAAGACTTAGCCCTACTTACCTTAATGAACTAAGACTTAGTATAACCCTAAAAGCACATGCCTATTCTTCCTCTAACCACATTCCCACGTATCTAAGTGCAACGTTCCATTTAGACCCGACACAAATGAGAAAAAGCTGGAAAAAGGATAGCCAAGATCTACTATTTTAGGCAACCTAGGATATCCCACCTTAACTGATGCCGGTCAACCCAAAACTGATGCCGGTAACCCTAAACCATCGTCGGTTACCATATAACCATTTTGGTAACCTTGTTTGAGAGGTTAGACACATTCTCGAGTTTTGGAGCAAAGGAGATCTACATGTAAGCAAGAACCAAAGCTCTTTCACACATCCAGGCAGCCATAGCCAACACAACCATTGATCAGAAGGTATTTGCATTCACAGGAGCATTCTGGGAAGCACTGCCATGACACTGATCACCATTTCACTGATCAACCATCACCACCACCCAACCATTGAACCTGCACAACAGTAAGTGTGTCTCTAACCTACACCATTTCATTTCTATTCAGTTTATAAGAGTTCTTCACCTTTGTTTATCAACCACCATTTATATTTTTACCCCACCACTATTGCCTTCCTGTGAACCCGACCATTCCCATCACTCATAACCATTTTAATCACCTCTGTCTACTCCTGAGTACATCTGAATATTCCCAACACCTCCCCAGACCTAAACCAACTCCTTACCATCTCTTGATTCAGTCTCAGACAAATCCCCAAAACCATGAACTATTGAGTTATTACCAGCCCACCTAGTAACCATCATCGGTTCTTACTAAACCATCATCGGTCATACCAGACCGACGTCGGTCTCTGTATTTGGCAGTCCTGCTAATACCAGATCCCAATAACCTTTTCCAAGTGACTCAAGTGACCCAGAATATGACCCTGACCTGTTCCAGCACCTTAATTATTTACCTTATTTCCAGATCTGATCATAGCCTAGCCTGTTATGTTAGATTTTCTTATTGTATTTGGATGAGATACCTAAATCATATCAACTACAGTAGAACCTTATTTATTTATGTCATTTCTTACATTAAATTGTATTAAACAGTGGGTTGACTGCCACCGAGGAAGTATCACACTTCCTGGATCTAGCACATGTTAGGCAACCCACTGACATATATTGTTTAACTCTTTCTTGTGGTCTTGTTGTGTATTTCAGGTAGTTCCTCCTAGCCAAAAGGAAGCTCTCACAGTCAGCATTGGATCAAGAAGTCAGAATGCGTGCAACAACCTTCAAACTGACCATCACAACAGGTATTCCTCCTTGGCCCACACCCTTATCTATTTTGTCTAAAAACTTAAAGAAAATGGTGAAACATTTTGGCACGCCCGGTGGGACCCATCTGGGGTTCCTTGCATTTTATTCATTCCTAGGTAAAAGTTGTGTGTTTGTTTCCCTTCTGAAATTCTTACACATTAATTTTCCTCTCTGGAATCTTCCTCTCTTTCTATTGTCTAAAAGCAATCATGTTTTTGGTGCTATAAAAAGAATACTTCTTTTCTTTCATTAGTATTGCATTAGTGAAAGAGCATCCTCTTCCTATTCATTACTTGTTACATCGAATATCACACTTCGATTTGGGCTTAAAACACTTGCATAGCATTCTGATTTGTTGCATTCTTAGCTCACATTAAAATGAGGGCAACCTATATGCTGGAAGTCATGCCCAGCTGATGGTTGACATAACTGAATCATAGAAAAAAACATTTCTTTCTTCTCTCTCTTTGCCAAACTACACAAATTGGAATATATACATCTTCTTAAACAACATCCCACCTGGAAGAAGTTGTCAATGATCACACGATCAGAGGATTGATAGTGGGCACCCAGCTGGTTATCTCTGTCCAGTACCCCATCAGAGGATGGCCCACCCCACCATAACATAACCTGAAACCTCACCTTTAGAATTTCCTTCTTCGTAGGAAGCCTTCCCAACCAAAAACTCTACTCTAAATTCATGAGTCAGTCTTTTAAATAGCATAAGCTAAACACACTAAATTCACTTGTTGGATTACGTATTTTTCTTAGCTTTGTGCTTGACTTGTGTTTTGAGGTGTGAGGATACGATTCTTCATTTTTATTTTTTCCTTTCACACTCTGCCATCACAGTTGGAGTATTCTGACTTTCTCAGAGTGTGTCAGGACCTCATCTTATCATCCCCAGACTTCTGGGTTGATTATTCATCTAATCTAAATTCACAAAAATTCATTTTTCTTCATTCTTCAGATTTCACAGTAACCGGCATTGGTCCAGTGACCATCATCGGTTTACATCTGACCATCATTAGTTTACCTAACTGGTGTTAGTTCCTTGTTCCTTTGGTTAATTTACCCAAAAGACACTTATCTCATCTTCTCTTCTGTTTAGAGTCTCTGTGTATCATTATACTCTCTGTACTCTGATAACAGTCATCAAATACAACTTTCCTGTCTGACAATCATCATTTTCTACCTCATTTGCTGAAACTGTTATTTTCTCACAGTAACTGGTATCGGTTCCTGTAACTGACATCGGTCACCCCTTAACCGTCATCGGTCAGTTAGACCGGCATCAGTCACTCTATTTTGATTTTAATCAAAACATTTACCAACTTTCCCTCCCAAAATTATTTTGTCCCATCTCTGTTGTTCCCTGTGTCATTTACAGAGTACAGTTCACCTGATATATGCTGATTCACATGGTGTTGACTCGCAGCCAAACTAACGCCCTCATATTTCATGCCAGCCGTCAGCCACTCCCACCTAGTCCATCACCGCCATCCATTCTGTCACCTATGGATCTGACTCAGCTTATCCCCATCGCTACGGTGATGAGGAGTTTGTGAGACTCCTTGACCAGAATCCCTGCTTGCCCTCTAGTACTACCTTGCTCATTCTTCCACCCGGGATTCCTCAGGACAGTTAATATATGACATGCCCGTATCTATCCCTCCTACTCTAGCCCCCACTTCTGCATCAGCTAGCACCAGTTCGGTGCTACCATCATCCACTTTATCACCTGTGGTGTCTCAGCTAAATCCCACAGCCACTATAACTGCAACATCTACGTCATCGATCACACCTGTGACATCGATTGTCCCTCTGACAACTGCTATGAGTATAGCTTCATCTGCACCCACCACTTCACATATACCCATTGCATCGCAACCACCTCCGGTGTCAGAAACTTACACCCCTTTCCAAAACCTCATCCTTTCTATCCCACAATCCTTACCCCCAATCACCACTAGAGTTGTTACGACTACCCCACCCACTTACACATACTACCAACAACCCCGACCTCATCTATCACTTATGTTGGCTATGTGCCACCTACATCTATTCCTCCTGTGTAGTTCTCATACTCAGTGCCACCATACACCAGCATACCACCCACCTCATACATTCAACATCAACCCCCTTTTTCTGCAGGGGGCACCCATTCATCCCAACCTACTAACGACCTCATTAAAATGATGATGGAGAAGATGCAGACCTTAGAAGCATCTGTTTCTGGCTCCCGTAATTCTTTAACATATGATGAAATCTGTAATGAGCCTATCCATCCATCTATTCCCATTCATCCTTACCCAGTGCATTGGGAAATGCCTAAATTCAATCACTTCAATAGTAAAGAAGACCCGTAACAACACTTGCGGTCATTCAAACATGGGTGTTACCTAATCACCCACGATGATGCTTTGCTCCTATGAACTTTCCCAATGTCCTTGACAGGACCAACATTGGATTGGTATAGTGGACTACCTCGACATTCTATTTATTCCTTTATTCAAGTAGCCCAAGCTTTCCTAGATCATTTTTCAATCAATGTTACCAAGAAAGTCACCATGACCGATCTCTATTCAACCCGACAGTATGAAGATGAATCTATCACAAATTTTGTTGCCCGCTGGTGGAGTCTTATTAACCAATTGATGTTCCAACTACCTCAGACTGAACTTATTGAGTTGTTCACTAGAGCTTGTGCCAGACACATCTCACCAACTCTGCAAGTCCAAACCTTCTGAACCTTTGATGAAGCATTCACCATGGCCCAAAAACTAGAAATTGTGCCATTGAAGAAAAGAAAATCCAATTATGGAACAAGAACACCCCATTCAAATCAAATGATTCTTCTTCATCTTCAAAACCTCAAAATAACTATTCAAAGCCCAAAGGATCTACCAATGTGGTAGTCCTCAAGGTGGGTCCACCTCATCCTTCTAATCAGGCCCAACCTTCTTCCAATCTTTCTCCTGTCCAGGCCTTTCAGCTCCGGTGGGAACAATGGAAGTACACTTCGATTGGAGAGCCCTATTCTTCAATCTTGGAAAAGCTTCTTAAAGCTGGAGCCATTACACTTCCTCCCATAAAACCTCATACAGGTTTTGATCCCGCTCTTCCTATGCCTGTGTGGTATAAAGAACATGACTACTGTAATTATCATCGCGTTAAATGACATAGTGATGGTAACTACATAACTTTTAATAACATTGTTCAAGAGATGATAGACAATGGAGACCTTGTCATAGACAACCCAAATGTGCCAACAAATCAAAATTTACACATCTTCAAAAAGTCACTCCCTAATCATAAACCATCGTTTGATCAAAATAGTGACCCTTCATCCAGTGACAACAATGTCCGTGAAGTTCACGCAGTTTTTGATATCATGCCAACTGTTCCTCAAAACCTACCTACTTCATCTATTGAGGAAATCTTGGCACACAGAGGAGCATACCTCTTCTACTCCTCCACCCATAGAGGATACCCCCTCTTCTACTCCTCCACCCATAGAGGATTCCCCCTCTTCTCCCCTTTCTCTCATGGAGGAACCCACACTTTCTACAAATGTCATGTCATTGTCTGCTTCCCAGCCTTCTGACCCATCAACACTTGTTATTCTCCTATCCACAAGAGAATCATCATCACCTTCTACTGCACCGAGAGATAAGTCTACCTCAGCTGACCTATTATCTCTCCTACCCATGGGAGATTCCTCAGAAATGTCACTACCTATTGGGGATAGTTTTCCCCTAGCATCCCAAGACCTTATTGACATGATCTCGGCTCTTTTACCTACAGAATCTGAGGCTAGCCAATTCCCTATCTCACAGACATATTTTACAGGGATTTCCACCCAACCCATTCCATCCTCTTCTTCAGTAGTCCCATTTTCATGGTTGGTTGATCGTTTGGATTACGTTGATCATTCCATGCTCTGGGGATGTCTTCGGCTCCCCGTTTCGACCCAAATGCAAATGTTTCCTGAAGATACTTCCACGATCTACCCAAAGGTATTTTGGAAACCAAAACTACACTGACCATGCTGATTGAAATGGCTTCCTCTTCATCATCCCTACCTCCATCCAAACTTCTACCCATCACTACAACTATTCCCAAACCTAAAAACCTACCCACACTTATCCCCCCACCCGTATCTAGACCCATCACTACTTTGGGTGTCATGCCGACATCAAGCCTTACTCACCCACCTATCAGATTGGACTTAGCTGCATCTTCCAAAGTCCACACCAACATTATCCTCCCACCTAAAAGGAAAACCCAACCTTCTAGGCCATGTACACCGGTCTCGCCTACCACACCTTTGTCACCTTCCCCCCTTCCATCCATCCTAGGGCCTCATCCATCAACCTTGACCAAACAATCTCATACCCAAGGCCAGTCAAAAGCTAAACAACCTACTCCTACCTCATGAGCCTTTGTTACACCTCATTCACCCAAAAACCAAACTTCCTCACCCTCACCCGTACACTTCTTGCCACCTATACCTCCACCAGTTACTATAACCCCAACCTTGCCTATACGACTTCAACCAATGCCACCTACCCAACCTCTACCAACCACCTCCACCACACCTTGGTTGCCCCCATGGGTAACCCATCCTCTTCCACCATCTTATTTCCCTTCTACATCCCGTACTCCATGTCACCTTTACCCAAGAAGGTGCAACCCAAAGCTAAGAATCTGCTACCCTCCAATAAGGTAGTCAAACCAACCAAACCTTCCATCGCCAGCTCTTCTACCCCACCTTTACCCAAGCAGATGCCAGCAAGACCTAAGACCACTCCACATACCAAACTAGTAGACCAACCCATTCCCCCTCCTATAAAGCCTCTTCCCTCACAATCATCCACACTGTACCCAAACCCACACTCACTTCCCATTGTGATCTGTTAGCGGGGTCCTACGCCAACATTTTAACCAATCTCTTAGAGACTTCCATCATCACATTACCACCACTTTGACCTTACGATCCTCTCAAACCCAAACCAAAAGGGTTTGATGAAACCAAGATTTGTGCCTATCATCATGTGCCAGGACATGATGTTGAAAATTGTAAGGCTCTGAAGACCGTTCTTCTCCAACTTTTTCCTCCTGAACAAAATTTTGATGATGATGACCTTCTTGATGAGGACCATGCTCCACCTTCACCTGTCACCATACATCATCATCCTTTACCCATTCAGTGATCAGTATCTCCACCCCCACAACCATTTTTCCCACCTCCAAAATTTGAGATCAACATGGTCTGTATTAGAGAGTTGGCCAAACCACCACCCAAATGTCAGTGTGCCCTACTCATTTCACAAGGCTCTTATCCACCGCTAGGATTTTTCCCCTCATGTCATTATACCTTTCATGACACACCCTCTCCATCCACCTCCCCTCAGATTAACATGGTTCACGTTGCTACCCGTGCTCAGAAAGACAAAGGAAAAGAAAAAGCAACTAGCCCATCAACCAACCCTGTACCCAATATACCATCTACACCCACTCCCAAAATCACCATCCACGGACCTACATACCCTATCTCTGATGGGGTCACCCATCGTGCAATGATAAAACAATTACATCAGTCTCCTCTAAAGATGTCTTTATATGATCTCGTCTAGACTTCTGAATCCCACAGACAAGCCCTTATCGAGGTTTTACAATCCATTGAAGTTCTACCCAATGACCCCACACCAGTGGCCTCGATTATCACCCCTCACCATGTGGCCTTGCTAACCAAATCAGCTCCTCCTTCTACCCCCATGACCACTCCTCAAGTCACCACCCTCAGCTTCTCTGAAGAGGAGATTGTACCTCTCCAGTCAGATGACCCTGATCCCACCCTATTCATTTCTGTCTATATCGATAACATATGTGTACGACGTGTCATGATTGATGGTGGTGCTAGCATTAACATCATCTCCTCCCACACATACAATCAAATGTGTATTCCTTCTAACTGTATGCATAATAACCCAGTTATGTTGTGCTCCTTCAACGATGCCATCACCTCCACCCTTGGCACTATTATCCTTCATGTTCGCGTAGGCCCTCGCACTATCCCAGAACTATTCTATGTCTTAGAGGGGGAATTCCAGTATAACCTATTGCTCGGCAGACCCTGGATTCATGTCATGGGTTGTGTCCCTTCAACTTTACACCATTGTGTAAAATTTGAGCATGAGGGACATAACTACACCATCCCCACTGACCCGTCACCATTCAAGACCTGTAACATGTTGTACCAGCCCAATGATGTGCTTGTACCAGTCAAGGCATCTGCCACTACCCCCACTTCACCTTCACCCACAAGCCCATCCACCAATGTTTCCGCCACCTCTCCCACACCTAACCCTTCTATTCCTACTACCAGCTTCCACAGCCTCTACAGCTTGACTCATCTACTTCCCAATCATCTAGTGAGTCATCTATCCCCGCTACCCACATATCGACTACTGATCCCTTAGAAGGTGTTTTTCAATGCCTCACTCTGGGGGAGTACCGCCTATACAATATCGACACATTCCTCACTCCACAAGAGTATGGGAACCTACGCCAACACCCTAGTTATGACTACCATGTAGGTGAGGTTTTTCCTTATGGTCCTCCCCACCTTCGCACTAATCTAATGTATGGGGGACTTGATATTGCCACTTATTCACCCAAACCTCCATCCCAAACATGACCATTTTCATCTGACCTACAATCCCTTACTAACCACCACTTCACCCACACTTTCCTCCACCGTTGCACATGGAAAGGCTTTGGCTTCAGTTTTTATGAACAAGGCCACCATACTGTCATTTCCTGTACCACCTGTAAACACAATGACTGTAGTGGCATTGGCTTTTCCGCACCACCTCCCAAGAAGGCCCATGTCGACCTCATTGAGGAAGACAAACCTTCTCCACCTCATTCACCCACGTCACCATCTTCACCCACGGAGTCCATAGATCCCGAATCTATTCCTCCTAACTTTTTTTTTCGTAAACACAATTTCCCTGGGACCTCTGACCTATCAACGTGATGGTGAGGCTCCCTCTTCTCTCCCCTTCCTATATCCTGACATGATCGATGATGATACACCTTCTATTAATGTCATTCAATGTCAGGATGATGAGTCCATCCTCACCTACCTTGGTGTGGAAGACTCTTATATTCACCGATTGTTACCCTCTGAGACACAAACCATGTTGAATGAATTAACTATCGAAATCAACATTAATACTCAGGATGACCCACACATCTAAAGATAGGTCAGTCTTTAGATGTTGCTGAACAGGAAGCTTTTA
Organism: Taxus chinensis; assembly: GCA_019776745.2. Lineage (NCBI taxonomy): Eukaryota > Viridiplantae > Streptophyta > Pinopsida > Cupressales > Taxaceae > Taxus > Taxus chinensis. The sequence continues at coordinate 75,945,802 of CM034157.1, forward strand.
CCTCTTTCCTTCGGGACCATAGCAACACTTTTTCTTGGTCCTATGCCGATATGCCTGGTATTGACCCAAAAATCATGGTCCACAATATCGTAACCATTCCTAATGCCAAACCCATCAAACAAAAGCTGTGGAAAATGCATCCTCGCATTGCTCTTCTGGTCAAAGAAGAACTTCAGTGCCTTCTCTCAGTTTCCTTCATCCTACCCATTGACTATCCATAATGGATTTCTAACATTGTTCCTATCACAAAGGTGACTGGGGGACTCCACATTTGCATGGACTTCCTGTGACCTCAACCTAGCTTGTCCCAAAGATGATTTTCCCCTACCAGGCATTGACCAACTAGTTGATCTCACCACTGGCCATGAAATGCTATCACTCATGGATGGTTTCTTGGGTTATAATCAAATATTACTTGCTCCAGAAGATCAACACAAAACTACCTTCATCACTCCTTGGGGGACCTTCTGCTATCGAGTCATGCCTTTTGGCCTTAAAAATGTTGGTGCTACATATCAACGAGCCATGAATTACATATTCCATGACATCATGCATCACATATTGGAAGATTACGTAGATGATCTTCTTGCCAAATCCAAACATCGAGCCAAACACCTGACCAGTCCTTAAGGTCATCTTTGACCACCTCATCAAGTATTGTGTTTGTCTTCAACCAAAGAAGTGTGTCTTTGTGGTACTTTCAGGAAAACTCCTTGGTTTCATCATTTCTTTGTGTGGCATAGAAGTTGATCCTGCTAAAGTAAAGGCTATTCTAGAAATGCCTCCACCTACTAATCTCCATCAACTTCGAAAGCCTATAAGGTAAGTTGCAATCCATTCATCATTTTATCTCACAGCTTTTTGACCACTGTCAACCATTTCATCATCTTCTCAAGAAGGATGTTTCATTCAAATGGGATGATGAATGCCATAAACCCTTTGATGCCTTAAAACAATACCTTCTTCAACCACCAGTGCTCATTCCTCCTAAGGATGACCAACCCTTTTACCTATATATTTCTGCCACTGACCATTCTTTAGGTGCCATGCTCACTCATCGTGATGAGCAACACAGAGAGAAAGTGGTTTATTACATAAGTCGTACCCTTCTGGACTATGAAACTAGATACACCCATGCCGAAAAACTCTGCTTAGCCTTAGTTTTCATCGCCACCAAACTTCACCATTACCTACTCAACCACAAAACCTCCGTCGTTACCAATACTGATCCCCTACACTACATGTATGCCAAACCCTATCAACATCAACGTGTTGCATGTTGGATTATGCTTCTTTCTGACCTTGACCTTGAATTCACTCATCAAAAATCCATCAAGGGCCAAACCATCACTGACCAACTAGCAGACGCACCTCTTTCTAGGAATCAACCCTCTAACTTTGATTTCCTAGATGAATCCATAGCTACCCTCTCCTTAGATGATACCACTTACCAAATGACACTCTTCTTCGATGGCTCCAAGTGTCAGCGTGGAGGTGGGGCTGGTGTTATCCTCATTCCTCTTGATGGCGAACCTATGCCTTTATCTTTCAAACTAGATTTTGATTGTACAAACAATATTTCTGAATACGAAGCACTCGTATTGGGTCTCCAGGCTGCTTATGCCTTAGATGTTAAGTCAATCAATATCTTTGGTGATTCCCAGCTGGTCGTAAACCAAGTCAATGGTATATACCAGTGTCGTAATGAAAGCATTCAAAAGTATAAACATCATGTAGACATACTTTTGACTACCTTTGACCGTTATGAACTTCAAACCACCCCACGTTCTACCAATAAATTTGTGGATACCATGGCCTGCTTGGCTTCTCAGATACCCACTTCACCTGCCGACTCTAAAATATTTGTCACAATACAAAGGTTACAATCACCCTCTTATTTACCTCATGAGGTCTACTCCGTCGGAACCATTGCACCTGACCCACGTGACCTTTGGTATAAGTAGTTTGCAGACTATCTTTCCCTTTCCATTCTACCTGCTGATCTCACTCGTAATGGACAACGTGCCTTTCTTAAAAGTGTCTCTCGCTATGTCATCATGGGTGGTCTCCTTTATAAGTGTGGCTTCGATGGTATTCTCTTACGATGCCTTACAAGTTCTAAAATTCCCTACACCATCAAGGAAGTTCACGATGAAATTTGTGGAGGCCACTTTAGTGGTTTAGCTGTCACTAAATGCATTCTTCACCTTGGCTATTATTGGCCAACCCTAAACCGTGACTGTTGTGACTATGTCAAAACATTGTGTGAAATTCCAGCAACATGCTAATCTTCATCACACACCTAGTCATGCCTTACAGGTCAGCACGAGACCTTTGGCCTTTTCTCAATGGGGCTTAGATCTTGTCGGTGAGATCAATCCCCATTCTTCACAATGCCATCAATGGATTATAACCACTACTGAATATTATACTAAATGGGTAGAATCCATTCCCCTCATTTCTACAAAAGCTGAGAAAATATGTGAATTCATCAACCATCACATCATTTGTCACTTTGGTGTTCCTCACCGTCTCATCACTGATAATGGAAAGAATTCAAAAACAAAACCCTACGTAAGTTGTGTGATGCTTTTGGCATCCAACTCAGTTTCTCATCACCTTATTACCCACAAACCAATGGCCAAGCAGAATCGACCAATAAAACCTTGAACAAAATTCTTATGAAAGTAGTTGACGATACTGGCAAGGATTGGCATTCACACATTCCTTTCACCTTGTGGGCTTATCGCACTAGTATTCACACTTCGACTGCTGCCACACCTTTTTCTCTGGTCTACGGTACCGAGGTTGTCTTGCCTCTCAAAGTCCAGATTCCATCTCTCTGCATCTCACTACAAGACATGCTCAATGATGATGAATTTTGCCAGGATCGTTTGGCACAACTTGAGTTATTAGATGAACGTCGTCTCAATGCTCTTGACCATCTCCAAATCTACCAAAAATGTATCAAAATGCCTATGAAAAATGTGTCCATGAATGAACCTTTCAGGTCGGTGACCTCATCCTGAAGGAAAATCAACATGTAACCAAAGAAGAGAAAAGTAAATGGGGAAAATTTTCTCCTAATTGGCTTGGACCCTATATCGTTACCCATGCCTATGGATCAGGTGCTTATCATTTGTCTTCACTCGAAGGTAAACCCGAACCTGAGCCTCTCAATGCCTTGCATCTTTGACCATTTTATTGTTGACATCAAGTCCTATATCACTTTCTGTCAATTGATCACTCATCCCTTGAGCGTTGTTCACCTTCCATATTACCCATTTTTTAGGATCAATGACTAAACAAGAATCATGTGATTACCCATCACCTTTCAACCTTATCTTCAATATGAGTACCACGACTCTACTCACAACATGATTCTCATGGATACTTTTCATCTTTTTAAAGATGGAATCCCATGGTCGTTCATCACTTAAAACCACCTCTTTCATAGTTAACCCCTGTGTACTATGGTTTTGTCTTCTAAACAAGAACCTAATCTTCCTCTATAGTCTTGTCCATGACTTAAACATCCAAAAAACAAAATGGGATTCAACTCCTTGAGTCAAACTTCCAGCAAAAGATGACTCCCTCAAAAGGGACATCTCTTCTCTCTACCTCGCCGCTATAAATAGACTGCTCCCTTGAAGGACAGCTATATAAAGTCATTGCAAAAATACAAAAAAAATATCCAGAAGCTTCCCGCATCGATCAGCTTCGTGAAGACCTCAAGGAGATAATATACTCATCCCATATAGACTTCCCGCATCGATCAGTCTATTAAAAACAAACAAATGAAGAAAATGATGAAATTTTTGTCATGGACTTGCCTATTTTTGATCCTGGGTTTCTTGCTAAGTAAACATGTTGTCATACACTAAGTTATGCTAAACCATCCACTTTCACCTCATTGCCTTTTATGCCCTGGTTTTCTCTCTGCTCAAGGGACTTGCCGCAAATGTGACATTTCGTGATCATGTGACTTTCTTCACCTTTAGAATAGTCCATTATGCAATGCCTTTAGGGTCTTACGTTCATAAGCCCATCTTGGGTATGGTAGACTCATTAGGGTTCTTATCAATTAAGTGGCTCTTTTACCACCTCTTACCATTCACCTTCCTCATTACTTATTGATTATCCTATACAGGACCAGATCATCGACACCTATATTTAAAATCAACTCAACCATGCCTATCAATCACCTATAAACTCAACCATGCCTATGACCTACATTCAATCATGCCTAAAATCTACCAACCCATTCCTCTAATTCATCATATTCTTCCCTAGCTTATGGGAGAACTACATCGGCCTGAGGCCCCTTTTCGTCGGGGCTATGTAGGCAACACTTTGAGGGCATGGGGCCCTTGAAGGTTAGCTCGGCCACTCTTTACCCTAACCTATTTTCCCCTTCATTTTCCTATTCACATCCTACCTTAGTTCGTTTCCATTTTATATCAACAATTGGAAATTAAACCAAACAAGCAACAATTAATAAACATTTTTAGCACATGATCACATAATTCATTTATCATTTTCACATTTCTACTATAGAAAATAGTTGGAAACTTAAACCATAACATGCATATACATCATCATTTATTCTCCCATGTTACCAATAACTTGGACATTAAATCAAAATTAAACCTGACTCCATCATGCCTATAACCTATGACTCCATCATGCCTATGACCTAACTCCATGCCATGACCTAACTCCACCATGCCTATGACCTAACCATCATGCCTATGACCTGACTCCATCATGCCTATGACCTGACTCCATCATGCCTATGACTTGACTCAACCATGCCTACACCAACATACACCAACCATGTCTCCACCATGCCTAATACACCTAGTTTCCATCATCTACAAATAACAATCAAATTCTATCGCCAACACAAATACATCATGCACAATCAACATCATCATAAAAAATGTGTATCCATCCAATATACAACTGATAGATAATATAAATCTCTCAAAACTCTCATATGTCCTCACCATCTTCAGCACACAAGTTGGTATAAATAAAAAATAACAAAATACTCAAAACTCTCATATACATCCTCCATCTTCAGCACATAGGTCGGTATATATCAAAAATAAAAAAAACTCTAATACCTCATTACCTCCAAACCAAAATCTCACCCTCCCTCGCATCCAGTATATGCTCAAACAATCTATCCCTGTCATCACTGAAACGAATCCTCAAAATCTAACTCACCTATCTCATGACCTATCTAATCCATCCACTTGGTTCCTACCTGTCAGTTATCCTTCCAGGCCCCTCTCCACACAACAAAACTCCACACCTGATCACCATTTTTTCCATGACCCAACGGTCTCCCACCTCCCTCCATGGCTAGCCTTATCCATCAACATCGATTCCTACCCACCAACCTTACCCAACCCTTCATGTGGACTATTTCACCCTCATGTCAACTCATCCTATGCCTACCAACCTCAATGATTTGCTTAAAATCCAAACCAATTCAATCCGGAACATGCACCTTTATACAGACCTTTTACCCTAGATTGTTACCCCTTTTACTCCCACTTACAACCATTAGTGCCACATGCACACCTTTACATCATTCCGGCCACCCATTGAACCATACCTACAAGCTCAACCTACCCCTACATTTCCTTTGCTATGTCTTAGGAGTTGTTATTTTACCTATACCTTGGCCTTACCTGTGCCATGACCTGTTTTCCTGAACTTGACCTACTTGGTGTGACCATTGACCTTATGTACTCACTATACCTTGTGATGTTGTTACCTATGTTGTTTTAGCCTAACAACCATACCTTGCCTATTGTTGTGCCGTTTATCCCGACCAAACCTTTGGTGTAACGAAGCATACCTAAACGTTCTTGCACCTGACCTATATTATGTTTCTTGACCATATCCTATACCTTGGATACCTGAATCACTTCACCCTTGTTTGGATAAACCTATGACCTTGGATGATGTAGAGTTTGCAAGCTCTTCAACCTGGTACCATGTTGCAATCTATACATGTGTGTGTGTTTGATTTCCATTACCCATGACCCAATTTTGACCTTGGCCTATTACCTATTACCTTAGTTGATTGTCACCCTTTCCCTCAATACTCACACCTTTCCCCACCTATCTTCCCCACCTACACATTTATCAAACCACTCACTGATTCCGTCTTACACCTCATCAGTGCCTAGTTTGAGGGGGATCACCTTCACCCACACATGGGGCAATCACTTCCTATTTTTGTCAGTGTCACTTACCAATACAAGCTACACAACAAAAAGGGGAAAAATGTAGACACCAAAATTGGGTCACACTCCCCTTGGTCCCCTTTCAAATAACTAACTTAAACATATTCACCTAACCATGACCCTTATACCCCACATTAATATTAATTTAATTATTTATAATTAAATTAATACTCATCCTCACTTCATTCATTATTTAATTACCTTAATTAAAAATAATTTCCACCTCACCCCACACCTCACCTAGACACCTCACCATAGACCTATTCATAAGCATGTTTCCATAACTAACTAAGACTTAGCCCTACTTACCTTAATGAACTAAGACTTAGCATAACCCTAATTACACATGCCTATTCTTCCTCTAACCACATTCCTATGTATCTAGGTGCAACATGTTCCATTTAGACCCACATAAATGAGAAAAGCTAGAAAAAAATAGCTAAGATATGCTATTTTAGGCAACCTAGGATATCCCACCTTAACCAATGTTGATAAACCTGAAACCCAGACCAGTAACCCTAAACCATCGTCGGTTACCATATAACCATTTTGGTAACCCTGTTTAGGAGGTTAGACACATTCTCAAGTTTTGGAGCAAAGGAGATCTACATGCAAGCAAGAACCAGAGCTCTTTCACACATCCAGGCAGCCATAGCCAGCACAACCATTGATCAGAAGGTATTTGCATTCACAGGAGCATTCAAGGAAGCACTGCCATGGAACTGATCACCATTTCACCAATCAACCATCACCACCACCCAACCATTGAACCTGCACAACAGTAATTGTGTTTCTAACCTACACCATTTCATTTCTATTCAGTTTATAAGAGTTCTTCACCTTTGTTTATTAACCACCATTTATATTTTTACCCCACCACTATTTCCTTCCTGTGAACCCGACCATTCCCATCACTCATAACCCTTTTAATCACCTCTGTCTACTCTTGAGTACCTCTGAATATTCCCAACACCTCCCCAGACCTAAACCAACTCCTTACCATCTCTGATTTAGTCTCAGACAAATCCCCAAAACCATGAACTATTGAGTTATTACCAGCCTACAATAACCATCGTCAATTCTTACTAAACCATTGTCGGTCATACAAAACCAATGTCGGTCTTTGTATTTGGTAATCCTGCTAATACCAGATCCTAATAACCCTTTTCCTAGTCACCAAGTGACCCAGAATCTGACCCTGACCTGTTCCAACACCTTAATTATTTACCTTATTTCCAGATCTGATCATAACCTAGCCTGTTATGTTAGATTTTCTTATTGTATTTGGATGAGATACCTAAATCATATCAACTACAGTAGAACCTTATTTATTTATGTCATTTCTTGCATTAAATTGTATTAAATAGTGGGTTGACTGCCACCAAGGAAGTATCACACTTCCTGGATCTAGCACACGCTAGGCAGCCCACTGACATATATTGTTTAACTCTTTCTTGTGGTCTTGTTGTGTATTTCAGGTAGTTCCTCCTAGCCAAAAGGAAGCTCTCACAGTCAGCATTGGATCAAGAAGTCAGAACACTGTGCAACAACCTTCAAACCGACCATCACAACAGGTATTCCTCCTTGGCCCACACCCTTATGAAACACCTTAGACTAAGTTGGTGGGGGTAAGGGTTAGAACGAAAGCTGAAAATGATAAAAGGGGATGATACACCATAAATTTTTGGAGGTTTCTAATATAGGAACGTGCACAAACTGATCAAAAGAACGGAAGTTGCACGATCTAGAGGGTTGTGGGTGAATTCCAAGGCAAAATAATGGAAGTTGTGAAGGGATTGCTCACAATACGAATTTCCAATACTCATGCACACTAAAATTAACACAACACCTATTTTTGCAATGGGTTAGATAGCTTAAGCATTAAACTTAATGAATTTAGGGAAAATAAATCACGAAAATGACTACCTTGCAAGCACAAAATTGCAAAATGACGGGAAAGACAAAATACTTCTCATTAATGAGCACTTGCTGTAGAAAATCCTGCAGCACCTTATTACATCAAAGAATCTCCCCTTCAAGCTTGCAAAACCCTGAATATATATGAAAATCACCCCCAAACCCTTCTAAAAATAGCCTACATAACTTAACATAATACTTAGTTAACTTGGAGATAACTCTAAAGTTAAATTTAAATGCACAACTAACCTTCTTGCAAAATATAATTACAATAAAAGGATAAAAATAGCCTATTGTTGAATCACTCCCCTAGTGAACTACAATTGACTGCTTCTACTCTTCTTTTCCAAAAATCAAGGAATGGGTACGGACCATTTCAATAAGTTAAGGTAATTTTCAATGAAAAAGGCATTCTAGCATGCATAATTTAATTCATTAGATGCCTTTTTCTTTTCTGCAAAATCTCTTTTTGGCATCAAGTGAGCTCTTGGATTATTTTAATAATATATAACTATGAAAAAGGTGTCTTGGCTCCAAGTTGGATTTTCCACCAATTTTCGATTATATGCATGTGCCGTAAGGGTTCGATGGTTAGGTTTGACCCTCCATGTGCATGACTAATATGTCAATCATCCTTTGGTTTAACATAGCACACATAATTGCTTTTGACCCCTTGTTTTAACATGCAGGTTGGGGTTAAATTTAACGGCCACCTATCCCTGTCAAACAATTTTTAGATGACGGAAAATTTAAAATCTTGTCTTTCAAAAATACAAAATAGTGTTATTTTTATAATGTTGATAAAATATATAAAATATTATTTTATATATATTTAATTATTTTAAATATATTTTTGTATAATTTACTTATAATTCTATATAAAAAATGACAGCCACCCTTAAAATTTATAAGTTGCACGTGATGATTTTTCCAAATATTTACAAATACTTTACGACTAAAATCACAAAAATTGTCTAAACGGCCATCAAATTTAACCCCAACATGCAGGTATTGGCCAAGAAATGATAATTTGACTTTCAAAAAAGGAAATACTTACACCTTTCTCCCCATGATTAAATAAATCATGCAAAGAAAAACCTCCATTCGTGGCATTCAATGAAGTTGACCCTGGGTTAAGGTAAAAGTGACCATGGTCAACTTTGCTCGGGTTAGGGTTGAAACCATAACATCAAAACATATTTTCATTTTCTAATGTAATCATCGCTTAGAAACTTCTTGAGCAATTAGGTAAAATTTGATAAAATTTTCTGTTGGCCGCCATTTAAAGGAAAGAACCTCTGCATCTTTGGAAATGGCCGCCATTGTTCTCATTTCGGCGCTCTTTGCTGTCTATATTCACTATGGCATCTGGTCGAGCTCGCCATTTCTTTATCTAAGCCCTAGTGTGATCCATTCGATGGTTTCCGGTCCTCTTGCTTCTGGATTATTTAGTGTTGTTATCATTTGCTTGTTCTATGAGAAGATCTCTCTATGCCGCCACTTAGTGTCTTGGCTTGCTTAATCTACGTACTGGTTATATCTTTAGCCATATATTGTTGTTCAACTTTTGTATTATGGCTTGAGATTTTATTGAGGGTTGCCATTTCGGAGCTCATGGTTGCTATTTTATAAACTAAGCTCTAACTATTGTAGATTCAAAACAATGCATCTTAAGACTTTGAAACTTCCTTCTTCAGTTTCTGTGTATTTATTCGAACTTATTTTTGGTTTTCCCCTCCTTTTTGGGCCCACATTGGTGGGTTTACATTTCATTCATGCTCGTACTTTGTATCCATATATTTGGACATGGCTTTATCTGTATATGGAAGCTCTTCCTTTTGTGCGCTCTGAGTTTTCTATACCCTGCTTTAGTTCCAGTGTAAACTTGTTGCTAACCCAAAAATTTGTGATGAATGGATCGTATTTCCTTGGGTTTTTTATCGTCTTTATTTGTTTAACCTCAGATCTCTGGTTTGAGCCATATTTGGAATGGCCATTAATCTTTCTTGATGACTCGCTGAGTCATGCTCTGTCGGAACTCGTATACGTCTAGCTCAATTTTAGCACAACAGTACCAATACATCTCGTGTTACGTCCTCAAGCTCTGACTGGAATGCACCATCTTGTTAGACAAATATTTTCTTTGATTACGACAAGTCAGATATAATGAATTCTTTTTCGTGATGGAAGAGTGTGGGGATCTCATGAAAAAAATCTAGGAATGATGCCTGTAGCTGAAGTTTTGCTGAATTCTATATAAAATTCATTCTGAAAATTGAACTTTCATTGCTGGAAACGATGATTGCTGAAGCTCCCATGTATTTTCATCATATTGAAAACCTAAATCCATCATTGAATTCATTCTATAAATTGTGAAGGGCATTTTTGAATATTATTTTAAAATGTATACATGGGTTTGTATTTCCTATTCAATGAAGAAACTCTTTTTAAAAAAAATCGCAATCTGTGAAGGAAATATGTTTCTCAATGAAATATAGAAATGTATTCTTCGAAAAAATTTGTGAAAGCAAAATTTTTCACCATGTACTTGATCCCTAAACTATCAGCTGCAAGCTATATGGTTCAAAATTTTTGCATGCTTCCTTGAAAGCTGAAAATCTGCCTTTCAAACATGATTGAAGGTCTATTTTGTAACTACAATCTCACTCTCTTGATGTCATGTTTCCTAAAGCGTTGCATGATTATGATGATCTTAATTTTCTGATTGTAACCTTTTCAAGTGTATCTTCAACATCTGCATCACTCAATTTCTCACTTCAACGTTGTCACAAAATATAGGCAACACTTTTGCACATGCGCTTCCTGTAACTTCCTTGTTACAAAATATCTCAAATGCTTGATGAATCTTGTAGATTAACATTCTTCTACGTTTGTAATGCATTCCTTTGCTTATGGAAACCTATGACATCTCCTTGATTGGTACTTGAGATATGTACTTCTTTTTTCAATCCATGAACTTGTATTTATTCAAACTGAGTTTTATCTATGATTGGGAACTGAAAATTGAATTTTGTATCTTCTTGACTTAGTACATCTGGGAGTAAGACTTGAAGTACATTACTTTTGCAAACAGATTTATACTTGAACCTTTGCAACTTTGTATTCATTCCATGTTGTAAACCTTGATTTCTTGCCCAACTGTGCTTGGACCCCTATTGTAGGTTGATATAGTTGTACTTCACTTTCATTCATAATTCTTTATTGATGTTCATTGCATAATAAAGATTGTTCCTATACCTTGAAAATTTAAACTCTGTTTCTATTCTGAAAGCTGTATTCTAAAATTGCACTCTTTTATTTTTGAAACTGTTTAATTTTGATTGCATATACATTAGAAACTAGAAATAAAATGAGTTAAGAAACCCTGAGCTCTAATTATAGTCCTTTTTCTCTCTCTTTCAAGGATGGAGCAACGATTATCAATCTAGAACAGAAATGCACAAGAGGGGATCACGTCATCACACAATGACAGGTCTCTTCTCTCCTTTTATTTTCAGTTTTTCATGCATATGTATTCTTTTACTTCAGTTATTTCTCACGACTTGTGTGAGAAACTTCACAATTATTCCTTATGAATAAATGAAAATTGACTTTATGTAACGAGCTGTGTACGATATTTGTGCATTTACTGTTAGTAACATAATGTGGTATGAACCCAAACAACTCAACGCACTAATCCAATTTCACTTAATCATAAAAGAATAAAATGAATTAATTATACATTGGCTTGATCTGAAAATGATAAATGAACAAGCTATCACCTATGCAACTTATACTTTCCTTCGATAAATCGGAACGTAAAAACAAAAAGTTTTCTACCCATGATTTCTATTTATGGTGTTTGATGTTATTCTCATCTCTTTCATGACCCTGTAGCAGTCTGAAAAGATTGTTGCATGATCATGATGAAAACAAATGTTGCAATAGAATCCTATGTGAGGAGAGAACATTATGGAAAAGTGTTTCCCAGCCGATTGGTGCTTGTTTGTTGCCCAATCTGCCAATGAAAATGAGTAACCTAAAATATTTTGTACCCCCTTCTGCTTTGATTAACCAAACATGGTCAACACTTAACCCCTCCAATCTGAGAAAGAAAAAGTTTTTAATTTACCTCTCACACATAATGGATGATGTGCGAGAAATGTCAACAGTGACTCAGGTTTGAAGGGGTCGAGTGTTTTTAAGTTTAATTGTATTTTTTAAAGGTATTTTAATATATTTTCACAATGTACTTTATAGTGGCCAACCATATTTAGTTGTTGAAGAATAGATGAGAGTTTGGCTATCTCTAATTCCTTTCTCTCATGAAAATTAACGAAAAAAGACATCATGAATATATAAAATTAAATTAAAAATCATTTTAGAATATTTTTTTAGCTAACATACACCCATTGCTGCTATAATTTCATTTTTTAAAGTTTATTTTTAAATTTTTTTGAAAATCTCCCCTCTTGTTTTTCAAATTTTGGAAAAAAAAAACTCAAATAAACCAAAAGAAAAAATGAAATACATGATTTACAATGTTTTTATGGTGGTTCAGGTCAAAAAAGGTTTGGGCGAAGCTCTACAGTGCATCAGTGGTTGAAAAAAGTGGCATCCTTAGTGCTACCACCATTATATATAGAGGGGGTTTTCCTAGACCCCCTTAAGATGAAGGGGATGTTCATGTGAACCCCCTTAGGGTAATTACGTGGTAGTTCACACAAAGGGGGTGTTCACCTGAACCCCCTAAAATCCTAAGGCTCACAATATCTCACTCACATTTTTGGCACAAGAAGTGGGACACACTATTGTGCTTCCACTCGATGATGATATGTAGAGTGACATGGATGTTGATGGGGAAAGGTGGGCTATAAGATTAAATTAGGTGATAATGAAGGATAATTAACTGATTAATATTAATTAATTTCTCATATTTTTTAAGGGAATGACGTAAGGGATGAGATGAAAAGAATAAGGTGTCTACAATGGCTTTGTGATTGCTTGCAATTACTACAATTATATTATTATATGATTTAATATCAAACATTGAATTAATACATAAATAAACTATATATAGAATGAAAATATAATGTATTTCAGAACATAAAACATTGTATTTTAAGAATAAATTGCAACACATATTGCAAGGGTCGTAAATTTTTTGATAAATTTAAATAATATTAATAAAATATATGTTCATTACATTTGAGCGTAGGGGACATCAACTCTGGAGACAAATCAAATAAAAGGATCCACACATATTGTTTTTAATTTGTATGGGATGCAAATAACTATATAATTCTAAATATTATTGATAAAATATATGTCAGATAGATTAGAATGTCTACACAAAAGCATTCAAAAAACATTATTCTCATTATAGAGTGAAGATGCTAGAGTAATATTTACAAAATTGAATATTTAGTGTTGCTCAAATATTTATAAGGAAGAACATGTGTACACATTCACTTCCCTTAAAAAATGACATAAATATTGTTCTAGAAAAGCATTAAAGATTTTTCCCTAGTACTAACTAAAATGCAAACAAAGGATATCACTAATTAGTTTTTCTATGATTGATCAACCTAGAAACCACTATTTTTTTCTACTCAACTAGAATTTTAGTGTCCAAGATAGTTCTAATAGTTTTCAGGTGTGGAATAACTTATTTGGAAAAAATAAAGTTTATTTGTAGTAGAACATAGAACAATCAAGGTTTCCTATTGGTGATTTCTTGTACCATAGTGCAAGTGGTTCCTATGAGAAATATAAGAGTTCAAAAACCACTAATGGTTAAATTAGTGAGGAAATAACATTCTTTTGAAGATTGAAAACTATTTCTGGTGATGTCCAATGGTGTCATTAATGACTCTAATGTCCATGTGGATGGATGGGATCACACCATGTGCAAATGATTCCCCACACCTCATTTTCATCATCCACTCACTTACTTGTATCAAATGTAACTTCCCTCATTCCAATTGGGATATTCCTATCAGTACATGTTATCTTTTGAGGATTTTCTATTCATTATATTAAATGTGATAAATATACTAATCATCTTAGAAAGAATAATTGTAATGTCAGTGCAATATTTATAAAAATTAAAATTTCAATGGTACTCAAAGGTTTAGAAGGAAAAACATGTGTACACATAATGAGCACCCCATAAGCATTAAGTATACATATATTCTTCCTTAGAACTAACAAAAACACAAAACATAAGATAACGTTGAGTGACACCCTTATGAGGGAAATAACAAAAGTGGAGATGTCATCACATAAGATAAATTACAAGCATCATGTCATTGATCTTGAAATTCACATTCTCCCTCTGTACTCTAAAATGATCAGTTGCGTCATGAATCTAAGGTTCATACATAATCAATCACATGTTAACCATGGGGTTGGTACATGATGAATTGTAAACATTCCATTAGCCACATTGGTGTCTAAGCAGGGAATGGAAAAGACACCAACATGGCTGGATGAAAATTTTTAGCCAAAGGATACTCTACAAATGCAATGATTGGAGAAATGAATAGGATACCAAATAGTGGCTTATAAGACTTTGTCAATGCATGCATATCAAAAAATAGTTAAAGGACCTAAGAAATATCCATGACATGTTACAAATGGGAAATCAATTGTGATAGAAAATGATGATGTTTATTAGAATAGAAATGGTGTCTTTTGGTCTTATGTAGAGAAGTAGGGTTGTTTATATCCATCTCACATTGCTACCTTCTAAGGGATAAAATTCATGTTACCGTACTCTTTGGCTCCATATTTCATCTATCAAAGATGATAGGACACCAATAATTTGAGCTGCACATCCTCTTGATTTTCCTTCCGGGAATTGACCATGGCACCTCTCACCTCCAAGCCTTCATATGACTATGCCTTCATAGAATTAAGGTTGAATGGCATTTGGAACCACTAGGTATGGCATTTAAATACCTCATGCTATGTAAAACATCCAAAGTGTGAGAATATATAGAGGTTTTATAGGGAGTAATGTGATTTAAAAAATAAGAAGATGCGTAGTAGGTGCTGCTTGCGCTTCTTAATTTAATGCAGGATTTCTTCTTTTTCTTCTTCTTGATCTTAAAATAGTGATTGACATAAAAAAGGTGTTGATCTTGTGAATGAAAAATTTTAAGTGTCATGAAGATTCAAACATACAAGTGGTATAAGGGATCAAACGACAAGCAATGGAGATGCAAGAAAGAGGTTATATTGGATAAAAGTGCATTCAAGTCTATCATCAATGCTCGTGATGATGGTCATACATCAATTACCAAAAAAATGTGTTTTTTATGCATGTGCACACAACCAGAACTTTTCCACCTCATTTTGATTTGGAACACTCCAATTGACATACTAAAATATCGAGTGCATTTATTTTGTGTTAATTTCTTCCCTACTATTTGTTTCTCTATATTGAATAGTAATCGCATGTGGAATGTGTGATGGAAATGTTGAAGAGGATGCATTGAAGGAGTTAAACCTAAGGGAAATAAACTTGTGAGGAGGAGGGCAGAAAATAATAAGATCTAGAGAGGATAATTGAAGACACTGTGACATCTATTTTCCTTTATGCTTGAAAGGCACGTTTACTGATAATTGGATGTGAAAATGTTTACCAAATTATTTTTGGTGTGTATCAGAATAAAAACATTAAAATTTTGAGTAGATCATAGGTGTGCCTCTTTTATCTTTCGGAAGGGGGAGGTTTGCAACCAAGTTATTTAACCAATCAAAAGTAAAAAATATAGACAGAGAATAAATATTTCATCATAATTAAATACTTTAGATTTGGTTAAGATGGTGTTTCCATAGCCGAGGATAAACCTATTAAAATAAAAACATATTTTTTTTCACTGTCTGTGTCTTAATATAAATAAGCATTATGTTTTGGGACATGCCAAGATAAAGGAAAAAATAGCGAAAGATGAAGGAATATAATGCAAATAACATCACTAATTTTATGAAAAACCTTACATGCCTGGTACACAAAAAATTTATGTGGGCTTTTAAAAAACAAGAAAACACACATGCTAACATAAATTATTAATGATTTATTACTTTTTAAAAGAGTAAAATACATTCCAAACACCAAAAAAAGTTCAAAATGAGCATTAAATCCCAGCTCTGAATCCAAGCCATGGTTGATTAAGAAAATAATTGCCAATTTCTAAGATATATTAATTACATTCTTTTACAAAATTGATTTAGTTTTCCATCCAATTATATATGTTTTTTTGTTGCCCATAATCTTTTGCAAATGTTTACAAAATACCTATCTCATTTCAATTTATCATGTTTCACTATTTGAAATGTGTCAAATCTAGTTAACATAGTCATTTTAATTTTTTGGACAGGTGTAGACATCGAAATTCAGTATCACTAACCTTGTTGCATGTGTTTGATTCCTTTACCATAATCACCTATCTAGACACCCCCTTCTTATCCCCTTCCTTTACCATAATCACATTCCCATATTTCCCATCCATTATCCTATCTATTTTAATTTATCATTAATCTTCATCAATTATCCCCTAATCCTCACATCGTTATCTAATTAATCTTAATTATTCCTAATTTCCTCACTCTAAGTTGTTTATCACCCCTAAACCCCCTAGTTCCCAATCCCTAAACTTTTTCTAGATTTTATTTAATCCATCTTATCCCCCACTTACCCATATCACTTCCCTAAGGAAAATATAACCCACCTAAATGATTTAAAGAACTTATCCCAATCCATAAATCCCCATCTCTCGAGTAAATCATCTTTTCACTACCTGAATGGATGGTTCCCTGTAGTTGGTGGCATCCCACCTGGGTCATGATCGACCCTATAAGGATACATTTACCTCTCCTCTAAAAAGGAGGCATAATCATGATTCTCTTGCGTTTTTACGATCCTAGCTTCGAACTTGAGCTTTCTTGCAATTGCTACAGTTTTCTTGGAGTCCCTTGGAGCTTATTTGCATGACTCATAAAGAATTTGAAGAGTATATATTGATCTTATATTAGTTTATGATATCATTTCTGATTATTATCATTATTTTTCAGCCACTAATGTTTTGTAGGGAGAGCTGCCATCAAATTTTCAGATCTAACTTCTTCTCTCAGTCATTTAGTTTGCAAATTGTTCATCCAACCATCCATCCTTGGCCTTGTTTAGGATTTCCCAGGTCACCGTCGACCCACGCCTCTTCTCTCACCTAATTTTCTTTGTAGTTCCTCGTCATTGTGTTTCCCTATTCTCTTAATGTTCCCAGTTCTCAAATATGTCACTTTTCTTCTCTGTCAGTCCAAATATGTTATGTTTATCTCCAGTCCCCACCAAATCAGCCAAGTCACCATCGAATCGATCCCTATTTCCATCGAATCCATCAAAATATTTGTTTTCTTGCATCTTTTTGCTTCTTTGTCTCATTATTTCTGCTGCAGGTTTCTATCAATGTTCTCAGACCTCTATGATCATCTGATCTACACTCAGATCCTCCCAAATCTACATTTTCAACATGTTTTCTAGATCTATCCACCTAGGTCATCGTCAATCTATCCTTTACAACCTGGGTCATTATTGAACTAGCTAGGTAAATTTACTTTGTGATTGATTTAGATGAAATCTACACTTTTTTATCCATTTTGCAATTTCCATATTCTGTTTAGCTTCATTTTTTGCATGTTATTAAGTCCTTTCATTGATGTTATCCTCTTTTTATCAAACACAGGGTTTGACATCCGCATAAGGAAGTTAAAACTTCTTATAATTGACTTCTTTTGGCAACCCCTTTATCTACCATCTAATTTTATTTCCTCTTAGTTACCTGTTGACGATCATACTTGGCGGATTGGACCATCAGAGGCATGCGAAACCTTAGGGTAGTGGGACATGTGCCCTAAGGAGACCTTCAGATTTTAAAGAAGTCAATTCTTCTATGCAGTGTGAGATGAGGGTTAGAAAAGTGAAACAAACATGAATTTTAATGGGGGCAATGCACCGAACGAGCCTTCTAAGAGATTAATTGAGAACGCAATTGCTTGAAAAAGGGAAATGGTGAACGACTGAAAATAATGGACGAAATCACACCACATGATAAAGAAAATGACACAGGACACTACCTCAAACTACTCAAGCATAACTTCAAAGATAGTAACAACATTGAGATATGCATAGTTTCCACATGAAAATAAAGGTGATCAGAGACAACTAAGACATGCAAATGATGAAAAAAATGCACCATAGGGAATATTATATTACTCCAATAATTTTTACATTATTACATTAGAAAAAGGCAAGATTTCTGTTACAAAACCTAGGAAGAAGGCTAGAGCTCCAGAACCCTGCCTTTACAAAAGACGGACCGAGACAGAGAAGAAAACCGACTGACTCTCCTATATTTTTCTATCTATCTTGATTACAATATATATAGGAGGAGGAGATAAGAAGCCATATTTTACTCCTTTCCAACTACTTTTAATTATGATAAATGGAGCCAAGTGAAAGGAACAAATTTATTGATATCTTTGTCACACTTCTCCATTATCTTCCCTTTCCAAAGAGTGAGAGCCATGCCTATTTAATGCATATTTATTTATCCTGCAACCAAATCCTTTGAGATGGACTCGCCTTTTGAGGAACATCCCTTCGGCTCTTTATTACATAACCAAATCTTCTGATCTCTTGTGCATTGGTTCCTAGGCTCATGATTCAAGTAACGTGCATTTTTTCATTCTATTGGAACAACCCTTTAAATGCAGGTGAATAACTTGAGTATTCACAGGTTGGCACTGTTCACATGGGACTATCCATTAAATTTTCTACTGAAGTGATAAGACAAATGACCCTTTACCTCTGATCTTTTGAAAAATTCCTAAGCATTTAAATCTTACAGATAAGTCTTGTCACCTTTTGTGACCTACTTCAAACCTGGAGTCCATTTGTTACAAGATCCACGTGGGAGGACCGCGCATCCTTAAGATTTATACTATTCTTCATAGTTTTGGGAATGTACTGTGCCGACACTTGGCATCTTCTGCGAGCATGTCGTTTCATTCCTTGTGATTCGGCTAAGTCTTTTCCATTGTCAAAGATCCGAATCCAAATGGGCTTCGAAAATGCAGGAATCCTCATGGTTGTGGAATTTAGATTACATTACCCTTGATTTTTAGGTTCATTAGGTTTGTAGTGAGGAAATATACTTTGCACCTATCCTTTCATCATTATCTTCTACCAAGGCACCCTAAACCCTTACATAATTGGAGTTGTTTGATTTTCTTTAGTATCTATTTTAGTAATATGAACAAGAAAGAGAAAATTCAATCAACATTCTGGCACACCCTGTGAGACAACCATTTTAGGTGAGTCTCTTTCACTTCATTTCATTTCATTCTCCATAGTTCTTCTATTTTCCACTAACATTGCAGGTATAGGCTTTGCTTTTTCTTTTCCTTGTTGGGATTTCAGATTGCTTGGATGTTTCTCTTTACTTGCTTCATCTTGAAGATCAAATAAAAAATAAAAAAGCACTCTCCAGGTATTCTCCTTTTGTCTCATTTTATCATTTTTACATTTTACTTTCCTTTCCTTGTGTGTTTGTTCTCATTGAAATTCCATGTTTTTTTAATCTTAAAACAAACCTCTTACATCCTTGGTTTATAATCTAGTGTAAGTAGGGGTTTAATTGGTTGCATTTCACATTTCATCACACACAACCAAACTCACACATTAATCCACACATCAAGACATTCCCTACCAGGTGGAACTGATTTGGATTTAATCACCCAACAGGAAAACTACCATGGTGTTTTTCCCATGTTATATATCCTGCACAGATTTGGGCCTCATGTACCTTTGTTTATATTGAGGAATTCCCATCAAAAACTACCTAAAACCAACCTTATATTTCCATTTATTAGGTGCCTTTGTTATCCATTTCCCCTTTTCTTTTTCAAATTATTTAATTAATCAAGATATAGAAAACATAGTTTGAATTGTTTATCTTAATTAACAAAACAATCATTTTATTTTTTTGTTTCATGCCCATTATCACATGCTCTTTATCTAGGAAAATGGAACATAATCTAACATCAAATAATCCCATCATGTTATCCCAATCAACTTCTACTATAGCCATTGGCTCATCCATGCCTATGGTTACCCAACCTTTGATCATCAATGTGCCTCATCAAGTGCCTCTTTTTCACACCACCACCTATGATGAAACCAATACTTTCTTGCATCATCAAACCATCCCATATAGACTAGACACTCCTCCATCCGTTGCATCAGTTGAAGCTTCCGTTCCTCCCATTATCTATTGTGGTAATTTTAGTTTCAGGAGCTTCTCAATGTTAATCCCATATCCCTCCATGACTACCATCTCAAGAAGTAAACCCAAATTCCTATTGATCGGCCACCTCTTTAAAAAATATATGGCTATCATTCCAACCCCGAAAAAACCCAAGTTATTTCTTCACAACTTGCGGTGTTTTTCCCTCGAGCCATGAGTGAGCTTGTTACCACCCAACATGAGCGTGATCCATCCTCTTATGTTAATCCTCCACCTCATCAAACCACCCAAATATTTTTTGTGGTATTTTCTCATTCATTATCAAGTTAATGAGATAACTACTAAAGACGCTACACAAATTAGAAATGTTTGAGGGTTTATGTTACCTCAGATGTACGATGATACGGGTGTAAGATGATGATGGATCCTTGTTGCTGCTAATCAAATGAAACCTGAAAATAAAACTGAAAGTGATTTTGATTAGATGATTTAGGTGGGGGTTTCCCAACAAAGTGGACCCAAGAAGTGTTAACTTCCTTTGCAGATATTAATCCCTGTTATTGAATAAAAGTGATTTAAATAAGGAAATATATACTAATAATATGTAAACACTGAAAGAATACAAAATCTAAAAGAACTATTCATTGATTTAGATATGGGTATGATTAAAATGACTGAAAGATAAATATACTTGGTTTGGGTCGATGACGACCAAAACTGTGCAGAGGCAAGTCAATGACGACTTGGGAGATTGGATCAGAAATGTGGGAGGAATATATAGACCATGTATGATTTGAATGCAATCTGGAATTTGTAGTAGTCTAAGGGTGCTACAATAAACCTACAAAGCAGTTATGAAGGAATAAAAACCAAAAAAACAACAAAAATCAAGGATTAAAGGGAAGGATTGAAACTAATACCTTGGTCAATGGTGACTGGGGTGTAAAGAAGCTGATTTTACTGAAACAAAGGAACTGGACAAGGATTAGAGAAAAAAGGAAAGGGTACAGATCTCAGTCAAGGATGTGAAGATGTTATGTAATAGAAAGTAAGGGCTTCCGAGGTCAATTCGATCACGAATTGTTAGGTTCGATGATGACTATGAAAAATTTGGATAAAGCTAAGAAAAAGGCAAGCCAAATGAGTAACCTACAAGTATGGAAGTCGATGAAGAAGTTGTAAGTACTGTTATTGATGTTATAAACCTATAAAATATTAGATACACAAAATACCAAGATAATATGAAAAAATATGATGAAAGAAATGTAAAATGATGACAATCTCACAAAATTATAATCACGATTGATGCATGCACATTGAAAGGAGGTCTGAGAGATCTATAATGGCTTCTGGAATGTTCAGGCATGAAATATTGTCTGCAGGTTGCAAGAGAGCTTCATGATTCACATGCATTGAATGGGGAATAGAAATAAAACACATAGATTTATAGGGTCGATGGTGACTAGGATGGGTCACCATTGATCACAGGGAAAGTTTCCCCAATGGGAAGATTTTCCTATTTTTGGCGTGATTTATTATTTTTTAGGAGTTGGCCGAATGATTTAAAGCATTAGGCATGAAGGGGTTGTTTAGGGATGAGGTGTAGGTGAGTTGGCAGTGGAGATAGGTTGGAAAATGTGTAAGGAAAATCATGGATGTATATTTAGAATGAAATCATTCGGAAATGGAAAGTTGGTTAGGGCATGAATAATTAATTAATTAATTAATTGATGTTGATTAAATAGAACTTAAAGGTGATGGGAATTTAATTAATTAATAAGGATGGATTAATTAAATTTAAAAAGGGAATTTATTTAAATAAGGGGGATGAATAGAGTAAATATGCACACATAGGAGATGAGGCTCTGGATACTGAATTTAGGTGTCTATGTTTTGCCCCTTTTTGTTGAGTGGTTTGGGATAACAAGTAGTGAGACAAAAATGATGAGAGTTGGATAAGGATAAAAAGAATTGATGATGAGCTTTCCCTCCAACATGTGATCAATGACATCAAGGGAAATCGATGACGCATTTGAAAATAGGTTGATGAAAAAGGGTAGATGAAAAGGGATGGGTAAAAGGCATAACTAAGGTAAGGTTCCCTAGGAAAAAAGATTTACAATATGAATAAAAACTATGGTGGTGACTAGAATATCACATCGGTAGAAGACGTATTTTGAAAATATTTTGAATGAGGGAAATGAGTGGGAAATTTATGTGAAATAGGCCGAGTAGGAGAATACATTGGATATGGATCACAAGCACGTGATTGCATCGGGTAAGGCCGAAAATGATGAGCCTGTGGTGGAGACCATGTGGGCTAAACGTTTGGTTAGTAAAAGACTAGAAAACAATATCATGGATGTGTTGGAGCCTTCGAAAGAGAAAGGTAAACTATCTCTTAAAATCTCAGAGATTCTCTTGGATAGGGCTAAATCGACCATGAAAGGAGATATGTTTGCGAAATGTCTGGGAACTAAGTCCAATATTGACTATTTTATAAGTTTGTCTAAGAGAAGATGGACTTTGAATGGATGCATTGAGGTTATGGCTTATGCTAATGGTTATTTCCTCGTAACTCTACCTAGTAAAGAACATCGTAGCTAAAATTATAGCTGAGGGGTTGTGGTTTATTGGTAAATTTCATGTGGTGGTTCAGAAATGGGAACTGACATTTAATCCTTTGAAAAGATTGTTTTAGAGTTTTTGATTTGGGTGAATCTTCCTGGTCTGCCTCTTGAGTTTTGGGAAGCTGAGGTTCTTATAGGGATTTTTAAGAGCTTGGGATACCCTATAGGGATCGATCCAGTCACTAAGGCCAAGACAAGGTTGACCCATGCAATATTTTGCATGAATATGTGTTAGGATACTAGTCTAGAAGGAAAAATCAAACCGATGACCACATCAAGGGATAGGTACAAAGATTTGAATATGAATCATCTCCTTTTGCTTGCAGTAAATGCAAGTTGGTTATTCATGATTTCAAAAGGTTTCCCCTATCAAAAAAAGGAATGAGTCAGGACCCAAACCTCCACAACAGATAAATAATAAGGAGAATCAAGAATGGAGGTAGGTTGGGAAAAAAAAAAAAGTAGTGAACAACTGACAAGGGCTCAAAATCAGGAAGTGAAATAAGATAAAAACCCAAAGCATCACCAAAGGGGGAAAGGTTTCCAAGTCAAGGGATCAAACTGTCAAAGAAGATCAAGACAATGAGGTCTCCTATTATGGAGACAAGGTGGTTCCTAAAATATAGTTGGAGATTATTTTTGAATATGAAGGAAACTATGCTTTGAAAGTGGTTCTTAGCCCCTCTCTGGAGGAGGTATCTTTGGTGGGACAAAGTTCCTATGGACAAAGACAAGATGATGTTATAATAAACCTCAAATGCTTTTGATATCTTGATGGGAGAAGTTCCAGACATGTATGAAGGTGATTCCTCCCCAAAAACATCAGTAAGCATTTCTAAACCAACTACTTGAAGAAAAAATACTAGAAGAAGATGTAGGAAATGAGTCAACGTTCAAGGGGTAGGAAAAGTAATAAGGAATGAGGGAAAACTCTGCTAGGAAGGATGTTGATAAGGGAATTCAAAAAACTTTGGGGAAGGCTTTCCTCCTCTATGCAAGAAAGAATTTATGATTATTATCTCATGGAATATTAGGGTTCTGAATAACCCCAATAAGCATAGAATAGTTAAGGATCTTAGGATTAGAAATAAAATTGACATCTTAATGATTTAGGAAACTAATATGTGTTTGGATATATTTAGGGATGTTAGTAGGATTATTTTGAAGGAAGTCTGTTGGGAAGGCATTAGTTCCTCTGGGGCCTCAGGATGTATTTTCACCATTTGGAATACAAAAATGGTGAAGGGAGAGGTGATTTTTACTTTTCCCTGGAATGTTGGCATCAGTTTCATAGAGATTGAATCAAAGAAAACCTGGTTTGTCTCTAACATTTATGCTCCTAAATAGGGTTTGTAAAAGGAGAAAATTATGGGAATATCTCTCTATTTTCAGATAATTGTTTTAAGGAAAGAGACTGGATCATTTGGGGAGATTTCAATACTCCTCTTTCCCCTAGGGATAAAAAAGGGAGGTTTCATTTCTTACTATTGAGAGTATGGAGGATTTGGCTGAGTTTTTAGTAAGAAATGATCATTTTTGATCTTGGAGCTAGAAGGATCAAAATACACTTGGGTTAATAGAAGGATGGGAATTTATCTCATTCAGATTAGACTAGATAGATTTACAGTTAGCCATTTGTGTATGATTAATCAAATTTACTCTCTAACTATTCTTCCCAGAATAGGTTCAGATCATAATCCTATTCTCTTGAATTTGGGCATGAATATTCCTATGAAAGCTAGACCCTTAAGGTTTGAGAAGATGTGGTTAGAACACCTGAACATTTTCAAAAGAACTCAAGATTGGTAGGGAGTTACAATCCATGGAGTTGTAAGCTATATATTGAGTCTCAAGATGAAGAATGTTAAAATTAACCTTAAAATATGGAACAAGGAAATATTTGAGAATATTTTCCAAGAGGAAATCAAGATTGCCAAGGACTTATGAACTGTTGAGGAACTTATGGATGGGGGTGGTCTTAATCTGGTTCTCAAAGATCATGAACAAAAGTTATTGATTGAATATCATGACATCTTGGCCAAATAAGAGGTTTACTGGAGACAAAAATATAGGGTGAAATGGTTAAAGGAAGGAGATAGGAATACAAAATTATTTCATTTAACTTCCACTTCCAAGGCCAATCTTTTAAAGATAAGTGAAATCAGGAGAGAAGATGGGGAGCTAACTGTGGAGGTTAAGAAAATCCATGATACAATCATAAATTATTTCAAGGAGATCTTCCATGCAAGCTTGGTTTCGGATTTGAATGTTCATAATAAATTTCTTGATTAATTCTAGAATGCCATATCTCCTCAAGAAAATAGAGAACTCTGAAAGAGGCCCACTAAAGAGGAAATCAGATTTGTTTTTTGATATAGAACCAGATAAATCTCTTGGCCTAGATGGGTTTCCTTCCTTATTATTTCAAAAATTATGGGAAGTGATTAAGCACGAGGTTATTGAGATGGTTCAAGATTTCTTCAGCAATGGCTAGTTACTCAAAACAAATGAACAATACCTTTCTGGTTCTCATTCCCAAAGTTGATTGGAGCCAAAGATATTAAGGACTTCAGACCTATAATTTTGTGTACAACACCAGTTACAAACTGATTACCAAAATCATATCGGGCAGGATTAGAAATGTCTTAGCCAACTTCATCTCTCCCAATCAAGGAGCCTTTTTCCTAGGTAGGACAAATTCTGGATAGTATTATAGTTATCCAAGAACCTATCCATTCAATTGAAAACTCTGGCAGATCTGTCTATGCTTGTCAAGTTGGATATGCACAAATCTTATGATAGGATTCATTGGTCCTTCCTTTGGCTATTTTGATCAAGGTAGGCTTCAATTGATTCTTTTGTTAATATGATCATGACTTGCATCTCCACAGCTAGCTTTTTAGTTTTGGTGAACAAAAAACATGAAGGTTTTTTCCAAGATGGAAGAGGTTTGAGACAAGGAGACCCTCTCTCTCCTTTCCTCTAAATTATTGTTGTTGAATATTTAAGTAGGATTTTTAACCAGGCTATGTCTCTCAACCTTATTCAGGGTATCAAAATTTCAAATGGCCTTCCTCCTATTTTCTTAACTAGTTTTGTGGATGATAACTTTTTGTTGGGTAAAGCATCTATCTAGGAAGCCTCTAATTCCAAGATGGTTCTAAAAGACTTATGAAATGGTCTTCAAGATAGATGGTTAATTTCCATAAAAGTGTTGTTTTCTTTATAAATGTGGAGGAGAAATTCCAAGTTAGACTTAGCTCGTATCTTGGGGTATCAGGATCAAGACCTTTCCCGACTCCTACCTGGGAATGCCCCTTGTCCACAAAAATCCAGACCCTTCTATTTGGAATAATCTTCTGGTGAGAGTGAATAGAAAAATTTATACTTGGAAGGGTATCCTTCTTTCCCAGGAAGGAAAAATCAAACTACTTCAAAGCTCCCTGCAATGTATTCATATTTATGTTGTGTCCCTCTTCAAACTTCCTTCCAAAATCATTGTTTCCCTGGAAAAAATTCAGAAAAGATTCCTCTGGGCGGGAGCTGAGGAAAATTTTAAGTTTCCTCTTGTGGCTTGGGAAAAAGTCACTAAACCCAAAATGTGTGGAGGATTAGGATTGAAAAATATTAAACTTATGAATGATGCCTTGATTTTAAAGTTGGTTGGAGGGTTTTAAGGGAAGAAGGTCTCTGGGTGGACATCATCAAGAAGAAATATCTATAGAATGTTGGCAGAATGGATTCCTTTTTCAACCAAAATGACCTTCCTAGAGGGTCTCTTTTTTGGAACTCCTTTGTGGATTCCAAGGATATTCTGAATAAGGGTTCTAAATGGGATATTTGTAAAGGTAATAGAATCAACTTCTCAAATGATTTATGGATAGAAGATAAGCCTCTTTCTAGTATGGAGTCTTGAAAAATGGTAGCACAACATTATGAAGATAGAGGAAAAATTTGGATACTGGATTATTGGATCTTTGGTGAAACCATCAGTTGGGAGGAATATAAACCCTCCTCCTAATTTCAATGGGGATTGTCACTCCTTTCATGGATCTCAACATCAAATTAAGGAATTTCTACATACCCAAATTTCAAAACCAGGAAGATTCCATCAAATGGAAAGAGGAAGAATCTGGGGACTACATCGGTCAAATCATGCCTATAGGTTTGAACTTTAAGGATTCCATTCAAAAAGATTACTAGGGAAGACTTTGGGTGAAATATCTCACCCCAAAGGTGAATATATTCTATTGGTTGGCAGCCCAAAATAAATCCTATGGTGGACAATCTTAGGAAGCATGGTCTGACTATACCTAATAGATGTTCTTTTATGCAGAAGGGAAGAGGAAAGTGTCAATCATCTTCTCCTCCATTGCCTTTTACCCAAATGGTTTTTCATGACTATTCAGGATCTGTTCAAGTTTCAATGGACTATGGCCTAATTCCATTGAGGATTTTGTATTGCAGTGAGAGAGTCCTTTCAAGTTCCCTATTCTGGTGATGGCCTAGAATATTGCCCTCCCCCACTTATTTTGGGGCCTATGGAAAGCTAGGAATGGCTGTATTTTTAGAGATCTGAAAGCTAACCTCAAGAAGGTTAGAAACAGAGTGATTGTCTGCCATTAAAGAAAATATCAAATTGTTTAAAGGCAAGGAAAAAAAATCATGTCCTAGAAAAGAAGAAGTTCTTAAAATCCTTGCCCTCAGTCCTATTGAGATCAAAAGGCCTAGAATTCAAACCAGATGGATTAGACCGGAGAACAATGTCTTCAATTTAAATTTTGAAGATGCATCAAAAGGGAACCTTGACCCCTCTGGGGGGTGGTATCATTAGAAGAAATGATGTGGATTTTTTTTGTGCCTATGTTGGACCCCTGAGTAGACAAACAAATAACATGGCAGAGGCTAGAGCTTTACTATGGGATGTTAGCCTTATTAAGGAAAAAGGGATCAAGAATATACATATTGATGGGGATTCCCTTATTATTTTTAATGCCCTTAACAATAATAATAATAATTGGACCTTAAAATGTACTTCATGATGTCATGGAAGTTTTAAAAGCTTTTGACAAGGTTTCAATTAATCATACCCTTCGTCAAGGGAATACGTGTGTAAAGAACACTGGCCAATTTTGGTGTACAATGCCATGATTACAAAATATGGACTAAAGGATGACTGGGTTTCCCTCAACAATTAATGAATCCATTGAAAGGGATTAATGACACTAAATTTGATGATGCTCGCATGAGTGACCCTTGGTGCCACATTTGCCAAGATAGTTTATTTAAGGGGAGTAGATTCACTTTAAGTTTCAAAATTTTTGAAGGATTTTTGTGCATCAGTTTTTATGTGCAGAGCTTTGGGAGAGGGTGTGCATTTAGCTGCCATGGGTGGTGATAGAATTAGGGTCGAGACCTCAAGCTATGGGTCACCGAAAACTAATCCTCCTTTGTGGAAGTGCTCAGGATTGGGGGATTTCGTAAATTTATCTCCAAATTTCATGGCTATGATCCTTCGATTGTCTAAGGATTTTGGTATGGACTTGGACTGAGGGAAAGTTTCACTATGAGGGGTATGGATATTGAGGTTACTGAGGGATCCATTTCTCAAGTCATGGAGATGTAGATGGAAGGCCTTAATATTTTCAAAGACAGAACCCGCAGGGAGCACGAAATCAACACATTTTTTGTGGGTAAGGAAAAGTGTCATTTTTTACTGATGGCAATTGCTAGATCTTGCATCCTAGGGAATTTTGAAGGAGGTTTGTCTCCAAATTATGAATTATATTACTTTGGAGGGTAAATATTATAAAATTTACGTGCACCATTTGTCGTTGTTGAATATGTTTAGACATAAAATTATGATGAGAATTCCATTTTTTCTTTTCATGTCACTGACTACTTCCTTAAGGGATTTCTAGAATGGTAAGGCAGAAACACCTATCCATGAAAGTATAATTATTATTATGTATGATAATGGGAAAACCATTTTGGATAAAACTCTAAAGGCCATGGAATATGAGGATGAAGTTACCCTAGCTGATTGTGTCACCAAAATGTGGGTTGGAAAAATATTTGTTTATAGGGATGATGAGGAAGAATATTTATAGAATAAAGATGTGGAGGGTAGAGGTGACATAGGTAATTCCAAAGACAAGGGAATTTCTGGTAATGAAAAGGATTATGAGGGTTTGAACAAGAGGTTTTAGTATCTAAAAATGATGATCCAAACTATGTATGAAACCAATTCTGGATGGTGTGAGGCCATTAGGGATTCCCAACATATTTTCAAGGCTCAGATGAAGTCCAAGTAGGGGATGGTCGAGATGGATAAAAAGGTTAAGTATGACACTAAGGAGAAGGCACACAGAAGATTCACATGGTAGCAAGGAAGACTTGAAGGTGCAGAAGGATAGGGAAGGAAGTGCACGTGAAAGACAGATTGAATCAGGACTTAGCCATTTTCATGGTTACGGGCTATTTTTGGAGATAGCGTATGGAGCACACAATGGGATGGAGACTTGCGTGACACAAAAATGCTATTTTGGGAAGAGCATCTACTAAAGTGCCATGCATGAGTTTGAATTAATAATAGAATTACTACTGCCAGTTAACTATAAGAGATCTATTATTAGCACACTTGCATGTGTGCATGTTATTGTAAAGGCACATGACTATTTTCAGCATGTGACCTATTTTTGTAAGTGCGTAAGTGATGAAGGGAAATTCCCCACCCTTATAAATATGTAGTAATTTGTGTAGATTATAGGGAGTATTGTGTATGAGCTATTGTGGAGTTATGCTGCCAGATCTGATGCACGCATAAACTTATGATACTACTTATTGTAAGAAGCTTATGTGTTTATTGTGTTTTAATATAATGGAGTGTGTTGGGTGAATAATGGTGTTAAACATGACTGAAACTAGTTCTTACATGGTTGAATTCATTATATCTATCACTTAATTCATTATTCTTTTAGATCTAGATCTGGAATATGCTCTATGGAATATTTATGTTGTTTGTGGATATGAATACATTACATCTTCATCATGTTCACATCCTGTACAAGAAAATCTAAGGAGGGGCCTGGTACCTTTGCATGCTTTGGGTGAGTGCTCAGCTCAGGCTGGGTGATGTGTCAGCATGCACCTGGGTTGTTCATGGTAAATTCTAGGCTGCATCATTGGTTCCATTGCTGGGAGCTCTTTTTCAGTTGTTTTTCAGGATGGTTCATGATGAAGATGTACCGGTTGACCCTAGAAAGTGTTGAGGAGTGGATAAAATATCTAGAAGAAGAGTACGTATGAAGTTTCAACACTGGATCTGAGTTTGACACATGCATGGGTGGAAAAGAACCTGTATGACTGTCTGTATGAGAGCTTCTTTGTTATTTTCTTGGTAGAACTGTACGAGTGGTTGGTTGCTTATGTGTCTAAGAGAAACTGGAGGTATCACACACTTGTCTAGACATAGGGAGAATTTCAGGCCTTATATGATGTTGATCTAATTTGGACACGTGTTATGGATACTTGGTTCCATGGTGTTTTGAACAACTATATCCTGGAATACTCAATTTCCACTTATTCTTTCCCAGAGGTAGCTGAGTTCTAATTTTTATGGTATCCTAGGGGAACTTACTTACAAGGAATTCCACTGGTGATTAAGATCTTGATGGTAACCCTAAATTTAGAGGAAAATGTTGATGGCCAGCTAAACCCCACCACATGTGGGGGAAGGAGTAGGTTTGGTGAAAGATGGCAGACCTAGCAGCAGAGAGGTAGAGAGAAGAAAGGTAGCTTAAGTACAATGAGGCACGGGAGAGGGAGATAGAGAAGCAGCGTGACATTGTAGAGCGGATGGCGTTGAGGAGAGAGATGGCTCATGAAGTATTTAGAGCTCATGCAGGAGGCATGGAGCCAGAGCATCAAGAACTCCCCCATTTGGGAAAGCATGAAAGGGAACCCTCCTCGGCCTCACACGGGAGTGCACCAGCAGAGATGACCTAGGCCGCAGGCACACATCTGAATCTACCTAGAAACCTAGCCCTTGTGCTTGGTTTTCTAGTACTTAGTACATCCAATAGTCAGCAAGCTAATTTGGGAAGTAGGGAAGCAGGAGTAAGTCACATAGCAAGTACATTGATGGCAGGGAAAACATCTTCATTGTTGTTTGGAGGTACCTTTTCAGGTGCATCATCTACACAAAATTTGAGTGCAGAATTTGGGGCTCACTTCTGGGAGTAGTACCACCATGCAGACTGTAGGAGTTTAGTACAGTACTACTATTGGGACATAGGGAAGTACATCTTCTGGTCCACTTCTGGCTACGGGTGGAGGATCAGGGGGTGTAGGTGGCTCTAGTTCTGGTGGATCTGGTGGTTCTAGAGGTAGAGGCAACACAGAGGATTCTGGATCAGGTGGGTAGGGTCCACACCAACCCTAGAATATTTACATGGAGATGTCTCTTCATCTTCCAAAGTATAGGGGCATAGAAGATGTTGTTGAACACGTGCACATGTGTGAGATACTGTGGCATGCAAAAGGGATCATGACTTCTGAGTGCAAGGCAAGTCAATTTGCAACTACATTACAGGGATGCGCACATAGTTGGTATAGGAATTTTGACCCTGATCAAACTTGTGTAGATTATGCAGTGTTCAAATATGCATTCCTTAAAGAGTTCTATATCCCTGAATTTGAGAAGAAGAGTATAAGTGTGCTCAAGGATATTAAACAAGGTACTACTGAAAGTGTGCGGGAGTATGATGCCCATTTTAAAACATTTTTATCTAAGATTTCTTATGATATTCACGCAAGTCAGCATGCACAATGGTTCGTTGGAGGTCTGATCACACCTTTTAGAAGGGCTCTGTCACATAAGACATACATTGATCCATGTGAAGCCCTTGAAGAAGCTTTACATGCTGAGGCAGTTGGGAGTATAGACACTGGAGTCAGCCCATTCTTGGAAGCACAGATTTCAGCCATGGAAAAATAGTTGGAGAAACTATCGGTGAATTCGGCACATGAGACGTGCACTAGGATTTGGTGTACAGACTGTGAAGTGGAGGGGCACACCAAAGATAGTTGTCCCCACAGAACAAGTACATTCATTATTTCTAGACTGTGAGATATGTCACCTTAAATATGATGCCAACCGTTGACCATTATTACAACGTGTGATAAGGAATAATTTATCCTGTTATTGTAAGATTTTTTAGTCCATGAATCATGATATATAAGACTGCAGGTTGATTGGTCAGATCCATGATGCTATAGATATTGGTGTGCACAAACAGGAGTATCAGATAACTCTAAGGGTAAAGGTGAGCATCAGGATCAGAATCACAATCAAGCACATTATGATTGGAACAAGGGGCACTATGATGGAGGACGTGGCAGAGGTCGAGGATACCATGGCAGATTCGGAGGTTGAGGCCATGGTGGTGGATGAGGAAAATTCCCTCATGGAACATGCTTTACATGCGGATCACCTGACCACTACAGGCGTGAATGTCCTCAGAATATTACATGTTCTTTCTATGGGAAGAATCATAGCTATGAGGAATGCCCAGATCTATATGAGCATCTTAGCAAGTAACATAAATAGGAGAACAAAGGTGCAGGGATGGTTAGGATACAATGTGTTGTGGAAAATTAGTGGATGCCAAAGTTGGAACCGGAACCTGAGGTATTTCCTGTAAAGATCACTACACACGCTGAAATTGCGCACACTAGAGAGGTGTTACCAAAGAAGCCTACCATCATTAAGGAGGATGTTTTGCATGCAAGATACCTAGATCCTGTGCACCAGAAGGAGGTTTATCAGGAGACCATGGAGGTACTCAGAGACCTTCAAGGGGAAATACAATGTTTAAAGGAGAAATCATGGAAGATGGAACTAAAGAAGGCAACAGAGACGGTCCAGTCAGATATTGATGACTTGAAGGAGGTATGTAGAATGTTGTGCCATGATAATATTATTCCATTACTAGGGAGTTGGCTAAAGGGAAACACTTTGCACATGAATACTAAGAATGGGTGTTAGATCCTGCATGCAAATATTCCCCCCATATCTTAGACTACGATAAGGAGATCTCTCTGAATGCTATTGTTGACAGATGGCTCTTGAGTAATATATTGATTGACACAGGCACAAGAAGTAAATGTGCTTACTTTAGATGCATGGGTACAGATGGGGAGACCTACATTGCAGCCATCTTCTAATGTATTATTTATGG
Source organism: Taxus chinensis (assembly GCA_019776745.2). Taxonomy (NCBI): domain Eukaryota; kingdom Viridiplantae; phylum Streptophyta; class Pinopsida; order Cupressales; family Taxaceae; genus Taxus; species Taxus chinensis. The sequence goes on from CM034157.1 coordinate 75,979,164, forward strand.
CTAATCAAACTAAGGCCACTCCTATCAGAGTTTTAAAAGATGCATCCATTACTATACAAGGGGCCAAGTTCACTGGGGATTTTGAGGTTTTAGCGCTTGCAGAAGAAGACAGTTTCCTATCTCTTACTTGGATGCCCTTGGTGTTATGCAAATAATGTTGATCTTCGGTTCAACAAGGGATATATCAGTTTTGAGAACAAGGAGGAAAGAGTTATTATCCCTTTAACAGATGGAAAATATGCACCCTATGTTGAGCCTTTGAGTGAGGAAGATCTGAATAGGATTTATGTACGCGCCATTTAGGACCTAGAAGTGCTCGAGCCATCTAAAGAAGGAATCCTTTAGTGGGAAGATGCACAGTCTATTAATGATACTACAAGTGTTACTTGTGATAATTGGGCTCATGGTACTTATGAGATGGTTGGGTGTGAAGTAAGGAGCACATTTGCATGGAAAAGAAAACCTCGTTGCATCAGGAGGATAGGTAACAACTCTGTACCTTGGTACACTAGGGAAGGAGACCCTATGGTATTCCTGTGTGCCATGGAGGAATAGTGGATAGACCAGTTGGAAAGAAGAAGTATGTTAGCATATACCCTACACATGACAACAATTCACTGGTGGGTGGTTCACAGGGATAATCTTGTAGAATGGAATGAAGTCAGGATTGCTCTTACAACTTGGTTTTCTAGGAGCAATGCACCGACTCAAATATGCACATATCATGGTAATCAACCTATTCAACACCACATTCAGTAGTGTGAGAGGCTCTAGACAGAGGGGCAGGAAGCTTTACCACCTTCACTATGGGTGCAAAAACTTTATTCCACTTTACAAGGTTGTGCATGTGCTTGGTATGTATATGCAGAGCTACATAGAGAAACTGGAAATTGGCAGGATTTGATTATAGGTATGGTCCAGATTTTGACTACTTCTCTACTAAACCTCCAGTAGAAGAGGCATTAAGGGTTATAAAGTGGTTAACTATGGGAGACAGTGCAAAGGTGGAAGAACTCATTCAGGATTTATTTGATGAGAATGACTCAGGAGCATGTTTTGCTGAAGGAGTAGAGATAGACACCACACTACTTAAGCGTGCTTGCTTTGAGAAAGAAAAAGGGAAGATGGTCTACATAGTGGATGATGAAGAAGTAGAATAACTAGATATATATCATTCAGATAGGTATGTGAGGTCTTGGATAGTGCAGATAAAAATGCACACACCTATCATGAACCTATAAGGACCAATAAAGTGAATATTGGTACGGATGATGAACCTAAAGAGGCAATAATTGGAGATTATTGGTTTGAATATGAAGTAGCAAAAATAGTGGAGTTTCTTCATGATTTTCAGGACTTATTTCCTAGGGGCTACCATGAATTGAAAGGAGTGCATGAATCATTAGGATAAATGAAGATAAATCTTAAGGAAGGTGTGCACCTGGTTAGGAAGAGACCCTACAGGATGAACCCCCAACTTGTGCGTAAAGGTCAAAGAAGAAATTGACAAAATGTTGAAGTCTGGAATCATCAAGCCCCTAGAAGAATCAGAGTGGGTTAGCCCCATGGTTATCAGTATAAATAAATATGGTCAGATTAGGATTTGTGTGGATTACAGAGAATTGAATGTTGCATGTGTAATTGATCCCTTTCCTACACCTTTCACAGAGGAGATATTAGAAGGTGTTACAGGGCGCGAAATCTATTCTTTTACAGATGGATTCTATTCTTTTACAGATGGATGGATTTGGGTATCATCAGGTCTAGATTGCACAGAGGATCAAGAAAAAAAACTTTCACCACTGAATGGGGAAGTTTTGCATATATTGTGATGCCCTTTGGTCTGAAAAACAAACCTGTTGTATTTTCGTGAATAGTTGTTCAAGCATTCCAGGATTTTATTCATATTTTCTTGCAAGTTTACTTGGATGATTGGATGGTGTATGGGCTTGTTAAGGATCATTGTGAAAATTTGTGCTTAATGTTTGAAATATGTAGAAAGTTAAGCATCTCTTTGAACATCAAAAAGTGCATGTTTGCTACACCTTTTGGCACTCTGTTAGGGCATATCATCTGCAAGGAAGGTTTGTTAGTAGATCCAGCTAAGGTTGTAGTTATTGTCGGCCTGGAAGAGCCTACCAGTTAGAGTGAGGTGTGGATTTTTGGGTCACACTAGGTATTATAGAAAATTTATCAAAGGATATGCTAAGGTTGTCCACACCCTTGGAAGAGTTACTAAAAGGAAAAGGGACATTTTATTGGGGAGAAATGCAACAACGCACATTTGAGGTACTAAAGGAGAGACTTACTACAATGCCTATTCTACGCTTTCCCTCATGGGACCAACCATTTCATGTACATGTGGATGCCTCTGGCATGACCATTGGCATGGTGTTAGCTCAACCTGGAGAAGGTATTATAGATCATCCTATCTATTTTTCTAGTAGAAATTTGACTCATGTAGAGAAGAATTATACAACGATAGAGCACGAAGCCTTGTCCATGATCTATGCACTACATAAATTCAGACAATACCTTTTAGCAACACCATTCACATTTTAAACCTATCACATGACATTGAAATACTTAGTAAACAAGCCCATTTTACATGGGCACATATGTCGATGGGTGATTTTATTCCAAGAATTTGATTTCACAGTTGTGGTAAAACTAGGTAAAAGTAATTCTATCCCAGACCATTTATCATGAATTCAGTGGGGGAGGAATGCATAGATAATTGAAGATACAATGTTAGATGCACAGTTGTATAGGTTACAATGCACACCTTTGGAATTGGAGGATATTGCTATATTTTTACATATAGGTGTGGCGCCAGAAGGAATGAAATCCTTGGAGAAGAAACAACTTGCAATTCACATGGCTCCTTTTATGTTGATTAGTGGTGACCTATACAAGTTAGGCCGAGATGAAGTATTGTGCCAGTGTGTACTAGAGCACGAGCACATGGACATCATGGAAGAGGCTCATGGTGGTATTACAGGTGGGCACTATGTAGGTGATGCCACTACGTGCAAGATTCTACTCATTGGATTATGGTGGGAGACCCTCTACAAGGATTGTAAAGCATATTGTAAGGTGTGTGATCACTATCAATGCATTGGTAAACCTGGGAAAAGAGATGAAATTCCTTTAAGACCTATTCCTAGTGTAGAGCCATTTGAGAAATGGGCTATAGACTTTGTGGGTCCTATTTCACCAGCCACGCGTAGAACTGGATCACACTACATCATCACTTACACAAATTATCTTACAAGGTGGGTAGAAGCAACACCTACCAAGGATTGTACAACAGCTACAATGGCCAGGTTCTTATGGGAAAATTTTCTTACAAGGTATGGATGCCCATTGAGTTTGACCAGTGATAGGGGCACACACTTTTTGAATGAGACAATCAAAATTCTATTGGATGAGTTCATGATTGCACACCATAAGACTACACCATATCATCCTTAGGAAAATGGGACTGCTGAAGCCTTCAACAAGATTTTGAGCCAGACATTGACAAAAATTTGTGATGTTGGAAGGAAAGATTGGGATGATAAAGTTTCTTCCATGCTTTGGGCATATAGAACAACATACAAGTGGTTGAACAAGGCCACACCCTTTCAGTTGGTGTTTGGCACAGAAGAAGTTCTTCTGATGGAATTCATGTTACCTTCTTTGTGTATTGCGAACACTAGAGGTCTAGCTGATGAGAAAACTTTGGAAGAAATAATTGATCAATTGATATAGTTGGATGAGAGGCGTGCCATAACACGTTGGAGCCAGAAGTAGGAAAAGGCCAGGCAGAAGGCATGGCATGATAGGCACATTAAGGAAAAAATATTGAGATAGGACAGATGGTGCTTCTTTATGACTCTAAGTTTTTGTGCCATCTAGGAAAGCTTAAAGTACATTGGTTGGGACTGTATATCATCACTCATATACTTGAATCACATGATTTTCAGTTAGAGAAACTTGATGGAATATGGTTACCCGGTTACTTTAACGGGAGTAGGTTGAAGCCCTACTATAAATAAGTCTTCTTGGTGTTTGTAATAAGGCAGTGTTGCCATTTAGACTAGGTTTTCATTTATGTATTTCCTTAATGTATTTCCTTTTTGGTCACTATGCTTTGTCAATTTAGTTGGTGTTTTGTGTAATAAGTGCATTTGCATACTGGAAGCTAATTACCATTTGAAGAAATTTTATGCACAGAGGACTGCACATACCATTGGTGTGGGGTGGCTATTTACAACTGGGTACACATAAAGGAAAAAAATTCTATAAGAGCTATTGAAGTTTGCAGAGGAGTGGTTAGAAAAGATATTTCTTTAAAAAGATGACTATAGATGGAGATAAATGAGGGAACAATATAACATGAGGTAAGCAATGGTCGTAGAGACTACCAGGGGAAGGTGCAGTGGTGAGGTACTCAAGAGCATGGAAGCATGCTGAAGAGAAGTTTGTAGCTAGAAGGTAGGAAGGTGTGCTAGAAGGTTATAGCTAGGGAGAAGATGTACCACGTGGATATTGTGAAAATGGTCAATTAATGAGAGGATTTTTAGTAGGTGAAGGAGCAATAAATGCACTAAATTTTTGAAAATCTATATAAGGATGTGATCCAGGTTCATTTTTACCTTTGTGATCACAAGTATTTGAGTGAGCTAAGTGTAAACGAGCTAAGCGAATCATGTTAAGGTGCAGAGAGTTGTGAAACTAGATGTGGAGAGAATATTGTTGCACGAAGAGGCTTATGTCCCCATTGGTGAAGGGTTTGAGTGAAGCAGAAGCATTGAGGAGGAACTAGGGCACATGGTTTTAAGCTAGGGCACGCAGATTCAAGCTAGGGTTTGAGTTTTCTCATTATAGACAATGAAAGGGTGGATTTTTACAATGGCACCAAAGAAAAGCACATGCCACAGAAACTCAAAGGAAAGAATAAAGTAGAAGCAGAAGTTGAAATTACTCCTGAGAGTAATTTCTCAGAGATGTAGTATCTAGAGGGTGTGATAATTGGACAAGAATGGGATTCCCACATCTGCAAGTGCAAGATAAGTGACTACAACCACCACACATCTGACAATAAGAAAGAATTGGATGCATTGTTGAGTACAAAGACCAACAAGTGCATGGTGGAGGATATGCCAGTGTATGATGATGTTGGAGAGAAATTGTTGAAACAGGGAGGAGTCTATCAGTTATACGAGCTCCCATATTTTGGAAAGTATGAACCTTTATACCAATGGCTGATGAGCAGAGTCCATGAGGACTTTTTCTATTTTTTCAGACAAAGGGTTAGAATTACAACAACCATGATTTAGACACTGACAGGATTAAAAGGCACACGGGTAGACCTGACTAGTGACACGACTAATAAAGAAGCAATCATGGAGACATAGAAAGAGTTAGGGTATACATAGGGTCCACATGGAATGGACATTGATAAATTAAAGAAGTGCCTAATGGTATAGGAAGTTGCACATCTGGTGACCAAGTTAAATGATCAAGAGAGATGGTCGCAAGAAAATACCATGTGGCTCCATATCATGAGGAAAATGTCTCATGGAGTAGCCTATAACATAGCAAGATACATTGAAAAACCCATTATCGAGGAAGCATGCGTATGTGATAAGATCAGTTTTGGCGCTATCTTACTTTCTCCAGTATTTATGGAGATTGGAGTGCCCGATGGGCCAAAGAACAAGATTTGGGAATATCCCATGGAAAATAAGTCCCTTGCGGAAAGGTTTGACAAGTATTTATGTGAAGGTTCAATGAGTGGGCCATTTAAACAGAGGGTGGAGATGTGGTACGATCGACTCCACTTGTCAAACCACATCTCCACCCCACTTCCTGTGACAAGATCTCCACAAATATCTCCTCAAAAAGAGACAATTGAGAAAAAAGGAGAAAGCTAAAGAAAAATGAGGAGGTGAAGAAGTATGTATAAAGTGCGCCTGAAACCCCTGTACAACTGGAAGATGTGGAGGAACCAAAGGATGAATATATGAAGGATGAAGAAGAGGGAGTAAAGGTGATAGAAGAAATAGAACATGATATTGCTAAGAACATTGAAGATCCAAATCCAAATCTTAGTGCTCAAATTACTAAGGGGCGAAGAACAAAGAGAGCAAGTGGGGAGTATGATGTACCAAATATGTGCTATTATGAGGACACAAGTAAAATTGTTCATGCCTATTTCCAGAGTACAATGGGACTTAAGGGGTTGTATGGATGAGATTTGATGGAGCCATACATGGCCACTATTCGTGTGAGGATATAGTTTTCCCAGTCTATGTAAAATCACATGGAAGACCCTGATTTTGATGTATGTGAGAATTCATGTATGTCCCAAAGAATGAAGAAGGCACCGAAGAGCAACCACATGATTATAAAGGCCACTCTCATGTATGATGAGTAGGTAAGCAATGCCTTAGTTAAGGTACATATAGAAGTGGCACGGAGGAACATAGATAAGTTTTCCACTATTAGAGTGTTATGAGAAGATAAAAAGGCCAAAAATGTAGAAATAAAGTGTCTACTAGGAGAAAAGGAATTGGAACAGAAAAAGAAAGAGGCATTCATCAGTATGGCGAAAGAAATTGGTGACCATGTCCTGAAAGAAAGACCGCACTTGGAATCTAAGGTACCTAAAATTTTTCCTTCAGTTATGCATTGTGTGTACCCTAGTAGATTTGGTGCTTGAGGATGGACCGATTCACATGCCATTGCCAAAGGAACCTAAACACGAAGAAGAGAGAGAAGGGGCCTTAGCGGTTAAATTTTTTTTGTCTTACGAGGCATTACTCCAGACTTTGTAGGAAGAGCTGAAGAAAGCAAACTAGGCATTGAAAAATTGTGTAGCTCCAGAATTAGTAATCCAGATAAGAAATATATTGGAGGATAATGAAGTTTTGAAAGCAATGAAGGATGAGACTTTATAGCACACAGAGAGATTTGTGTTAGTGAAGCAAAAGCTCAAAGACCTTACACTAGCACAACAACAACATAAGAAAAGGGTGGATGAGCTTGGAAATCTCATAACACAAAATATGGATCTTCTGGAGGGACAGATGTCTTCTATGTCTAATGTTGTCATAGTATTGTAGAATTAAAATGGACAGATGACTTAGGATGACTCAAAGGGCATCACTGCAGATTTCCCAGAGAAGACCAAGAATGCACTGGATGGTTGGTAATCTTTGGAAGTTGAAATTAATGAAGAATATCCAGAGTTCATTCTCCCAGTGGAAGGGGAGTGTGCTGGAGAGTAAAATCTATTCTTTGTACAACAATACATTTTTATATTCTTCCATTATTATTCTTTAAAACATCAGGAGACAACCATTTTTGGGGTAGAAATGTAGTTTAGTGTGGGATAATGTTAAGTAGATGAAATATGACACTAAGGAGAAAGTGCATAGAAGATTCACACATAGTAGAAAGGTAGATTTGAAGGTGTGGAAGGATAGGGAAGGAAGCGCTTGAAAGATAGATTGAATTGGGACTTAGCCATTTTCATGGTTACCGGATATTTTTAGAGATATCATACAAAGCATAAAATGGGATGGATACTTGCACGACACACAAATGCTATTTCAGGAAGAGCATCTACTAAAGTGCCATGCATGAGTTTGAATTAATAATAGAATTACTATTGCTAGTTAACTGTAAGAGATCTATTATTAGCACACTTGCATGTGTGCATATTATTGTAAAGGTGCATGACTATTTTCAGCATGCAACCAATTTTTGTAAGTGCGTAAGCAGTGAAGGAAAGCCCCCACCCTTATAAATAAGTAGTAATATGTGTAGATTAGTAGTGTGTTTTGTATGAGATATTGTGGACTTATGCTACCAGATCTGATGCGCATAAACTTATGATAATACTTATTGTAAGAAGCTTATGTGTTTATTGTGTTTTAATATAATGGAGTGTGTTGGGTGAATAATGGTGTTAAACATGAGTGAAAATAGTTCTTACATGGTTTACTTCATTATATATAAAACTTAATTCATTATTCTTTTAGATCTAGATCTAGAATATGCTCATCGAAATATTTATGTTGTTTGTGGATATGAATACATTACATCTTCATCATGTTCACATCCTGTATAAGAAAATCTAAGGAGGGGCCTGGTAAATTTACATGCTTTGGGTGAGTGCTTAGCTCAAGCTGGGTAATGTGCCAGTGCACCTAGGTTGTTCATAGTAAGTTATAGGTTGCATCACGACATTAAGAAAAGAAAGTTCAATCTTTGCATCAACATCTCTGAAGAAGAAGCTGAAGCAGAACAAATTGAGCTGAAAGAGAGGGAAGAGCACAACAATGAAATTTCTGTTGAATTTAGAGTTGCTTTCCCAAAAATCTAAAATACTTCTTAGTATTTTTAGTCTTGATTTGTTAGCAGTTTTTTGGTGAACTGTTGAATCCTTCTCTTAGGTTGTTCAGTTTTTTTCTTTTGTGTTTTGCTGGTCCTACGTTTCTTTGTACGAGTTAATATTTTTAAAATCTTTCTAGACCATTATGTTTCTATTTGATTTTTTTTGTTTCTCTTTCACGATGTTTTTATCTTTCTAATGCCCTTGGGATTCGATCATTTTTTACCTTATCTCATAAAAACATCGGTAGAAGACAATTGCGGTCTCAACAGAGACATGCTATAACATTCTACAAACCAGTGAGTGGGAGAAGATCACTACAGTATGGATGCATGCTGGGATGACCAATGGTTCATAGGAAAGTCATCAAAATATGCGTAACTATATGCAAAAGGGTGTGCGAAATCATTCGTACACAAGGAATCGAGAGAATATGTATGCATTCACTAGGAATGAGAATGAATGATATGGTGTCCAATGGGACATGAAAAATGGATAAGAAGGAAAAATGAAAAAGCGAGTGATGAAGTAATATGCTCTGAAGGAGAAGTATGGCCAAGAAGATGGAAATTAAATATGCCCCAAGTGGGGAAAGGTATGGCCTCAAAAGAGGACTTTAAGAGTAGAAATGAGTAGAGTGAATGTTGAAATATAATTCCCCAAGGGGAGAATAAATATGGCCTCAAAGGAGGACTTCATGTGTGGATCAGATACAATTATGAAATAAATATTCCCAAAGGGGTGTAAATATGGCCTCAAAGGAGAAGCAGAGAAATAAATGATTGAGTAAAATTCCCAACGGGGAATAAGTATGGCCATGGATGTGGACTTTGAGATTCAAATTATTGAATTAAATGCTTAAAGGAAAGAATAAATATAGCCACAAATGTGGAATTATAATGGAATGCAGAGGATGTGAAATTTTGAAGCAAAATTCCCTAAAGGAGGAATATAGATGGCTACAAAGGCGGACTTACGATGAGAGAGATTGGATAAGATCAGATAAGACATAACTTAACAATGGAGATCTATAGGTGTGAATGAATCTACGTCATATCAAGGAAAATGTGAGAAAAATATTCCTCCAATTGCATTAGAGGTAAACAAGGAGGATATCTAGGTAACGTAAGACACATGCGACCAAAGAAGAAGCTAACAATATAACTAACGATAGTTATTCATTTCAAAGGTCATACAGAAGAAATGGATGAAATGATATCATAAACCTAATGTTGACCTGAAAAAAGGGGTTTGAGATGTACTTGTATAGAGGAAAGAGGGTTATCCAAAAGTGGCGTTCCCTAAACTATGCCCTAACTCTAAGAAGAGGAAAGAAAAAAATGATCAATGCGGGAAGTCTACTAGAAGAAAGTTGATCAATGCGGGAAGCTTTCTTAGGATGCTAATAAAATGGAAGGTTGATCAATGTGGGAAGCCATAAAATACCAGAAGGATTATCCATCCTTCGAGGGTATGGTCTACTTTGTACAATATATAGATGGAAAGAATAAATGATAACCGTCCTTCGAGGGATCAGACTATTTTGATTTCATGTTTTCCTATTTTTTTTTTTTTTTTTACATGAGCAAATGTCCTTTGAGGGATTAGTCTATTTCTGATAACTTTGATTTTTGATTTAAGTATCCATGAACTTTGGTTTTACATGGGAGAGAGTTGGGACTAGCTAAGTAGACCACTTAGGAGGGGATAATGATGTACAAGAGACACCCCTTGACCCTTTACATGGTTCCAATAGGTGAATAAAAGGGTGATGGATGTAATGATTGGGGATTTCTCAAAAAAGGGGAGAAACTATCAATAAGGAATATGCTATGGGTAGAGCTACGGTACCCATATTTAAGGTCACATCTAGGAAGTGATGGAAGATCACATAGTTCAAAACCATCACAATGAGAGATGGGAAAGGATAAGATGGAGGAATGATCTAAGGATGTGACTAAGGGCACATTGGAAAATGTGCTAACAATAGAATGGTCACAAGTGTAATGCATTAAGTAGTTCCACTTCTAGTTTACTATTAAGCGAGGCTAAATGATAGGCTCCCAACCGATACTTGTGTGTAATAATGTATTGTCCAATCTAGTTAGGGGAAAAAATTTCATGTTGGCTCCTTTCTAGAGTAGTGACATTCTCATTTTCTTGTAGAAAGAGGTCACCAACATCAAAATCATGTTCCTTAAGGTGGTTATTGTAATCACATTTAATGTGCTCCTTATAAACATGATGGTGTTCAAGAGCGAGGAGGTGATGTTCATCTAGTATCTCAAGTTGTATTAGACGATATTAGTGCTAGTCTTCATCAGAGATGAAGTCATGAAGGGACATGTGAAAAGATGGAATTTGAACTTCAAGAGGAACCATGACTTCAAAACCATAAATAAGCAAGAAATATGTAGCCTCCGTGGAGGTACATATGCTAGTACGATAAGCCCAAAGGGTGAAAGGAAGCTTGAGATACCAATTATGGCATGTTTGATCAATGTTTTTCTCAAGAATGTTCCAAAGGGTTTTGTTAGTAACTTCGGCTTAGCCATTGGCTTGGGAATAATATGGGGAAGAGAAGATGAGTTGGATGTTGAATACATTATATATTTTCTTGAGATATTTGTTTTTAAAGGACTTTCCATTTTCCATAACAAGTTTTTGGGGAATGCCGAAGTGGCAGATAATGTGTTGATAAATAAAATTAATGATTGGGCCAGATTTAGTTAAGATGAGTGGGATTGTTTCCACCAATTTAGTAAAATATGTAGTTGTAGTTATGATAGAGTGATGTTATTGTGAAGAACGAGGATTACTAAAAGTAATAAGATCAAGGCGCCATTGTGAAAGGGCCCAAAGCACCTGAGCTGACTGCAAAGCTTGACTAGAAATATGAATAAGATTGGAATGCTACTGACATTTTTGACATTTCTTAACATATTCACAGTGATCATGATTGAGGAAAGGCTATTAATACCTAAGATGAAGAAATTTCTTAGCAATGGCTAAGCCACTAAAGTGTCCACCACAAATACTGTCATGGAATTCCTAGATGGCCCGAGAGGCTTCATGGGATTTAAGAAATCAGATAAGAACACCGTAAAATCTATGTTTTTAAAGAATGCCGCTAAGGATCACATAATGGTGAGTGCACTAAAGAAAGGACTATTATCCAATTTGGCCCCTTAGGAGAAATTGGAGGGATCATCCAGCCATGGGAGCTCACATTTTGATCATGATGATCAGGTTGTAGGAGGGCTTGAAAATGAAAATGATGTCAGAGGAAAGAGATTAAAGGAGGATCAAAGTTGAGATAAACAAAAAATGGGGGCCCCAAATTTTGAATTCTTCTGACTTCGGAGGTTTTACAGTTTGGAGTTTTAGCGGACAAACTAGGAAAAAAAAAAGAAAAAGGCCCGAAAGACTGAAACCTGAAAGTCTGAAAATGCTCGGGGTTTTCGGGGTCAACTTCACTTTTGGGGTCAATGGTACAATAGATCAGGGATGGCGGAGTTCATACTTTGAAGTCAAAACTTTTGACTTCAGAGGTTTGGAAGGGTTGAGCAGTGAACTGTGCCACACGAAGGATGGTCGAAGGTCTAAAACCAGAGGTCCAAAATTTAGACTTCAGAGTTTTGGAGTTTCAGAGGTTTCATGTGCCTGGATGGATAAGAAAACATGAAATCTCAAAACCCTTAAACCCATAAACCTCAAAACCCTGAAATCCTGAAAACCCAAAATCCTGAAACCCGAAGTCCCAAAATTCTGAAACTTGAAACCCCAAAATCTCTAAAAATTTAAAGTTCTAAAATCCGAAGATTGAAAATTCAGACTAAGGAGTTTTGAAATTTCAAAATTTTTTACTTGAGTGATGAATAATGTCACGCAACATGGTTTCAGAGTCTGAACTCCAAATTTTGAATTTTAGACTTCGGAGGTTTGACATTTTAGAAATCCCAAATTGACTTGAGTGATGAATAGTAACCTGAACTCCGAAATCAAAAATCCTAAAGTCATCAATCCCAAAAGTCTGAAATTTCAGATTTCAGAGGTTGTAATGTGATTCAAAGTCTGAAAAATCAAAGCCAACTACTCACATTTATTATAGTATGACACCCTCATATTCAGATGGCCATAACGTTTGACTGGGATCTTAGATTTTCATAAAATCATACTTTTTGGAAATCTCTCAGTGTCCTCTACACAACTATGATTGGATTTCTTAATTTTAATAAAGTTAAGTATTTTAAATGAAGAAGTACAGTCCACCATTTCAGAGGAGTGGTTTCATATTTCTCACCTACCAGAATGATGAGGTATGGGCTTCTTTTCTTCCCCAATAAGTAAGGTACAATGGAGTATGGGATTTTCAGACTTTTCCATCACTCCCAAAATGAAAATAATGGATTTTGAAGGAGATTGGAGTGCATTTTCAATTTTTTTCCCTCTCTCTCCTCATTTGTTCTTCTATAAATTGTAAGGGGTGGCATTGTGCAAAAGATTGTTGATCATATTTCTTCTCCCATGCACCCCATTTCTTCTTGGGGATCTAAGCCTTACTCCAAAAATTGTAATGGCTTCATGTGTTTCTCCCACATGCAATGTACTATGTATACTTCATGAGAAATTATAAAAATTATGTTTTTTGTTAGTTGTTTTAACCTTTGCATGATTTTTGTGTCTCTTTTACCTCTCATTGCAATAGGTTGTTTTGTGTATATTTCATAGTTATTGCAGGATGTGGGTGTTTTGTGTTTATCAGGAATGAAGATTGTTTTTATTTTGGGTTTTTGTTGTAGTTTTATATCCTTCCTTTAATACATTGGTGGAACTTGGGTTTTTGTTGCATTTGTCCAACCTCCTTAGGAGTCACCCTTTCTCTATTTTGCAAGGCTGGGAAGCATATCAACACTCCTTTCTTGGTGTATCACCCCTTGTAGTGTATGTTTCTTTCTTGCAATCCTTATTTCCTTTTCCCCTTGGAAGCATTATATTAGGATTAGTTAGTAATTATACCTGCATTAGGAGAAAATAGTGGAAGGTAGGTTAGGAGAAGGAGTTGACCTTATTCGAAGAGTTTTCATATTCGCAAGGTACCACACTTCACGAAAACTCCATGTTATGTAATCACACGAAATGTCCCAGTCCATAAAATGTCTCATTCGGGGAGTGCTTTGATTCCACCATAACAAGGATCTCTAGGTTTACTGAGGGTTCAAGCTCTATAGGAGGCTTCTACCATGGGATGGGTTTCAATTGGGGATGATGTGTGTCTACACATGGGAGACTCATACCATTACTGACATGAGCTAGATGATGTACAATAGGATGTAGTAGTATTGTGGCCATAAAAACACTTTTAGAGGCCCCAAGATGGCCTAGATCTCAGTACAATGATAGTTGAGCACTTCATGTTGGGAATTTGTAGCTATATGTGGGAGTTTTACAGGGTGGATTGGTGCCAAAAATAGTTTGGTGTCACACAGGATGTACCCAGGCCAAACATGTGGTATGATCATATGGCCAGAGAGTACTTTGATATGGGGCAACATATTACCATGGACAGAGCATTGACCCACAACTTACAAGCAGTACTAGCTATGCAGGTACCCTTGAGATGGGTTAGAGATCTGGGGTGTACCCTAGAGTATGATCCATGGTACAATGTAATGATACCTCATTGATTGATGATTCTGAGAGTTTCCTATAATGAAGGAGTGAGGGAACCCCCTCAGGGCACCCCCAGTGGGGCCTCCTAGTAGTGATGAAGGTGGAGGTGATGTTGGTGATGATGATGATGATGATGATGATGCTTTTGATGACCAAAATCATGATGAGAGTGGGGGATAGGGTCCTCTGCTACATCAGCCACATAGACAGGGGGCCTAGGCTTAGACAAATATAGGCACCTTGGGATCCAAATATAAATTTTACTCCAATAGGAATTCCAGGAGAGGTATATGCCCCTTTATAGTAGTTGTTTCCATGGTAGGATCTGCCACCTCATGCTCCAAGTGATGGTAGAGATTATGTACAGTTAGTTTCCCTTAAGAAATAACTACATGTGATAAGATCCATTCAACTACATGTGGCGATTGAGAGAGACTAGGCCAAGACACAATTACATGTCATGATAGTAGAGAGAGATTCGACAAGAGCCTAAGATGCTCAAGGGGGGATGGTGGTGCATGGTAGAAGTAGATTAGATAGCTAGTAGCGCATGGTACTTAGATATTGAGCCTCCTACATTAGGCACAAACACATGCATAGAGTGTTACTGTACAGTGGGACCAATCACAGCCACAGGTGCAGGGTTTTATCATTAAAAGAGATCAGGCATGGGTCTAGGTCCAGACCATTAACACATACAAATATTGGTACTTGTTGCTACTAGACAAGCCTATGTTGATATGGGTAAATTGACAGGGGAGCGAGATGGTACTGTAATAGCAACCACTACTTTTGGGGATACAAAGATGATTCAGGACATTATGAGATCCAATGGCGAGGCCTCATATTACAAGGCCACCTATTACCAAGAAATTCTAGTAGGACAATGGGTCATACCCTTTGATCAGTTAGATGTGAGTAGGACATTCTCTAGATCATGGAGGTAAGGGTGGTCAGTCATATCAGTACAACAGCTAGTTGGACAGCAGGGCCGTACACCTGGAGTTGGCCCATCACAACAACTATCACTTCCTCCTCCAGGGCATAGACTAGGTAGCCCCAGAGAGAGTGAGAGTCATGGTTGTTTCTCTCTTTTGGATAGACATGTACATATACTTGCCTTTTGTGAAGGCTGATTTTGATCGATGTATATATTGATGTATCATGTTTTGATTATGCCTCTTCGATAAAGGATAAGTTTTTATTCATGCCCTTTAGATGGCAGATTTGTATCGATGATGTGTATCCTATCTTGAGACAAACATTTATACATGTATATGTATGGACATTTAATGGTTTATATTTGTCATGTTTTATATGCTCTTATGATGTTGATTCATGTTTATAGATGTATAAGTGTATCATGATGATGTATGATTTCTCATTTCCTATGTATACTCATGCAAGATAGTTATTTTGTACCACATGTTTTTATATTGATGATATATCCTTAGATGATATCCTATGTTTTAGACTAGATATATTTTGGTAGATGTTAGCATTTCAGATTATACTAGATGACATTGTTACAAGGGGATAGATTTGTGATCATACACAACCCCTCTTGCCCCCATTGATGATATGATATGTGATGATTAGCTTAGTAGACATGCATGATGTAAAACTTATCATTTTTTTATATATGATGTATTAGATGATGTTATATGTGATGAATGATAGATGATTTTGGTATCCAAATCAATTCTCCCTTGGAAACAAAGCAACATTAAATATTTAGCACAACACCGAGAGACAAATAGATCATATTATGAGTCATTTTGTAGCCGGGGAGGGGATTTTTCTAAATCTTTATCACTTAGGCATCGGAGAAATGGACAACACATTCATTAAGGATTTGATCTATCCTCACTACTTTAGGTTGTGCCTTTTGACCATGGTGAGAGGACCCATTTTGTAACCTTTGTTGGTGAAGGAGAATGAATATATCCTTCTTTACACAAATTTGAAAGGGACCCTAAGAAAATATGATCAATGCACCACAATTTAACTCTCATGAGTTGTCACTTCTAAAGAATGGTGATATTTCCTAAACAAGGTTAAAGGTTACTAGAGACATTATGGAATCCTGATTGCTTCTGCATATTTTGGCAGTAGAATTTATACATTTGAGGACACATAGGGTAAACAGGGGTAGTTCAGGATGGATTCATTGTTTTTGAATAATTTTGGTGGGAGATTAAGCAGGATAAAATTGATTATACCAGATCTTTGAGAACCTTCACAACAATTGGAAAACTAAATGACATAAATGCTTCAGAATAGCTAAAATATTCCTTCAACCAGAAGGTGTGCATCAATGGAGGCCCAAATTTACACGGTTTCACACAATCTCCAAGAATTTAACATGAAGGCTCAAGCTAAAGACTCAATTAAACATTAAGACCCCTGGTTCCTCACGCCTAAGATACACTCAAAGGCTTACAAACAATCTGTATCAACAAATGATAGTAAATTGATTTTAAATTTTTATCTCATTACAGGATGAAGGATCTTCTTGAAATGAAATTGCAAATGCCACTAAATTGTCACAGGGATGAGATCCTGTGTGATTCGGAGGGAATTTAACACAAGATTGCAATAGGAATAAGAAAAACTACTTGCAGACATTCTGAAATAAAGCAGACACAAATTGGTCCAAGATTAACACAAATTAATTTGAAATTGATTAGATTCATCAGCAGGGGAAAGTTTCTTTGAACAGTATCAAATATTTTCAATGGTTGTACACTCGAAACCAACTTGATGTGAGTAAAATATAAAATGAATGAAATTAACAGGTTTCTCGAATTAGTCTCTCAGGAAGATGGGCTCTCTCAAATTTTCTCTTAATAATTCAACCCCCATGACCCTTTACAAGAGTATTCTCATTGCATTTATACATTTCACTCACTCACTCATCCCAAATTTTCCCCCAAAAAAGAGAAATATCTTAGGAACCTTTGCTTGTTATCAATTTGCCTCAGAAAGTGACGTTTAACAAATTCACATGTGAAAGCTTCTAGGTGGACAAATTATGAATTGATCACATTTCTCAGACCCTTGACTAATGACTGTGATTCCATTCCACAACTTTTTGAAAGTCCTTTTAATCATTCTTATTATTCTATCATATGATAAATCCCCGTTTTAATCATTTTCTGGAGGCTCTGTATAGCTGGATCTGATAGACAATCCTTTTCACCCTTGAGGCAACCCCTTTTTCATCCTTTGCACCTGTAACCTCCATCATTTCATCCTTTTCCCTCTCTTTCCTCTGGAACTCTGCCCCACATCTAGCTTCTCTGGTAATTCACATTTTTTGCAAGTACCTGAGGAATTCTAACTTCAAAATATCAACTTTACAATCCTTAGACTCACGAATTAAGTTCTAAATCCATTCAATTACACTTTGTAGACAAAAATGACAAGGAATTTCATCAAAAAATGATGAAAAATAGTGCGTATTTCGCATCTCCAGGAGTCTTGGAGAAAAAATGGCAGAAAAACAGATGCAATGCACAACAATTGTTGATTCTGCCCCTTCTCAACTTTAGATTAGAGTTGTCCATGTGTTTCCTTAGTGAAACTACAAAGGTGAAGTACAGGGGAAAGTCTATAAACAAGTGCGGGCCTTCCACATGCCCTGGGCCCAAGAAAAACACCTTTTGGCCTTTGAAAAAGTCTCAGTAAAAAAGGAGCCAGCAAAAGCCTCCATGTGTCGCCTTGGCGCACCTTTGGTATGGTCCTCAAAAGAGGAGACCCCAAACAAGTGTGGGCTCACCATGTGTCTCAGTCTGGCAGAGTTGTTGAAAAAGTTGAAGGACCAGTGGAAGGTGCCATGTGTCTAGGGTCCGAGAAAGTTTCATCGGCCGTTGAAAAGTCCAAACAAGGGCAGAGTGAGTGGAAACCTCCAAGTGTCCTCCTGGCGCTTCTTCAAAATAAAATTTAAGGGTAGGTCCCCAAATAGGTGTAGTCTCTCCACGTGTCCCAGGCCTTTAGAAAGTTGTTCGATAAGTTTAATTATAAAGAGGATCCGGTGAAAACCTCCACGTGTCTCCCTGGCACAACTTTGAGATGGTCCCCAAAAGCGGAGAATGTGAACAAGCGTGGGCTCACTAGTTTTCTCCTTGGTGTAACTACTAAGGTGGGACCTTGAGGTGGATCCTCAAATGAGTGTTTTCCATCCATGTGTCCATGGTCTGACAAAGCTATAATGGCCACATGAAAAAATGTCTAAGTCTGGGTAAGGCCAGTGGAAACCTCCACGTGTCTCCTGATGTAACTCCAAAGGTCAAACCAAGAGGCGAATTTTCAGATGAGCACAGGCCCTCCACGTGGACAACTTTTTAGTTGAAGCAGGCCTTAGAGTTTCAAAGTGTCCCGCTGAGCCACATCTAATCAGAAAGGCCATGTTTCCATAGATGCTGAGATATAAATTGATGGGGAAAACACACCTGTCAAACCATAAAATGTAGGGAAATCACCATTTACACCTGGAAATGAATCTTTCTTTCAGGACAGAGAATTTGGAAATGATATAAGGCCCAAATGTGATCCAATGAGATGCATCCAATTAGAAAGGACCAATTTTCCACAGGTATTCGAAAACAAATGTTGACAGGGAAAACAAAGCTTGACTGTGGAAAAACGGAAGGAAGGGAAAAAACCTGATTTTATGCCTAAGTTACAAATTCTTCCACATGGACATTGGAATAGAAAACAAATTATAGACTTAAAGTGATCCTCAACCAAAAAGACTGATCAGGACAACAAATCAAAGTTTTCATGCATCAATATGGGGAGATAGAAAATACATGACTGAGTCCACAAACTGAAGAATTTCAAGGACAAACGGGGTGAGATCAAATTAAGAAAACCAGCTCTGACTCAGATGATGTGAGTGCCATAACAAATAGATGTGCAAGTAAACAAACAAACACACAAGAAAAGCTTTAACAAAACTAAACAAAATATACACCTACAAAAACACACAATAAAATACAACTAGACATGAATTCGTGCAAATCCTAACAATAGATTCAATTGGCATTCAATATAAATAAGTAAAATGTATCCTAATAGATGCATACAACAAGCGATGTAAATATAACAATATCTTACAAGTATGAAAAATAAAAATGAATTCAATCCAACACACAATTAAATCAAACAAGATCCAATCTAAGGTAATGCCTTACTAAAAAAGGTAATTTCTAGTGTACTTTAGCTTGTCAATTTTGTAATGTCTTACTCTAAAAAGGAAATTGGTCTTTCAGCTCCCTCATCATCCTTCTGTTAACAACACAGATGCAATAGTACTTTCTAAAGCAAAAGAAAACATTTGGAAAGCCTTCTTATAATTTGGAGTTGCTAAAATAGGGGCATTCTTTAATGCTTCTTTGATCCCAGCAAAAGCTTGAATAACTGCTTCTTCATATTTGATACTCTGGTCTTTATTCAACATGCTAGTGATTAGGATAGTTAGTTCAGAAAAGTTGGAGGTAAATCTCCTAATAATATTAATCTGCCCAAAAAGGATTGAATTCCCTTCTTGGTCCTTGGAATAGGGACTTTGCTGATAGCTTCTACCCTCTCAAGATCAATCACGACCCCTTCCTTTGACACAATGTGTCTAAGAAGCTTTTCTTTATTTCTAAACTCCAAAATGACACTTCTTGGGATTTAGTGAAATACCATACTACCTACATCTTAACAACTTTTTTCTAAGTGTTGCAGATGGTCACTCCTTTTTCTATAGAAAACAATCACATGATCTTGATATACAACAATGAAAACACTAATAAGCCAGAGAAAGCTACATCCATTGCTCTTTAGAAATTGGCTCCAGCATTAATTAGACCAAAAGGAATTTTAACATATACATATGCTCCCCAAGGAGTGGTAAAGGTAGTCTTGATTCATTCTGATTCCTTCACAACTACCTGTTTATATCTAGAAAAACCATCCAAGGTGGATAACAATTCCGAACCAGTAACCAATTATAACATATTGTCCATATTTGGTAGAGGGTAGTTATCCTTCATTAAAAATTGTATTCAAGTTTCTAAAGTCCACACATAGCCTTATATCTCCATTCTTCTTTCTGATAGGTACCAAGTTTGCAACCCATGATGAGTACCTTGTGGGCTATATGATTGCTCCATCCCTCAAATTTTTGAATTCTTCTTGCATCTTCATGGAAAGGAATGGATTTATCAGCCTCTATTTTTGCCTAAATGGCTTGGCAGAAGCTTCTAATGGAATTTCGTGATGGAAAATATGTTCTTTGTATGCTTTTAGTTCAGAATAAGACCATGCTAAGAATTCCTGGTATTTCTTCAACAATTGGACATACGACTGATTTTCTTCCTTACTTAGATTGCTACCTAGCCAGATATTTATGTGGTTATCCTTTGTGCCCAGGTCATGCTCTTCAACATCCCTTGAGGCTGACATGTGTCTGTTGAAAATGCAATCAAAATTATCAAAGTTTGATTCAAGTGCTACTAAACCTATGGGAATAGTATTAGTATTCAACTAAATGATGTCTTTTCCAAATAGAGTCTCCTTTCCATCATCTGCACAAACCATTAGCTCCCGATCTATACGTTGATCAATAAATTCTCCTTGGTTCTGCAAAAACCTTTGCACTTGGGCATCGTCTTCGAAGACTTGCTAGTGTTTAACATTGTAAGGAACATATGGCCTAGTCAATACCTCAATATTATACTCATAATAGCGGGATACAACATAATTTTCAAATCTGGACCCCAATACGACCAATTTGTTTGCTAGAGTATTGTTCTTCCTATTGTGATGTATTATGTTGAAGGAGTCAAACATCTCAATGAAATCCTAGACGGCATGCTTATACTACTTCATTCTCTTATTTTTTTTGCATATAGTTTTCTAACCTGCTTAACAATTAGCTCTGAATATCCTTTAACAATGATGTCTCTAATACCATATTTCCAAGAAATTCTTAAACCCAATAACAATGCTTCATATTCAGTAATATTGTTAGTACACTCAAAGTTGAGTTTAAAAGAGAAAACAAACTCTTCCTGACCTGGAGATATCAAAACAATACCAGCACCATTTCCAAATTTAGAGCAAGCCCCATCAAACAAAAAAGTCCAAGGAGAACCTACTTGATTAAGAGACTTGCATTGATCAATTTTGTGCTCTTTACCATCAGAAAATCCAACAAAGTTATCAGCATCAGTGTCAATGTATAACACTTCATAGGAAGTATTATTGGGATCCTCAATGAGATGTAGCATCTTATTTTCACCATACAACTTTGCAAGGATTCCCTTAATAGGTATAGTGGAAAAATACATATCCATTTACACACTACCACCCACACTAGCAGCCCACTTTCTTGATAACAACATTCCCCATTTGGCAGGGCAATCAACAATAACAACATCTAGTTTTAAGTTCTTTCCTGGGTAAGCTGCAAGTTACACTATCAGACCCTTGACACATCCCACCACTAGCACCTCCCTAGAATCCATGGCAGTGCACTTCCCATAAGCTACTTTCACTTTGATATCTAATTCATTCATGACCTCAAGAGGCATAACATTGCATAATGCTCCAGAATCAAACATACAGTTGTGTAATAACTTGTCTTTAATAATCAGAGTAGTGAAAAATGGACCTACATTCAGCTGAAATTCAACCAAGGATGTTCCCAAATCTACTTCAGGTGGCTCATCTAGTTCTTCCAAAAATTGGGGTTTTTTCAACTCTGAAATGGTAGGAGGAGTCTCAACATTGTTTACATTTCTACCTTGGGTAATATTTTCTTCTTTCAATCCCAAATAATCAAAGTCCCTTTCTTGTGCTCAAAAATCCTAACCTGCTCAACAATTGGAACAGAAATCTTGATCTGACTCAAGACTTGGGCAATGTCATAAGGAACATATTTGGGAAAGTAAGCATTTGGAGGAATACTGAACAAACTCATCTGATAGCAAAGGATTTTTCATGGTCTGAGCATGGGCAGGGATACAGGTTCTTCTTGGGGACACAAGGCTTTTACTAGATGTATCTTTCTTAGGATTTTATTTTGAGATATTGGTGAGAACTAGAGTTTTTGGTTTGGCCTGAGGCCCTACCCCTTTGAAAAATTTACTCCTAGTGTTATATTCCTTTTCATGGCCAACTACAACATTCATTAACAACTACCTATCCTCCTTAGAAGGGATTCCTCCATCATAATTTTTAATCATTAATTCCCTTAAGTATTCAAAATCATTACTAGGCAATTCAAAATCTTGTACCATATCTATTTCAAAATTATGAGAGGGAGAAAAGGGTAATATCCAGTGGATACAATCCCAGAAATTTGTAGCAGTTCTTGCATTGATTAATTCAGTTGAAGTTACTCCTTGCCGTGAGCTTTTAGAGCACCCCATCATGCACACATCATCATCAGTGTCATCATAAAATTCCTCAACTTCTTTATATTCTTCACATGGGGCATGTGGAAAGAAACATCTATCACACCACTCAATTTCATTGGGTTTTTCCACAACAACACTTCTGGCAGTCAAAGGATCGGGAACAATTCTATTCTCACAGGCTTGGGGTTGTCTGTTTCCTGATCCCACGAGTTCTTTGCCTTTGTCATATAATCTAGATCACCCCTAGGATGATTGGAAAATATTTCTTGACCTTGTGCTTTATGATGACCTTGGGAACCTTGTCCAATCCCCTTCTCTTCCTTGGCCAGTTTATCGGATTTTTCCTTAACATCTCTGGCCAAAGTTTTCACAACCTCCTCCAGATCCATAAAATTACTTAACTGAGGCTTCTCTGGATCGATCAGCTTAATACCTTCCCTCTTAGGAGGCTTACCAACTGCTTTGATATTGTTTTTCAATCTACAAATCCATAGTGAAGGCCTACCTCAATGTTGTTGGGGTCTTGTCTCTTAAGTAATAGGCAACTTTCTTATCAAAAGCATCAGGGTATTTTATTAGCAAGAAACATCACTTGGCCTCAAGATCACAGGTAGCCTATTTAGGGTCTTATTGAACCTTGTATTGAAGTCATGTTGGGTTTTAGATTTGCACTTGGAATGAAACCATAGTCAGGGGACAAGTAAGTCCCTCCTCTTTAATGGGAGATTTTTCCTTATTGAAAGTAAGGGAAAAACCTATGTACAAATGCACAATCTTTCATTCAATGGTGGTTTCCCGATATCCTGAAATGTGTTTTAATCCTAGAAATTTATCAATACATGAGGATATAATAATTTTAAGAGAGGAGGGAGGCAAAAGAAGACAATACTTTTGGGGAAAAGAGATGGCAGAGAAAACCCTTATATGTATTATGCAAATAATATGCAGAATAGAACCATCCACATTTATAACAGAAAAAATTCACAGACTCAAAGTTATGGAGATTGTACAAACTAGAACACAAAGTTTGTAAGCATGCAAGGATTAGATGATTCTTAGATTAGAACCAGAAGGAAAGAGAAAGTAGAAGAAAAAGGGAAAAACCTTTGTATGGATTTCTTCTAATTCGAAATTACAGTTCCTGAATAATCAAAATTCCAACCCTTTACAATGGCTTTGAAAGCTCATGATATAGCTTGCAAGAGATGGTTATAACTTCCTCAAGAAAGAAATAAATAGTTACAACTTATTCCAATCATCCATGCCCTTTCGAATTATTGATTTGCAAAGAAATGTTAATGGTCGAAAAAATAGTTTTTTTAAATATATGGCCATTAAATTATGTTACCAGTTAAAACATGGGCCATTCGATTTTCTTTTACAACTTCAAATTTGGGGCACCCACATGGGAAATATTAATTGGAGTGAGCCTACAAATGCCTTCTACAATTTTTACCTTTGAAGCTGCGCCAGGCTGACACATGGAGAGCTCCGCCGGTTCCTTCATACTTTTTCTATTCTGGTCTATTTCCTATTTTACCTATGTTGACCCCTAGACACGTGGAGGGTTGACACTCATTTGAGTTTCCATTTTGGAAACGCCTCTTAAAACTACACTGAGCTAACCCGTGTCCCCTTCCACCAGTTTTTGACTTTTCAACTGCCAACTCTGTCTCCTCATTAACTTTAACCACATGGCGAGCTGGTGCTACTTGGAGACTGACCCTTTGATTTCACTTCCGAAATGGAGTTGTTAAGGCATGTGGAGACTTCCACCAACCCGCCCATACTTAGTTAATTTTAACCATCGGATCTGTCCCTTTTTGGACTTAGGACACGTAGAGGAATGATGCAAGCTTGAGAACTACCCCCATCTTTGACTCTTGAATTTGCGCCGATGAGGCACATGGCATCGTCTGTTGCACCTTCCATACTTAGCCGATTTTAGCTTGTTCTGTCTTCATTCTATACCTGGGACATGCACAAAGCTTGCACTTATTTGAGGACTGTCCCTTATACCCTGCTCCTGGAGTTGCACCATTTGGACACGTGGAGGCTTCCGCTGAACCTTGAAATATGGCCAAACCACATCCAATCAAAAATATCCCACATATTACCCATGGATTCTGGGGAAAAATTAACGGGAAAAATACGCATGTCATTCCTGACTGTGGGAAAAAATAAAAAAGAAGGAAAGGAACTTCACCATACACTCAATTTTCAAATTATTTCTCCATGAATAGGAAAACTACAAACAATGTCAAGCTCGACGTAATTCAATATTCCCAGGTACATACTCAATTTTTTTGTGAAACTTGACTTCAAAAGAGGGGAATTTTGGGGCCAACAATAGCTGGCTCTTTCTAGGGATGACTTGGCTTGGAACAAAGACACAAGGCAATATTAAGAACTACAGATAACTCTAGGGGAAAGAAGACTAGTGCTTTATCCATTAGGCAAATGATTCGAAGGAAAAACCAATACAAGGCAACACACAAAAGATGGGAAAATAAACAAAACAAACCAAAAGGGAAGAACAGAAATGAAAAACAAAGGAACGACCCAAAACCAAAAAATTATACATAATATACAAAAGGACCACCTAGTCACCTAGGACTTGAACAACTTTAGATACTTCCCACTATAAGGAAGTGGGAGAGGAGAACCATCCATGTAATCCAAATAAAAAGAGTTCTCTCTAGCAAAATGTCTGATTCTAAAAGGACCAAGCCAAAGAGAATCAAACTTACCATGGCTTCCTCGTGGCTCATGTCTTTTGTCCCAAAGCAGCACAATGTCTCCCACTTGGAAGAATCTAGGTTTGGCTTTCTTGTCAAACAAATCCTTCACTTTCAACTGATGAGATGTTATCCTGTCAACCACTTGCAATATGTCCTCATCAAGCTTCTGAAGGTACAAAATTCTTTTATCCAAAGAGCTACTGAAACTTGAATCTTCAATGGTTTTCATCAGATGCAAGGCTGGAAATTCCACCATGACTGGTAGTTGAGCTTCCACACCATACACCACTTGGAAAGGAGACATTCCAATTTCTCTCTTGGGTGTAATTATATCAACCCAAAGTGCATCATATAGCTTTTTATGCCAATTCCTTTGAGAATCATTTACAAAATTTCTAACTATTCTCATCAAATTATTTTTTGTTGATTCTTCCTGTCCATTCCCTTGGGGGTAGTAATTTGAATAATGAGCAAGTGATATCCCATACCCATAGCATAATTCTATCATCTCAGCAGAAGAAAAATTTGAAGCATTATCAGTCACAATTTTGTTTGGGATCCCAAACCTGATCAATATGTTCTCCTTAATGAAGTTGCAAACTACCTCAGAAGTAGTGCTATTAACTGGGATGGCTTCCACCCACTTGGTGAAGTAATCTATGGCAGTCAACACATGGGTATGTCCAACACTGGAAGGTGGGTTAAGAGTTCTAATGAAGTCTAAACCCCATTGTTGAAATGGCTCTTCAATCACTATAGGATTGAGAGGTAAAGCAGCCAACTTAGGTCTTCCAACAAATGTTTGGCATGCTTCACATTTACCAACCCATTTTGATGCATCTCTAAATAGAGTGGGCCAATAATAACCAACATGAAGTATTTTATGAGTTGTTACAGTAGAGGAGAAATGACCTCCACAATCCTGGTCATTAAAAGTAGAGAACAACTTCTTTTGTTGCTCCTTGTCTACACACTTCAAAAACCTTCCATTTATGCCTCATTTGAACAAATCATTCTCCCATAACACATATTGTGCAGACCTTAGTTTGGTATCTCTCTTCTCTTTAGCACTTAAGTGAGAAGGCAACTCTCCATAGGTTAGAAAGTGAGCAATGTCAACATACCATACATTTTTCGAGCTGAGGAACAAAACAACAAGGACATCAACTTCATCTTTGGACAACTCCTTCGCAACCCCCTTAGCAATGAGTTCACACAAGCCCTTACGCCGAACTAGATTGGTTGGCCTGATATCAAGATCATACTCTTGCACCTTTGCTACCCAATTACCTCTCTTGGTTCCAAATTCTTGCTGAGTAAGAATGGATTTGATTTTTGTATCAGGCACCAGCACCACAAAATGAGAATTAAGAATGTAAAACCTAAACTGCTTGATAGCTTTGACAACTACAAAATCATGTTTCTCCATCATGGTGTACTTCATCTCATGATTTTTCAAGACATAACTCATGAATGCAATTGGGAGCTCATGATCTTCAGCATTCTTCTGGGCTAACACAGCAACTAGGGTATTTTCAGTGGCATAACAATAGATAATGAAATCTTTGCTAAAGTCAGGGAACGCCAAGATTAGAGTCTTTGCAATAGCCTGTTTAATGTCCTCAAATTATTTCTTCCATTCAGAGGACCAACCAAAAGTTTTCTTCCCTTACATCATGCGAGAAATGCTCATAGTAAGTTCTACAAAATCGGGGATGAATCTCCTTAGGAAATTGATCTTACCAAAGAAAGAATAGACACCCTTCTTACTTGATGGAAGAGGAATTTTTGGATGGCTAGAACTCTCTCTAGATCAATATTGATCCCTTCCTTTGAAACAATATGTCCCAACAACTTTCCTTCTGTGACACAAAACATAGAATTATTAGGGTTTAAATAAATTTCATGCTCTCTACACTTCTGCAATACTGTTTCAAGGTGTTGGAAGTGATCACTTCTTGCTTTAGAAAACACGGTCAAGTCATCCAAATACATAACAATGCATTTCCCTTTCAAACTTCCAAAAGCCAAGTCCATGGCCCTTTGGAAATTAGCACCAACATTAATGAGACCAAATGGCATCCTCTTGTATGCAAAGGTGCCCCAAGGAGTAGTAAAGGTAGTCTTATGTTGATCTGCAGTATTCACCTCTTCTTGATTGTACCCCGAGAATCCATCTAGCATAGATAGCATCTCCAAGCCTGTAACAACTTCAATACTTGGTCCATCATGGGGAGAGGGTAATTTTCCTTCAAAGAACCCTGATTTAGATTTTTGAAGTCCACACAGATCTGGATCTCACCATTCTTCTTCCTGACATGCACTATATTAGCAATCCACATTGAATGGTGGATGGGGAAGATGATCCTAGCCTTCAGAAGCTTTTGTATTTCTTGGAAAATTGTATCAGCTATCTTTGGATTATATTTCCTTTGCTTCTGTTTGAAGGGTTTGATCCCAGGCTTAAGAGGAATGAAATGTTACATTTCTTTAGGCTGAAAAGCCTTAAGATCATCATAAGAGTAAGCCAGAACATCAACATACCTCTTCAGCAGATTCACCACCTTCTTTTTCTCTTCCTGAGTGCAACATTTTCCAATGTTGACCATTTTGGGATCATCAAGACTCCCAATATTCACTTTCTCAGTCTCAACAGATTTTTGGGCTCCTTGGGAAACTTTAGACTTCATATATCTATCATGTTTATCAAAAATATCCTCCAAACTCACCATCCCTCTAGGGATTTTGTTGCCTTTCAGTTTGATGCATCCATCTTGATCCATCTCTTATTTGACATCCTCTTCAACTGATGACACACACTCTCTAGGAAATTTTTCACTTCCTTCAAAGTACAACTAATCAAAGTTGTCTTTGAGATACAAGAAAGAAAGCAAATGCTGGTCATCATTGAAAACTTGCCAATTATTTGCATTGTCAAACACACTGGGTCTATGGATCATCTCAATGGTGAATTTATCTTGAGGAAAATCAGGATGAGGAATCAACAAGGACCCCGAAATAGCTAGAGATTCATCCTAGTGTTCCTTTCCCTTGGCACAACTTCAATGGAAAAAGCATCAAGGAATTCAATGGAATCCCAAACCAGATTCCTATAGTGTTTCAACCTTCTGTTCTTTACCTGATAAAGGTCTCTAACTTGTTTTACAATTAGCTCAGCATCTCCACGAGACAATAAGGTTCTTCACTCCCATTTCCTTCGCCATGCTCAACCCAAGAATAAGGGCCTCATACTTAGCAGTATTGTTGGTATTTTCAAACTGAAATTTGAAAGAGAAAGGATGAACCTTACCCCCAGGAGAAATGAGCACTACACCAGCTCTAGAACCAGCTGAGGAACAACTTCCATCAAAATCCAAAGTCCACACACCATTAGGATCAAGCAACACTTCCTTTGGTAGACTTGTCTCCTCTTGTGACATGATCATGTAGTTCCCATGCCCAATGTCTTCATACAATATTTGTGCTTTAGGATCATCTGTATTTTGCACAATATACTCTGCTTGCTTCTCAGGAAACAACTTCTTCATCTTCCCATTGGCAGGGATCAAGGCATGTGACCAATCCATTTGGATTTCACCTCAACATCTTTGCAAAAGTTTCTACTTAGCAACATGCCATAAGAAGGAGGGATATCAACAACCAAGATGGTGGCCAAGACCTTCTTCTCTAGTAAAGAAGCAAAATCCACTTGTGCATCCTTGATTCTCCCAACCAAAGGCACTTCTCTACTTTCCATGGAATAACAAGAACCATAAGTGTGGGTTAAGGTTAGACCCAAAGCATGAGCCACTTTTGCAGGCATTACATTATCAGATGCACTAGAATCAATGACACAATTACTAAGCTTATGGCCAGCTATGAGGAGAGTCACATAGAAGGGTTTGATCTTCTCATTGGGTGAAGTGACTACAGCCACAAGGTTGGGTTGAGGTGGAGAAGGAGTGGGAAAAAGGCCTTTAGAAGAATGGGCTGGGGTTTTAGATTTAGAATTTACAAAGTTAACCATTTTGGAAAAGGCTTTAGGATGGGTTTGATAGAACTCTGCCTGAGAAATCTGAATCTTGGTATTTTTAAGATGGTCTATAATGTCAAAATATCCAGATGTGGATGGGGAATCACTACTAGGAGTAGGAGGAGCTTTTGATATATCAGTTTTATCATTTGTTGGACAAGAATTCTCAGAAGTAGAAGTAGAGGAAGAAGGACTATCAAAGCTTACCTTTCAGGTGGAAGTAGTAGGAATAGGAGCTCCTCTTCTTGCAATCACCAAGATGGTGATGGGGTACTCCTTGGATATTTTTGCAGGTTGCACCACTTTTTCCTTTTTGTTGGTCTTCTCCTAGGTCATAACAGCATATGATTCATTGTTCATCTCAGCCACTACATCATCATAGTCATCTTAATCATCCACACCCTCAGTGGTGAGGAAATGAAATCGAGAACCACCAGGTTCCTCCTAGTTCTTCATAAAATCTTCCTCTTCTTGTTCATCATAGAGACCATTTTCTTCCTCATCATCAGGCTCAAGAACTTCACAAGTAGCATTAACAGGCACCTTGAGGGGTGGACCTTCAATAGCCAACCTAGTTTGGGAAGAGGGCAAGTGGTTCCTACATTGAAATTTCTTCCTTGGAACATCTTGATATGGAGCATGTTGAGCCAATTGCTTCTTAATGGCAATGAGGTCATTAGCCAACTTTTGCACTAACTGATCTACATTACTTCTAGGAGAAGGGGAAGAAGAAGATGCTTTGAATTCGAAAGACTCCCTTTTCAACTTGTCAGACATGATCAAGTCATCTTCCACACTGACAGCCAATCTCTGATCAACATCCAAAGTAAAAAATTTTCTCTCCTCAGGGAATAGCTTACTTCCGACAATTGATAATTCAAGAAGAAACACTTCTGAATCAGATCAACAGGCCTAGTATTTACGAGAATATTGTTAATCAATTTGTTAAATGTTGATCAAAGAATACTTGTCAAAGATCACATAAGGATTCCATGTGGGATAGAAGGCCCAAATCCAAGGGCACATTTTTTGGACAAGAAGGATCCCACATGTAGAAGACAAGTTCAACTTTTAGGACTTAGCCGATTTTGAGTGGAAGACCTATTAAATAGAAGATGGCGTGTAGAACACACCAACTGCAGAGACATGAACTCCCTGAATTTTCTATCTTTGTAGAAGTGGATCAAAGTGTTTTTTCATGGAGACGAGCTGAGTCATAGAATTGACACTTTAGTTAACTGTATCATAGGACTATAGATAGGCACACTGAAGCATGTGTGGTTATGCACCTTGTAAACAACGTGTGGCTATCAATAACATGCAACCTATTTCTGAAATAGATAAGCGGTGAAGGAAAATTCCCCACCCTATAAATATGATGCTAGGTACATAGTAGAAGTGTGTGGGTGAGTGTGAGTGTGTGTGATATACACATATGACTGAATTGCTAGTATTGATGGATCCATATGCGCATTGTTAAAGATTGAAAATACTATAAGGAGCTTCTGTATTTATTCCTAGATGGAAGATATTTGGTGAATCTAAGTGTGATCATGTGTAGTTGAGAATTCATGTTATTGATTCAATGAGGTCATTACTACTTTTGCACCAAGATCTGCATTACCTCCAGGAGAATGGTAGCATGAAGAAGATGCTTTGGATTTGAAATGACTCCCTTTTCAACTTCCTTAGACATGATCAAGTCATCTTCCACACTAACAACCAATCTCTGATCAACATCCAAAGTTACAAGATTTGCTCTCCTCAGGTGCAGTGCTTACTTCTAGGCAATTGAGCATTCAAGAAGAAACACTTTTGAACATGATCAATAGGTCTAGTATCTAGTGGAATCTTGTTAACCAACTTGTTGAACTTGGCCAAAAATTCTCTCATAGGCTCATGTGGCTCCTTCTTGATTTGAGAAATCTGAGCTAGCAAAGCATGCACATCTTCAGTAGGTTTGAAACACTGCTCAAATTCAATCCTCATAGTAGTCCAATCGATGATGGTCCTAGCAGGAAGATGGTAAAACCAATCTGCAACATTGTCTTACAAGGTTTCCACAAATATCCTCACAGAGACATCCTCATGTTCAACTCCAAGGACCCCACATGCAACAATGAAGGCTACAATGTGTTCATCAGGGTGTAATTTTCCATCACCTCTAAATTTGGGAAAATTCTTCCTGTTACCCCTAGGTAACTCATGCAATGGTTGAGGAAGAGCCAGAGGCCCAACTCTTTGTCCCAAGGCCAAGGTGCTTCCATCCTTGGAAAGATTGTTTGAAGTGGAACTGAGACACCAACAAGAATTAGGGCATAGAGATTAGAACTAAGTTGTGCTTGAGGAATGCTACTACCAAAAGATTATGTCTTCAACAGGAGGTGTGCTTGTGGAATGAGCTCTTCTATTTCTTCTTATTGGAGGAAGTTGAAAACCTTGTTGATCTAGGAGTTGAAATTGGGGATCTTCAATTCCAAGAGCCCTTCTACCATGAGTATATCTTAGAGTCGTCAGATCAAAGAAATGATCAAATTAGTTGTTCTTTTTAGAAAGGAAATTTGTTGAATAAATTTCCCAGTAGAGTCACCAAAAACTATTGGGTTTCATATTTGCACTTGGAATGAAACCACAGTCAGGGGACAAGCAAGTCCCTCCTCTTTAATGGGAGAGGTTCCCTTATTGAAAGCAGGGGCAAAACCTATGTACAAATGCATAGTATTTCATTCAATGGTGGTTTCTCGATATCTTGAAATGTGTTTTAAGCCTGGAAAGTTATCAATACATGAGGATAGAAGAATTTGAAGAGAGGAGGGAGGAAAAAGAAGACAATACTTTCAAGGAAAAGAGATGGCAGAGAAAACCCTTACATGTATTGATGTAAATAAGATGCAAAATAGAACCATCCACGTTTATAATAGACACAATTTGCAGACTCAAAGTTCTAGAGATTGTGTAAACTAGAACACAAATTTTGCAAGCATGCAAGGATTAGATGATTCTCAGATCAGAACAAGAAGGAAAGAGAAACTAGAAGAAAAAGGGAAAAACCTTTGTATTGATTTCTTCCAATTCAGAAATTACAGTTCCAGAATAATCAAAATTCCAACCCTTTACAATGGATTTGAAAGCTCATGATATAGCTCACAAGAGATGGTCACAACTTCCTTGAGAAAGAAAGAAATAATTACAACTTATTCCAATCATCCACACCCTTTCAAATTCTTGATTTGAAAAGAAACGTTAATGGCGGAAAAAGCAATTTTTTTAAATATATGACCGTTACATTATTTTACCAGTTAAAACATGGGCCGTTCGATTTGATTTTAAAACTTCAAATTTGGGCCACCCATGTGGGAGAAATTAATTGGAGTGGGCCTCCAGATGCATTCTACAATTTTCACATTTGAAGGTGCACCAGGATGACACGCAGAGAGCTCCACTGGTTCCTTCATACTTTGTCGATTCGGGTCTATTTCCTGCATGAACTATGTTGACCCCTAGACACATGGAGGGCTGGTGCTCATTTGATTTTCCATTTTGGAAATGCCTCTTAAAACTAGTCCAAGCTAACGCATGTCCCCTTCCACCAGTATTTGAATTTTCAATGGCAAACTCTATCACCTCATTGAATTTAACCACATGGCGAGTTATTGTTACGTGGAGACTGAACCTTTTATTTCACTTCCAAACTAGTGTTGTTAAGGCATGTGGAGAATTCCACTAACCCGCCCATACTTAGTAAATTTTAACGATCGGCTCTATCCCTTTTTGGACTCAGGACTCATGGAGGACTGGCGCAAGTTTGAGAACTTCCCCCATCTTTGACTCTTGAAGCTGCACCGATGAGGCATGTGGCGTCGTCCGTTGAGCCATCCATACTTAGCTGATTTTAGCTTGTCCTGTCTTCATTCTGTACCTGGGACAAGTATGAAAGATAAAAATGAATTCAAGCCAACACAAAATTAAATCAAACAAGATCCAATATAAGGTAAGCAAATGAACCATTGTGTTAAATCATAAAACACAAAAAGATACTCATAATAAAAAATATACAAACCAACATCTAAAAGAAATTAAATCACTACATTGTTTTTGTAGGACAATATTGATATATTTTCTAATATTTGTAGGTTATCCTGAAAGATAAGTTTTCAAATCTACTATTCACAATGTTTTCAAGGTTTACCTAAGATAATGTTATGAATTCGGTGTAGCTTCATTCCTAAGGGGTTTTCTGAATGTTTAGATTTTTGTGTATCTTTTTCAGAATGCTTTTGTATTTTTCTAGGTCAGATTAGCAAATAACAAGTAAATAGCTCAACTAAACTATGAAATGACTCTAAAAAGACTAAACCATGACCTAAATGAGAAATGAGATGAGAGAGAGAGTTCTTAGGAAATGGTGGGAGGGGTACCCCTCTATTTATAGTTTTTGGTTTGGAGAAAAGGGGGCTTTTGATGTGTGTGGGACTAAAAATGAGTCAAAAAGGTGATTTTTAGAAAAGCACATTGTGAGGTGTGAACTGGATTTGGAAGGCTAAGTGGATATTTGGAAGGTGAGATATTTTTTTAGAAAGTCAAAATATCTTTAGAAATTCAATAAGAGGTTTAATTATACTAAACAAGGTTAATTGAAGGGAAAAAATCTTATAGAAGCTGGTTAGAGAGAGATTAACATGGTTTAGGAGGTTTAGATGGGGTTAGAAAGGCTATATTACTAGTGTAGAGTAGTAAATGAACACAAGACTAGGATAGTTAGTATGATCTTAGTAATAAGATCATGTAGACCAAATAACAGGTGTATGTATTTTCCCCTCTTCAAGGTGACGTGCATGATGTCACTTCAAAGAAAGTAGAAAACCATAAACAAGTAGAAAATTTTGAAGGGGTAGAAGAAAAATTAGTTAGATAAATGATGCCCCCTTGATTTTTGATGGGGTGATGGAGGAAAGTGATCGATGATCGATAAATAGGACAGAATAAAGAACAATATGAAGAAAGGGGAGATAGAAGAGAAAATAACAAGGAAAAGGGACTTTGAGGCCTCCATAAGACATTGCTATATAAACAATTCTATTCATCATATTCCTAGTAATATTCATCATCAATCCTTACTAAAATATAGCCATCTGACATAAGCATAAAATGACATGAAAAGCCAAGATATAAACAACTATCCATTACTAAAAATGGCCAACTCCATGCAACATACCTAAATATAATGCAATATGAGAAGTAAGCAAACTCACTTAATAGGAAATAATTACAATAACACACAATCAAACCAATAACATTTAAGATGATTGTAAAAGTATTCTATTATTGATTTGCAATCCCAAATGTTTTGATAAATGACAACGATTTAAAATGATGCCCCAAGAAAGCTTTATATGCAAAGGGAATGATGGATGACACTTGTGTCGAATGGAAAAGTAATGTGCACGATGGAAATAGTACCAGGTGACTAATAGTGCCCCATAGTAGAGATAAAGTAAGCAACATAGCTTTTGTAAATGGTTTGGAGATTAAGATGATTCATGAGTTGTTATTTCAATACGCATGGAAATACCAATAATATATGAGATGAACGCCATGCAAAAGACACATATTTCAGCTGCAAATGATTTGATTACCAATTTTAGTCCATTTTCAATGTTTTCACAATTGTTTTTGGATGATTTTATAATTTTATAATTTTTTGATTTGTCAGAAGAATTTAAGAAATGGAAGATCTCCTAGAAGCACAAAAAAATGCCCTAGGGAGAAGAGTTAGGGCATTGGGTGGCAATAAAATGCCATGACGAGAAGAAGAATGAGCCAAAAATAATTATTTAATAAAAATAATTATCACGATAGGTGAAATAGAAGAAAACTATAATAAAATGAGAGAAATCAATGCCTAGAATATTTGTAAACTACCCAAGGGAGAAGCACTGACTACTAGGCAGCACTTAGTGCTCCTGTGTAGCAAAAACTAGTAAAAATAATTATTTTAAATATAAAAAAACAATTTTGATGAGAAGAAGAAGTGTTAGAGTGATCACAATGGAGAAAACATGCCCTATGGGCATCTTGATAGCCTAATATACCCACCAAGGTGGGGGGTAAATCAATCATGACCAGGTCATTTATAGCAAAGCTCTTGCAAATTTTCACCGTGAGCGAGTGTGAGAGCACTAGAGTGAGATGATGAGGCTACCAAGTAGGAGGAGATGAGAAGATCACATTAGGGAGTACCTTTGGGACATGGTGGATTGAACCTATGTGATTTCTCTATTTCTGCTTAGTCCTTTCAACATTTAATGTCAATGTTTAACGTTTTTAGGCCAGTTTAGGTCAAATTTTGACGTATGCGCATGTGAGTCTACGTCAAAACTATGAGTACACATAGGCATACCTATCGAAATGTAGGTACACATATGCGTAGCCATTGAAGGGAACATGTATGCATTGGGAGGGGGATAATGAGGACGCACATGCACATCAAAAGCTAGGTACATGCATCGAACTAGATGTGTATGCATCCTGGGTAGGAAGGGTGATTAGGTTAGAAAAGGCGGAGGCATAGGCATCGAACCAGAGGTGCACATGCACTAGGTGTGTACGCGTCGAAATAGGCATGTATGCCTCAAAGTAGGAATGCATATTCCAAGGGAAAGTACATAACTTAACCTTATAAATAATTAGCCAAGTATAGATGAAAATAGACTAGGTTGTTGTAAAAGAAAGTTGAATTTTGTATGTTAAATGAATGAAAGAAGAATTTACTAGAAAAATAGATAGAAGTAGATCAAAATGTAGCCCTAATGCATGTACCATTTGTTTGTGTGCAGTGGATACTACCTATTCTTCACACCCGAGAGAGATACGGTTGTCTTGTGGCAATAGAGGCATAGTTCAATGAGGAGGATAGGAAGATACTAGATATCCTTCTATATGTTTCAGGGCTAGTTTACAAGGCCGATATGCCATAGATTACTCTAGATCATGGCCTTCTGATAGCCATAGCTGAGAGATGGCATAGCGAGAGTCAATTTTTCTGGCTCCTGACTAGCAAGATCACTATTACACTAGAGGACATGTGGTGTATTATGTGGGTCCCTATCCACGGTGAGACGATTCAGTATACGAGTCACCAGCCTAATATCAATTAGTGTATTCTTGAGTTATTTGGTGTTCTAGCGATACCACGCCATGGGATGAAAGTCATACTATTGTGGTGTATAGAGGATCCCAAGCTTGATCAGGTCATAGTTTATTTGATGGCTTTTGTCAGTGGATTTTTACTCCCTGACAAAACTAGAGCTTCATTTTCACTTGGCCTAATTACAGTGATACTCAGATTTATCGATGGGGAGATATATTGCTCAGGTCATTGCATACTAGCGCACTTATACTAGGATTTACATTTGATTACATACTACCATCAGAAGATGGTATAACATGTCAGGATACTACAGATTTACGTGTGGGACCATATTGCTATTGGTCACCCTATAGGTGTACTAAGGGCTTGAGATCCAAAGGAGCCTTCTGCTATGGGCTACATTTTGATGGGGATGACGTGTCACCGTACATAGGAGACTCATACCATTACCTCTATGAGCTAGATTATCTACAACAGGCCATACTAGTATGAAGGCCATAAAGATACTTTCAGTGGCCCCAGGATGGCTTAGAGCTCAGTATAGTGATAGTTGATCACTTCATGTTGGGTAGCCGCAACTATATGCGAGATTTTTATAGGGTGGATCTATGGTAGTGATAGTTTGGTATAACACAAGATGTACCCAGGCCACAAATGAGGTATGCTCATCTGGCGAGATAGTACTTTGATATGGGGCCAAAAATTACCAGGGATAGATCATTGACCCACAACTTAAAGGTGGTAACAGCTATGTGGGTACCCTTGAGACAGGTTAGAGAGTTGAGGTGTACCTTAAAGTATGCTCCATAGTATCATACAGTGATACCTCTTCAATTGATGATTATGAGATCTACCTATGATCGAGTGAGGGGACCCCTAGTGGGTCCTCCTAGCAGTGATGAGCTTAGAGGTGATGTTAGAGATGATGATGATGATCCTTTGGATGGCCACCGTTATGATGGGGGTATGGGACAGGGTCCTCTGCTACAGAAGCCACATTGACAGGGGCCTAGGATTAGACATAGATAGGCACCCCAGGCTCCAAATATAATGTTTCCTCCAGTAGGCATTCCAGCAGGGGTATATTCCACATTACAATGGTTTTTTCCATGGAAGGGTCCACCACCTCATACTCATGGTGATAGTAGAGATGATAGACAGCTAGCTTCCCTTTAGCAGAAACTACAGGAAGCGATAGTAATTCATCTATAGGTGGAAACTAAGAGATACCAAGCCAGTGAATAGTTATAGGTTGTGAGAGTAGAGAGAGATTAGACGAGAACTCAGAATTCTTAGGGGGATGATGGTGGTGCATGGAAATAGTAGATTAGGTAGCTGGTAACGCAAGGTGCTCATATATTGAGCTTGCTACATCAATTGCAGACACATGCACTAAGTGTCACTGTATATCGAGACTAGGCTCAAGCATAGGTGCAAGGTTTTATAATTTAGAGAGATCAGGCATGGGCCCAGGTCTAGACCATTACCACATATAGATATTGGAAGGATACCGCTATGAGATAGACCTATGTTGATATGGGTAGACTGATAGGGGAGAGAGATGTTGTTGTACAGGAAACTAATGCTTTTGGGGATACAAAGATGATTCAAGAAATTATGAGAGCTAATGGCGAGGAGACATATTACAAGGCCACCTATTATTGAAAAGTTCTAGCAGGACAATGGGTCACACCCTTTGATCAGTTATATATGAGCAAGTCCCGCTTAAGAGTACATAGATCAGGGTGGTAATTCAAATCAGTATAATAGCCAGTTGGATACCAAGGTGGTACACCTGGAGCTATCCCATCATAGCAGCTATCGTTTCCTCCTCTACGTCATAGACCAGGTAGCCTTAAAGAGGGCATGAGTCATGGTTGACTCTCTCTTTTGGATAAACATATGTATGTATACTTTCCTCTTATGAAGGATGATTTTTATCGATGTATATATTGATGTATCATATTTTGATTATGCCTCTTTGATGAAGGCCCAGTTTTGTTTCATGCCTTTTAGATGACAGATTTGTGTCGACGATGTGTATCCTATCTTGAGATAGACATTTATACATGTATATATATGGACATTCGATGATTCATATTTTTCTTTTTTTATATCCTCTTATGATGTTGATTCATGTTTATAGATGTATGAATGTATCATGATGATGTATGATTTCTCATTTCCTATGTATACTCATGCTAGATAGTGATGTTGTACCACATGTTTTTATATTGATGATATGTTTTGGTCATGAGATACTCTAGTAGATGCTAGCATTTGGGATGATACTAGATGATATTGGTGCAAGGGGGATAGATTTGTGAGCATGTGCAACCCCGCTTCCCCCCATTGATGATACGATATGTGATGATTAGCTTAGTATACATGCATGATGTAAAACTTAGCATTTTTGTTATATCTGATGTATTAGATGGTGTTATATGTGATGAATGATAGATGATAGATATGATAACAAATAGATGTGCAGTAAATAACCAAACACACAAGAAAAGGTTAGCAAAACTAAACAAATATACACCTACAAAAAGACACAAAAAATACAACTAGACATGAAATGATACAAATCCTAACAATATATTAAATTGGCATTCAATATAAGTAAGTAAAATGAATCCTAATAGATGCATAAAGTAGATGGTGTAAACATAACAATATCTTACAAGTATGAAAGCTAAAAATGAATTCAATGTAATAGACAATTAAATCAAACAAGATCCAATCTAAGGTAAGCAAATGAACCATTCAGTTAAATCATACAACACGAAAAGATAGTCACAATCTAAACTATACAAACCAACAATTAAAATCAATTAAATCACTACCTTGTTTTTGCAGGATAGTATTGATATATTTTCTAATATTTTTAGCTTATCCTGAAAAATAAGTTTTGAAGGTTACTATTCACATTGCTTTTTAGGTTTACCTAAGATAATGTTATGAAGTTGGTGTAGCTTTGTTCCTAAGGGTTTTTCTGAATGTTTAGATTTTTGTGTATCCTTTTTAGAATGTTTTTATTTTTTTCTGAGGTCGGATTAGCAAATAACAAGTAAATAGCTCAAATAAACTATGAAATAACTCTAGAAAGACTTAAGCATGACCTAAATAAGAAATGATATGAGAGAGAGATAGTTCTTAGGAAAAGGTGGGAGGGGTATCCCTCTATTTATAGTTTTTTTTGGTTTGGAGAAAAGGGGGCTTTAGATGCGTGTGGGACTAAAAAGGAGTCAAAAGGGTGATTTTTAGAAAAGCACATTGTGAGGTGTGAACTAGATTTGGAAGGCTAAGTGGCTATTTGGAAGGTGAGATATTTGTTTAGAAAGTCAAATTCTCTTTAGAAATTCAATAAGATGGTTAATTATCCTAAACAAGGTTAATTAAAGGGAAAAAATCTTATAGAAGCTGGTTAGAGAGAGATTATCATGGTTTAGGAGGTTTAGAAGGGGTTAGAAAGGCTATATTACTAGCGTAGTGTAGTAAATGAACACAAGACTAGCATAGTTAGTATGATCTTAGTAATAAAATCATGTAGACAAAATTACATGTGTTTGCATTTTCCCCTCTTCAAGGTGACGTGTATGATGTCACTTCAAAGAAAGTAGACAACCATAAACAAGTAGAAAATTTTGAAGGGGTAGACAAAAAAATAGTAGGATAAAGGATGCCCCCTTGAGTTTCGATGGGGTGATGGAGGAATGCGATTGGCAATCGAAAAAGAGGAAAAAAGAAAGAACAATATGAAGAAAGGGGAGATAGAAGAGAAAATAACAAGGAAAAGGGACTTTGAGGTATCCATAAGACATTGCTATATAATCAATTCTATTCATCATATTCCTAGTAATCTTCATCATCGATCCTTAGTAAAATATAGCCATCCGATGGAAGCATAAATTGACATGAAAAGCCAAGATACAAACAACTGTCCATTACTAAAAATGGCCAACTCCATACAACATAGCTGAATACAATGCAATATGAGAAGCAAACAAACTCACTTAACATGAAATAAATATAATAACACACACTCAAACCAACAATGTTTAAGATGGTTGCACAAATATTCTATTATCGATTTGGAATCCCAAATGTTTTGATAAATGACAAGGATTTAAAATGATGCCCCAAGAAAGTTGTATATGTAAGGGGAATGATGGAGGACACTTGTGTCCAATGGAAAAGTAATGTACATGATG
This sequence comes from Taxus chinensis, assembly GCA_019776745.2. Taxonomy (NCBI): domain Eukaryota; kingdom Viridiplantae; phylum Streptophyta; class Pinopsida; order Cupressales; family Taxaceae; genus Taxus; species Taxus chinensis. The sequence continues at coordinate 76,019,775 of CM034157.1, forward strand.
AAAAAAGTACCAGGAGACTAATAGTGCCCCAGAGTACAGATAAAGTAAGCAACATAGATTTTGTAAATGGTTTGGAGATTCAGATGATTCACGAGTTGTTGTTTCAATATGCATGGAAATACTAATAAGATATGAGATGAACGCCATGCGAAAGACACATATTTCAGCTGCAAATGATTTGATTACAAATTTTAGTCCATTTTAAAAGTTTTCACAATTGTTTTTGGATGATTTTATAATTTTTAAATTTTTTGATCAGTTAGAATAATTTAAGAAATGGAAGATCTCCTAGAAGCACAAAAAATGCCCCATGGAGAAGAGTTAGGGCATTGGGTGACAATACAATGCCATGGAGAGAAGAAGAATGAGCCAAAAATAATTATTTAATAAAAACAATTATCGCGATGGGTGAAATAGAAGAAAAATAGAAGAAAATGAGAGAAATTAGTGCTTATAATATTTTTAAACTACCTAAGGGAGAAGCACTAACTGCTAGGTAGCACTTAGTGCTCCTGCGTAGTAAAAACCAGTAAAAATAATCATTTTAAATATAAAATAATTATTTTAAATATAAAAATAATTTTGGTGAGAAGAAGTGTTAGAGTGATCAAAATGGAGAAAACATGCCCCAGGGGCATCACGACAGCCTAATATACCCACCCAATGGGGGGGGGGGGTAAATCAATCACGACTAGGTCATTTGTAGCAGAGCTCTTGTAAATTTCCACCGTGAGTGAGTGTGAGAGAACTGGAGTGAGATGACGAGGCTATCGAGTAGGATGAGATGAGTAGATCACATCTGGGAGTACCTTTGGGACACGATGGATAGGCCCTACATGAGTGCCCTATTACTGATTAGTCCTTTCAGCATTTAAGGTCTATGTTTAACATTTCTAGGCTAGTTTAGGTCAATTTTTGACATATTTATATGCACGCATGTGTCAAAACTACGAGTACACGTATGCATCAGGAGGGGGAAAATGAGGATGAGTGTGTGCATCGTAAGGTAGGTGCATGCATCAAACTTGATGCATATGCGTCCTGGGTAGGAAAGGTTTTTAGGTTAGAAAAGGTGGTGGGCATACTCATCAGGGTAGAGGCGTAGGTGTCAAAACAAAGCTGCACATGCATTGGGTGCATACACATCGAAACATGCATGTATGCATCGAATTAGGCAAGCATGTGCCAAGTGGAAGTGCATAACTTACCTTTACAAAAAATTAGCCAAGTATAGATGAAAATAGACTAGGTTGTTGTAGAATAAAGTGGAAGTTAGTATGTTAGATGAATGAAAGAATAATTTAATATAAAAATAGATGTAAATAGATCAAAATGTAACCCTGACGTGTGTATCATTTTTTTGTGCGCAACAGATACTACCCATCCTTCACACCTGAGAGAGATACAGTCATCTTATGGTGATAGAGGTAGATTTTGACGAGGAGGATCAAAAGATACTGGATATCCTCCTATATATTATATGGCTAGCTTAAGTGTCTAATATGTCATAGATTACTCTACATCATGGCCTTTTGAAAGCCATATCTAAGACACAACATAATGAGAGTCAGTATTTTTGACTCTTAACTAGCAAGATCACTATTACACTGGAGTATGTGTGGTGTATTATGTAGGCCCCTATCTAGAGTGAGCTGATTCAGTATATGAGTCACTAGCCTAATATCAATCAGTGTATTCTTGTGTTATTCGGTGTTCCAGTGATACCATGCCACGGGATGAAATTCAAACTATCGTGGTGTATAGAGGATGCTGAGCTTGATCAGGTCGTAGTTTATTTGATGGATTTTGTCAGTGGATTTTTATTTCCTGAAAAAACTGGAGGCTCATTTCTGCTTCGCCTAATTGGAGTGATATGCGGAATGATCAATGGTGAGACATATTGTTGGGGCCAGTGCATACTGGCTCACTTATACTTGAATTTACATTTGATTACATACTAACATCAGAAGATGGTATGACTTACCAGTCTATTGTAGATTCGGGCATGGGACCATATTGCTATTGGTCACCCTACATGTGTAATGAGGGTTCGAGCTTCAAAGGAGCCTTCTGCTATGGGCTAGGTTTCAATTGGGGATGATGCGTGGCCATACATGGGAGACTCATACCATTACTTCCGTGAGCTAGATGATCTACATCAGGCCGTAGTAGTATGGAGATGATACACACATTTTTAGTGGCCCTAGGAAGGCCTAGAGCTTAGTACAATGATAGTTGAGCACTTCATGTTGGGTAGGCTAAGCTATATGTGAGAGTTTTATAGAGTGGATTAGTGTCACTGACAGTTTGGTATCACACAAGATATACCGAGGCCAGACATGTGGTATGCTCATAGGGCTAGAGAGTACTTTGATATGGGGCCATAGATTACCAGTGACAGAGCATTGACCCATTACTTATAGGTAATACCAGCTATGTGGGTACCATAGAGATAGGTCAGAGATCTAGGATGTACCCCAGAGTATGCTCCATGGTTCCACAAAGTGATACCTCATTGATTGGTGATTCCAAAAGTTGCTTGAGATGTAGGAGTGAGGGCATCCCCAGTGGGGCCTCCTAGTTGTGATGAGGGTGGAGGTGATGTTGGAAATGATGATGATGATGACGATGATGATGATGACAATGATCCTTTTGATAGAAAACATCAATATTGTGGTGGGGGATAGGGTCCTCAGCTATAACAGCCACACATACAAGGGCCTAGGTATAGATAGAGATAGGCATCCCAGGCTCCAAATATAGAGTTTCCTCTAGTAGGCATTCTAGTAGGGGTATATGCCCCATTACAGTAGTTTTTCCTTGGTTCAACCACCTCATCCTCCAAGTGATGGTAGAGATGATGGAAAACTAGTTACCCTTTAGTAGTAACTACAGGTGGTGATAGCCACTCAACTACAAGTGGCGACTGAGAGAGACTAGGTTAGGGCATAATTATAGGTCATGATATTAGAGAGAGATCAGGTGAGAGCCCAAGATGCTCAGGGGGAGATGGTGGTGCATGGCAGCAACATATTAGGTAGCTAGCAATGTAGGGTGCTCAAATATTAAGCCTCTTACATCAGGTGCAGACACATGCAAAGAGTGTCACTATATAATGGGACTAGGCTCAAGCATAGGTGCAAGGTTTTATGACTCAGAGAGATTAGATCCTGGCCCAGGTCTAGACCATTACCACATACAAAGATTGGCAGTATTCTACTACGAGATAGGCCAATGCTAATATGGGTAGACTGACAAGGGAGGGAGATGTTTTTGTATAGGAAGCCACTTCTTTTAGGGATACAGAGATGATTCAGGACATTATGAGAGCTAGTGGTGAGGCCTCATATTACAAGGCCACCTATTACCGAGGAATTCCAGCAGGACAGTGGGTCGCACCCTTTGATCGGTTAGATCTGAGGAGGAAAGGCTCTAGATCATGGAGGTAAGGACAGATAGTTAGATCAATATAGTAGCCATCTTAACAGCAGGGTGGTACACCTGGAGCTGGCCCATCATAATAGTTATTATTTCCTCCTCCAAGTTATAGACTTGGTATCCCTGGAGAGGGTGAGAGTCATGATTGACTCTCTCTTTTTGATAGACATATGCATGTATACTTGCCTCTTATGAAGGCTAATTTTGATCAATGTATATATTTAAATATCATGTTTTTATTATGCCTCTTTGATTAAGGCTTAGTTTTGATTCATGACCTTTAGATAGTGATGTGTATCCTATCTTGAGACAGACATTTATACATTTATATATATATATATATGGATATTTGATGGTTTATATTTGTCATGTTTTATATGCTCTTATGATGTTGATTCATGTTTATATATGTATGAGTGTATCATGATGATGTATGATTCTCATTTCCTATGTATACACATGCTAGATAGTGATGTTGTACCACATGTTTTTATATTGATGATATATCCTCAGATGATATCATATGTTTTGGATATGAGATACTTTGGTAGATGCTAGCATTTTGGATGATACTAAGTGATATTGGTGCGGGGGATAGATTTGTGATCATGTGCAACCCCTCTTTCCCCCATTGATGATATGATATGTGATGATTAGCTTAGTATACATGCATGATGTAAAACTTAGCATTTTTGAATATATGATGTATTAGATGATGTTATATGTGATGAATGATAGATGATAGATGTGATAAAAAATAGATGTGCAGTAAACAAACAAACACCCAAGAAATGATTATAAAAAATAATCAAATATACACCTAGAAAAACACACAACAAAATACAATTAGACATGAATTCATGAAATTCCTAACAATAGATTAAATTGGCATTCAATTTAAGTAAAATGAATCGTAATAGATGCATACTATAGACGATGTAAACATAACAATATCTTTCAAGTATGTAAGCTAAAAATGAATTCAACACAACACAAAATTAAATCAAGCAACATTTGATCTAAGGTAAGAAAATGAACCATTATGTTAAATCATAAAACATGAAAATATACTCACAATCAAAACTATATAAACTGACAACTAAAAGCAATTAAATCAGTACCTTGTTTTGCGGGACAATATTGATATGTTTTCTAATATTTTTTAGGTTATTTTGAAAGATAAGTTTTCAAGGCTACTATTCACATGGTTTTTGAGGTTTACCTAGATAATGTTATGAAGTTAGTGTAGCTTCATTCTTAGGGGGTTTTACAAATGTTTAGATTTTTGTGTATCTCTTTTTGAATGTTTTGGTATTTTTCTAAGGTCATGTTTTGAAGGCAATATATAGGGACAAAGAAGTTTGGATGCCCCTAGCGTGATGTGGGAATATACATAGGGCAGAATGTCATGTGCATATGTATGAGTAAGTGGAATGTGAAGGTTCCCATAATGTTAGATGGGAATATACAAAGGCACATCCTTCATGCAGATATAAGAACAAATAATCTAGATCACGGCTTTGCAAGATAGATTCCGTAGGGTTCCTAGACCTAGCAAAGATAAATAATCCTAGAAAGTGGTGAGAGTCACTCGTCTCGATGCAATAGTAGCTTATGACTGATGAATACTCCTCAAGTGTTGAAAACTGGTTCTCACCAAAATACCTGCCCACTGTGCCACAATTGTGTGGTTTTCACATGTGGATGACCTATTTTTTGTTTATTGTTTTCTTGATTTTTTCATGTTTTGCTTGTTTTTTCTACTTTTTAGTTCTTATCTGATATTTACACCCTTCTTAAGAATAGAAATAATTTTGATGCATGGTGTTCATGGGTTATGGAATCTCTTCACCATCTGAGTATGTCAGTTTATAAGCTTGTGATCTATATTTAGCAACCACCACATAAGGCCCTAACTAGTTAGCCTCAAATTTACCCTTCTTTTCTCTGTCCTTGACAATTTTCTTCTGATTTTATTTTAGAAGAAGATCACCTACATAAAATTCATGATGAATGATCCATTTATTATATCCTCATGATACCCTATTCTGATAGACCTTTAGGTGATTAACCACTCTCATAAAAATATCATCCAACAGCTCTAGCTCTGCTAGCCGAGCAACTCTATAGTCTCCATCCTTATCAAGATAGTATCGAAGAGATATTCTCAAGGAGGGAAGATAAAATTCCAAGGGTGTGATGGATTCAATGTCATAGACTAGTGAATATGGGGTCACACCAGTAGGAGTGTGGATGGAATTTTGACAGGCCAAAATGGCATGATGTATCTGTAAGTGCCAATTACAGCTAGTTTAACTTACCATTTTCACCATGATCCATACAATACTTTTTTTGGTAGCTTCGGATTTCCCATTACCTTGGGGGTAATAACGGGTAAACCACTTGAGCTGAATATGGAAGCATTGGCACTATGTTTTAACCATTTTATTCTTGAAGGATTTACCATTATCATTGATAATGGTGGAGGGGATACTGTAAAGGAAAATGAGGTGACTCATGATGAATTTGGAGATTTGTGCACCAGTCACATAAGTAATAGGCACAACCTCTACCCATTTAGTAAAATACTCGATGGTGGTAATAATGTGGGTATGGCCATCTAAAGAAGAAGAATGGAGCTTCCCTATGAGATCCAGGCCCCATTTAGAAAAAGGCCAAGGTGTTGCGATAGGCTATAAAGCTTGTGTTGGCATGTGTATCAATTTTCCATACTTTTGGCATAGTTCACACTTCTTGATGAGGTTACAACAGCCTACTTCCATGGTAGGCCAATAATAGCCCACTCTCAAGATTTTTTTTAGCCAAGACTATACCACGCATTCTCTGTAAATACCTCTATGTACTTCCTTAATAGCATGGATTGATTCATTAACATCTAAACAATGAAGAAAATTCTCGTCATAGCCACGATGAAAAATGCTGCCTCCTAGGAGGGTGTAATGGACTATGTGGTGGATAAGGTCTTTCTTCTCAGTATGGGTAATGTTTGAGGAAAATGTGTTATCTTGTAGGTATCTAAATATAGGGTCATACTAAGGGGAAAAGGGGTCAAAAAATTCACATGCAAAACATGACTTTGGCATATCATATGCGGAAACTCGTAAATGCTCTATAAAGAAAGGCATTTTACTTTCCTGAGGTGGAATGTGTAAGAGAGACCCAATTGTAGCATAGCAATTGCTGACCTTTTGTGTGACCTTTGTTTTTTTCCAAAGATAATCTGCATAAAATATTCCTTCAAGGTTTCAACCATTTTCTTGTATGGAATAAGCTTCTCAAATTTAACCTTATACTCACCATTAACTTATTTAATAATAAGTTGGGATTCCCCAATGACTCGTAGTTGTCAGATATTCCAAGTGATATCCCACTTGAGGCCAACAATGATTTCCTGATATTCTGCAATGTTATAAGTGCACGATAATCCCAAACGGAATGCTCTTGGAATAACCTAACCTATGGGAGCGATGATAAAAACTCCCACTCCTAATCCGTGGAAGGTGAATGACCCATCAAAATGGCTTTTCCACTCCACAGACTCTTCAACATACATCATGGATCCATCTAGTAGGTCCAGACATAAAGGTTCCATCCCTGGTAAAGGAGCTTCTGCCAATTGATCAGCCAATACCTGTCCTTTTAATGAATTTTGGTTTACAAACTCAATATTAAATTCACTTAGGAGAATGATCCAATTAGCCATTAGGAGAATGATAAAAGGTATTTAGTAGGGACAACTCTTGATATTAGCTTGGTCTTATTGTTAAGGAGATAGTGGCATAATTTCTTAAAGGTAAAGACAACTGCTAGGCAAGCCTTTTTAATCTAGGAGCAATTCAGTTAATAGGAAATCAAGGTGCAGATAAGGCAATAAACTACCATTTTTCTATGGTCTAGGTCATATTGGGCAAGTAGTGCACTAATAGAAAATTGGGTATCTGAAATGTATAATAGGAGAGATTCGCATGTGGTAGGAGGCATGAGTACGGCCGGGTTAAAAAAGGTATTGTTTAAGTATTATAAATAAATTTTGACACTCTTGTCCCCAGTTGAATGCAACATCCTTTTTGAGGAGATGTGTAAATGGGTGGCACTTATCTGCAAGCTGTGAAATGAAATGATAGATTGCCTATATATTTCTTTGTAAACTTCTTATTTGTTTAAGATTTGTAAATGGAGGCATTTCTGTGATACCTGTAACCTTTGCAGGATCCACCTCTATTCCTCTTTGTGAAATTATGAAACCTCAGAGATTTCCTGACAAAACATGAAAGACACACTTCTTAGGGTTCAAATGTACTTTGTAATCTCAGAGATGCTAAAAAATATGTATTAGTACTTTAGGGTGTTCTCCTCCACTTTTGGATTTTGCAAATATATCATCAATGTAATCCTCCATGATGTCATTCATCATGTCATGGAAGATGATTGTCATTGCGCGTTGATAGGTGGCCCTGACATTTTTGATTCCAAAAGGCATGACCTTGTAACAAAATGTCCCAAAAGGGGTGATGAAAGCTAGTTTATGTTGATCTTCCTCTGTAATTTAGATCTGCATATAACCTAAAAAACCATCCATTACGGATAACATTTCATAACCAACGGTAGAGTTGAAAATCATATCAATATTAGGCAAGGGGAAGTCATCTTTGGGACATGCTTTATTGATGTCATGGAAGTCATTGCAGATTCTTATGCCAATCATATTTTTCTGAATTGGGACTATGTTGGATATACAATCCGAATAGTCAATGGGTTTAATGAAATCAACAATTAATAACTTTTCGAGTTCTTCTTTCAAAATTAGTGCAATTTTGGGATGCATCTTTCTCAACTTCTGCTTGATGGTTTTGGCATCTGGGTGCACAATGAGGTTGTGCACGACTAATTCTGGGTCCAAACTAGGAATATCTATGTATGACCATGTAAATATATCTTCATGTTCTCTTAATAGCTCCACAAAAACCTTTTGTTCTTGACCTGAGAGTGAAGCTCCCAATTTTGTCATGCTCAGTTCCTCTTTTGAGCCAATGTTGACACTGATCGTTTCCTAAACTAGAATTTTATAAGCATCTTCCATCAGCGTAGGATCAGGGGGAATAGTAAGATCAACCTCCTTAGGTGGCTTATCATCATATTTGAATGGATATACCTTTTTTTCTATAGGTTCTTTGATTTGTTTATCTACTAGTTCTTCAAAAAGTTGGTCACTATGAGACTTACGTTTGTTCTTTCCACAAGGCTTCTGTCAAGTGTTTTTACTCTAGTTTTTTGACCTTCCTATTTAAGCATCCACACATATCTATGTATTCTCCAAAGCATGTATAGACATATAGTTGAATAGAAAAACCTTTCTTGTGATCCCCAGTTGGAATAAAATCCCTGAGTCCCATAAATTCTGCAAATTCCTTGTCATTCTCAAAGAAATCGATTGGCACATGAAATATTTGATCCCAATATACAAGTTTGGAATATGCAAGGGTTACTTGGCAATTGGTTTGAGAATTGGATTTGGATAAGGTGAAAATAGTTGAATCACAGAATAGGTTAGTAGAGGAAAGATCCTCGTAGAGGCTACATTGGTAATCTGCGTCACTATCTGAATGAGATGAGTTGTCCTCACTTTCGGAAGAGGTGGCATCGATCTCAAAAGGGTGATCATCATGAGGCTTTATTCCAAGACCATTTTTGTTATATTTGAAATGAGGGATAGGAATGGGTTCTAATCGTCCTTGCGCATTGATACCACATCCAAACCCATTGTAACCCATGACGTACATCATATGGTGGCCTTTGACATACTGCGGGGTGTGATGGCATGAAGTCATGGTACCCTCAGGTACTTTTCTAGTGGGATATTCTAAAATATTTTCCTTATATAGGAGAACACTAGGGATGAACTTCTCCAATGGTTTAGGGAACTTATCCTGAGTTCTCTTAAACTCAAAGTAATGTTTACCATGTGTACTAGGAGACACTGATAGATCTGATTTAATATGGCATGTTGAAAAGTGAATTGTTCACCTGGACCATAATTTGCAGATGTTTCCTCTCATGATGTGAAAGGGTTGTCTAACAAAGGAAAGTTTTGATTACAAGGAGTGAATCTAGGTCCACACATTCCTTGATATCTTTTGTTTGTAAAGGAACAACAATATCTATAGAAGGGCATTCATAACATGCACGAGAAAATCTATACAATGCCCTACAATGCATAAATGGTTCTGGATCACCATGAATGGTGAATATTTTTCCTTCATGACATATATTAATACACTAATGAAATTTTAAAGGAATAGTTTACATGGCATGGATCCATGGGATTCCTAGGAGCATGTTGTAAGGGAGATCTAAGTCAAGGACATGGAACGTCATATCATGACAACTCATCCCTACTTCCATCAGAACTACTATATTATCTATTGACTCTCATTCCTCATTATCATAAGATGTGATTGTAATAGTTTTAGCCCCTAGCTACATTTATGAATGGCCTAGCTACTTAAATAGATTCAAAGTACAAATATTTAAATTGGATCCACTGTCCACAAGTACTCTCTTTATATTATGATGGGTAACAACCAATTATAAGTATAGGGGTAATTTTTTCTTTGGGTCATTATGTGGGATTGCAGCACAATCAAAAGTGATATGATCATTGGAGTTAAGGTGTGTAATCATGGCTTAAAGGTACGCGGGATCTACATCTATGGATACTCCTGAACTCTGCAGTGTTTTATACAATATGTTTTTATGAGCAGTAGATATTTTGAGGAGATCTAAGATCGATATCCTAGTGGGTGTCTTCTCTAGCTGTTCTATTATATTGAATTGACCTTCCTAAGGGACAGGTAAGGGATCTTGTATGATCAAACGAGCGTGTCATTTTCCTACTCCACAACTTTTTTCTAAGATCCTAATAGTATTAACATATTCATCTGATAAAAGGATACATAAACATAAACACAAACAACAGTCCTATAGTCCTTGTAATTTTTTCTATGATCTGGCTTCATGTTCTTCTTATTTACATGGTTAGGAAAGGGCTCTTTGAAGATACCCATTTTCTCATTTGGACCTTGTCCAGAGTCAGGGGGAGAATCTATAGTGATTTTTCCCTCTTCAATGAGGTCTTGTATATAATGTCGTAGTCTCAAGAACCTATTTATTTTGTGTCCCTTAACATGATGGAAATCCCAACACTCATGCTCTTTTAACGAACCACGTTTTGGAGCATCCTCTAGATATGGTACTGTCATGGTTTGGTACTACACCATGTTTACTGCATCTAACTATTTAAGTATAGCAGATAACAATTTCATTAGTGGTGTGAACATAAATTTGGTGGGTGCCTTTGGGTGAGGTCCTTGTGAGAGATTTAAAAGTGCACTAGTTTGTATGGTTTGGAATATTTTGGACTCCATAATACCTTCACCAACGACATGTTTGTTTTTATTGAAGAATTTTGGTTTATCTTAGGGTTTTTCTTCATGTTTATCCTTGATGACCAGTTTGAGCATACCCTTCATGATTAGAGACTTTTTGATTTGACTACCCTTCTTTATAACTTGTTTGAAGTTAGAGCCATAGTGCATTTATAAATGGAAGGCTATATTTGAGTTTAGGTTAGGAACGAATATGCTTACTAGTTGTTTTTTTGGTAAGGCACATGGGAAATGGCTTGCCAACCCACACCATCATTGTAAGAAGCTTACAAAGGTCTCGTTGGGCTTCTACTTTGCATTAAAAAGTTCATTCATTGTGATATCATTCTCCATATTGAAGGAATAATGCCCCATGTATTTTTCCACTAGGGCGGGCCATGATGTGATGGATACCTAAGGTATACTAAAGAACCATTCTAATGCCAATGCTCCTAGGCTATGAGGGAAGAGTCGTATTAAGAAATTATCGTTGTATGTGACCTCTTAACAAGCCATATAAAAATCCTTGATGTGATCATGAGGATCACCTTTGCTTTTATATTTATCGACCTTCATAATGGAAAAATTCTTTAGGAAGGGTTGTCATAACATGTCCTTATCGAAGGGATAAGTGCATAGTTCTTCATATAGGTACTTCCTACTGTGTCCTATGTTTCCTTCCTATAGTGTAGTAAGTGTTTCCTTCATTGATTGTAATTCCCATTGAATGATTTGTTCCTTAGTAGGTGAGATTGGTATATTTACCTTAGAAACTTTAAAATTTGTCCCATTGTATGGATCAAAGTGGATCTCACTAGATTTGGTTTTGAGTTTTACTTTATGCACATTCCTACTTGAAGAATCTAAGTTTGCTATTTTTTTTACTTAGTTTCAATATTTTCTTTTGAAGGATCTCTTCTTCAACTAATGGATTATATTCTTCATAAAAATTAGGAGGTGATGGGTCTTTATGCTCATGCTCAATATTTACTTTATGCAAATCCTTGTAATAAGGTCGTCAAAAATCACCAATTGGATTTGATGTGTCTTCTTCAATAGTTTTGTTATTCCTTATAGAAGTAGAAGCATACCCTACATCAAAGGGGTTATCTATGTGTAAGAGGGATGTTCGTTATTCCATTTTACAATTAACTATCTTAGTCTCCACTTCACGTTCTTGTGGAAGCTTAGCCCCTAACTCTAGGAATCTTGTGAGTACTTGATCTCTATTATAATAAAGGAGCTCATCAAATCAACCTAGGTCTGACTTATGTTATTCCTCCAAAGAATCAGATTCTTCTCTGTTATGATCGATCAATGGTTTTATGTATTTGATATGAGAAAAGAGAGGTGCTAAGTTATTTCCACTAAATGGGAAGGATTAAAAAGGATTTTCTTCTAAATCATGTTCATTTGGTTTAGATGCCATTTTCATGATTCTAGGCATTAATAGTTGAAATTATTCTAGGATTTTGTCTAAATATCTTCAAAGTTGTATGAAACCTAGGTTTATGTTGTGTAAGTCATTTGATGTAATGTCAAAATATTTCCATGTGTTCTAGATGTAATGTTATGCAGTTGTTTATCATTCAAAGAACAATCATATGAACATTAATTCAGACAATCACTCAAACTGTCATTTTAGCAAGACTATACCTTAAACTATGATTCCAATGAAAATACCCTATTAATACATAGGTTGAGTTAGAATACCAACAAGGCCTAAATACCAAAGTGATATTGTCACGATCTCTCCAAGAGATATACTAAGACTAGTTTAAATTTCGATAACACCTAAGTTTTTCAAAAAATGGAAGCTACAAATGTGGGTAGTGTAACAACACTATCTTGACACGTTAACCTAGCAAGTAAGGTGTTAGTATCAAGATGATGTTATCACAATATACATAAGGTAATATTGAAACTCTCAAAAATATTTAGATAACATTAGAACTAAAACTAAGTATAAGTATAGTAAGAAGTTATTAGTTGTGTGAGCAGCATAACCATACAATAAAGGGACTTATACTAAGTTATTAAAAAATTGAAAACATGATGTAAGTACTGAATTTTTTTACTAAGATGTGAGAAAAAATAACAACTTAAGGAGAAAAAATGATGAACTAAAATTGTATTAATGAAAATGATCTTGAAATCAAGATCAAAGGACTATCAAAGACAAAAAAAAATACTTATGCACTTTAGAAATTTAATAACCCATCCATAAACATGGATGGGTGTAAATGAAAAAAAAGTGGAAAATACTATCCTTGATATGCCTCATGGAGTATGCTTCCTTCTCACCCAAAATGGACAGTGAGAATATAAGGGTATAGATCGAAAGATGAAAATAAACTAAGTGCCACTTGGGTAGAGTTTCACCTTGTCCAAAGGTGAGAAAGAAACTGAACTAAGTGATACATCATTTAATTTTTGTGATAAAATACACTTAGATCTAGTTTATGTGGAGTATTTTCCCTATTCGAAGAACTGTTAGGAATTCATATAGTTAGTGCTCCACATTTATGTTTATAAGTTTGTGTGATTATTATATTGGGTGAGTTGTTGAAACAACTCACGTATTGTATTAGTTGAGTTGTTTGTGGAGAGAGCTATTATAGAGAGAATTGTTAGAGAAACCTCCTTGAGTATAGGAGCATCTTCTCCTTTATAATTGTAATTTCCCATATTGAATATTAATACATAGAGTACAAAAAGTTATTGTTGTGTAAATTTGCTATTGTACCATCATTTGGTATCAGAGCGAGTTCGCTCCAATGGAGAAATAGTTTTTGTTACAGGGGCATATTTGTTTAGCTATTGCCCCAATTTATGAAGTTGAAATATTTATTTGCAATCTGTTGTTTTTTAATTTTTCGGGACTCGTGAGCTCTCATGACTTCTCAGAATTTTATTTGCAAATTATAGAGCCGTATATCCTCCTGCACCATACTATCAACCATCAAATCTGTTGTTTTAGTATTATTTCTCAATGTGCAATTTGTGTGCAGATCTATTGGCAAAGTGTTGATATCATTAACAAGATAAATTTCCTTGAAGTTTGTCTAAGACTTGGAAAACAAGTGACAACTCATTGTGTTTACAAATATGTTATATCTATGTTACAGTTTCACTGATTTTGACGTCCTTTCTGGATCTTTTATTTTAAAAAGTACGTGGCACCATATGCGGTGAGTCAGAGGGAAAAGGTTTTAATGCACACTAAGCTCGAACCTGCACCATTCCTTTTGCTTCCATTCATTCTTACACATGTGCATTAATTTGGATTATGCCATTCATTTCGTGATTAAAATGTCTTCTTTTAGCTCATTTTCATTTGACACCATCTGGTGTGGTAAAACAAAATACTCTTTGGCTAAGATCATATATGAAACTGTTCCATACTGATACAAAGTGATACTATCATCAAAAATTGGATTTAATCTTCCATGCAAACATTTCACTGATGAAATGCAGTCTTTAAACAACCGTGATGATATGTTGTCCTTAGCATCCTATCAATTACTCTAAAGTCTATTATTTGGATCATCTTGGATTCTCTGTATTCTTTCTATAGATCTAACTCAAGCATACAGTTAAATTAATCTAGGAGTTTCTCGTTTTTATGATGTGTGAGCCCCTGACAACTATTGTGGCATGTTTCTCTCGACATAAAATATCCCTCCAATAAATTTGTGTTGGATTGATTCATGATCTAGCTCAAAGATCTAATCACCACTGTCAAAGAAGTCCACATTGCAAACCGGTCTTACATCCCAATCGACTCACAATACTTCCTTTCTACTTGTGGTTTCAAATACAGGTCTTTCCTCTAAGTGGTAGTTCCAAGTTTATTTTCATTTAGTATAGTGGAGTTTATAAATAATCGTAATAATTATAGCTTAAGTGTTTTGTTTACGTATTATTTAAAAGAGGTAATAGGTTGTGACATAGTTTTTGTCATTTTGTCAAGGAATAAATTAAAAAGTAATCAAATATTGTATTTGTTAGTGTGTTTTACTGAGTCAAGTGTGAATATCAAATCTCATAAATCATTGGACTAGTATTGTAAGGGTCTCATTTTTTCTTATGTCATAAGATTAGTTAAATTAGTAAGTCTTTGTTAGTCATGAGTTGTCAAAGTTTATATTGTTGGTCTATGCCATTGTAAAAAGTGTCATCATCTAAAGTCTGAAAAATAAAAAAAATTGCCCACATTTAAATAATTTGACACATTTCCTCTTGTACGCGATGTCCATCTTGCAGAGGTATTTTTTTGAGCTTCATGATCACATCTAGCTGAGTTAGTAGCCTGTAATTGGAGGATGGAGGCATCGAATGTTGGAGGTCACTCAGCGACCTCTCGTCAGTCACCAACGATGGAGCCGCATAGATGATTTGGTGCCATTTGTTTTTATTTGTGTGTTTTATTTAGTTTGCAGTGATCCTATTTTCAATAAGTGGAAATTTCACATTGAGGGGGGCAACATGATCCAATGTTCCATTTCCATTATGTCAGTTTTTTCTATGTATGTATGAGCAAAAAATTTTAGTAGAATTTCCTATGTTATTCCCTACAGTGAGATGTTATGAGGGCTAAGAATAGTACTTGGCATGTCATGATGTGGTTGTAGGTAAACCACTTAAAAACCTTCATTTGTGATTTGTGGTAAACTAATAGTAAAACCACCATTCTTGGTTTTTGGTAATCTATTTGCAAAAAACCATCATTTTGTGGTTTGTGGTAAACCAATTACAAAACCACCATTTTCATTTTTTGGTCAACCATTTGCAAAACCATCCTTCAGGTTTGTGATCATCCTATGAAAATCACCAGATCATGAGCAGGTGCAAGTACAAAGGCAAGTTTTCCCCATGTTCGCACTAAGGGGGGGAATGTTAGGAATTCATATAGTTAGTGCTCCACATTTATGTTTATAAGTTTGGGTGATTATTATATTGGGTGAGTTGTTGAAACAACTCACGTATTGTATTAGTTGAGTTGTTTGTGGAGAGAGCTATTATAGGGAGAGTTGTTAGAGCAACCTCCTTGAGTATAGGAGCATCTTCTCCTTTATAATTGTAATTTTCCATATTGAATATTAATACATAGAATACAGAAAATTATTTTTGTGTAAATCTACTACTGTACCATCAAAAACAAGGTTCAGACTCTAAGTAATTCGTCACTTCATGATAGTTCGAAAAGACGCGATACAGATTAGCAAAGTGACCTCCAAGAAAAAATGGCTTTCCTAATAAGATCACTCAACTAGGTGTCACAAGTTGTCTAAATGTGAGCTTAGTTTACCCAAATATTCATACTGACTAATTTTGGAGTATCTTAGCTTTACTTCACCCCCTTCAAATATGATGATAAATAAATGCATTCACATGTATTCTCTTTGGGGTCATGATACATAAAACTTTGACTCTAACTTACAATGTAAAATCTAGTCAACTGGGTAAATGGAGCACTTCTTGTTTCATCCACGAGGTTACTCAGTGGTGGATTACTTTAGGGTTCCTAAAACCCCCCCATTGTTATAGCTTAAGGAATTATGCTAAAGGGGTTATGTTCTAATTGAGTAGATAAGGATGTACCATTTTCTGAAACCTAAAATATAGTGTGATGTGGAGTGATGTGTTTTTTATCTTGTTTTTGTTAATGTGGTTTAAATAGCACACCGTTAGGCAACCTACATGAAAAAATGTATTATAAGGTTTCATTTTTCGTGACTCATTTCTTTAACAAGAGTTAGGCCCTATATGCAAGGAGTTAGTAATTTTCCACCATAGGTAATGATATCAAGACAGAGAGTTTGCGTGTTACTTTTGATTCCTAAGATCACCAAAAAGGCATGAAGGAAGAACATACATAACACAAAAATTCCACTAAAACAAGCCTTATGGAAAATACTTTAAATGTGTTTAAAAAAAATAGATTTCATTTTAACCAATTTTGAAATATCAATCCAATTAGGAGGCGTAAAGTAAATGTTTTTGAAAGTGACAAAAAAAATTTTTAGAAGTGTTTTTGGTCCCCAAGATCACCTAGAAGGTGCGAGGGAAGAGCATACACACTTTAAAAGAGACCTTTCTAACTAATAAAATGAAACACCTAAACTACATTAGTCAAATAACCTAAAAGAAACCTACAATTACTTGTTATAGCCTGTAATTACCTAGAAAAATTCAACAAATTGATCTTACAGCTTGAAGAGAAAAAAATATTTTTTAACCCAAACACCTGTGCATCCCAGCCAATGGATACATGCCCAAACCAACAAGGATGCATGGAAGAAAATTATGATAGTAGGGTCCAACACCTATATAGGCCTAAAGATAGGTATGCTAGGGTTTCAACGGAGATGCCTACAATTTGATAGATACGCTTGCAAGCTAAAATAAAAATTAATATAGTATGCCAAAATACACCAACACATCTAGAGGCACATAAATGCCTGATAGTCAATGGATATGCCTACAGTTTGATAGATACACTTGTAAACCAAAATGAAAATTAATATAGGATGTAAAAATACACCATCGCATCCAGAGGCATGGGTAAACCTGACAGTTGACAGATACACCTACAGTTTGACAGGTATGTGGTCCTTTGTAAATGACCTATCAGTGAAAAATACGACCAGAAAGGTGCAGGTCCAGTTCGACAAGTGTGCTATGGTTTTGATGGAGACTCTCCCCTTTAGGACACCTACGTGTACCCATTGAAAAACCTACAAAAGTCATGGAAATGAAAATTTTCAATAGTAAAATAGGTTAATTTTTAGTCAAAGAAACCTATTTTCAATTTAAACCCAAAAAATATGCATGAACAAGGATGATTTAGCTTACTTTAAAAATGAAATCAAGTAAATAACAAGTTTTTTCTCCTAGAAAGCATGAAAGTAAACTTGAAAAGCTTGAAAAAGGATCCTAGAGGATAATGGAGTATGTCCCACTGGGTGTGCCAAATGTGTGCAATGAAAATATTTTTAAAGCTATGAAGATGGGGTAAGAATCTCTAAAGAAACCCCAAAATATTTGGAACAAACAACTCAAAAAACCATCATATTAGAGATAAGTAAGAGCTACCTATTTGCATGCATATATAAAGCTTGAAACAAATAATCAACCTCTAAACATGGCTATATTAGTTCTATACTCCATGAAATTTATCTAGAAATGAACCTTTTAAAGCTCTAGAAATCAGTTATGTTTTTACTGATGTTTCAAAAGATTAAGAATGGAATCTCACCATTAATGGCTTCTCCCATTTACCTAAATATTTGAAAGGATTAGCAAATAACAACTAAATAGCTCAAATAAACTATGAAATGACTCTAAAAATAATTAAGCATGACCTAAGTCAGAAATGAGATGAGAGAGAGAGAGTTCTTAGGAAAAGGTGGGAGGGGTAACCCTTTATTTATAGTTTTTGGTTTGGAGAAAAGGGGGCTTTGAATGCATGCGGGACTAAAAAGGAGTCAAAAAGGTGATTTTTAGAAAAGCACAATAGGAGGTGTGAACTGGATTTGGAAGGCTAAGTGGCTATTTGGAAGGTGAGATATTTGCTTAGAAATTCAAATTCTCTTTAAAAAGTCAATAAGAGGGTTAATTATCCTAAACAAGGTTAATTAAAGGGAAACAAGCTTATAGAAGCTGGTTAGAGAGAGATCAACATAGTTTAGGAGGTTTAGAAGGGGTTAAAAAATCTATATTACTAGCGTAGTGTAGTAAATGAACATGAGACTTAGATAGTTAGTATGATCTTAGTAATAATATCATGTAGACAAAATTACAGGTGTTTACAGGTTAAACTCTTATGTTATCCATGGGATGAGATCTGAAAGGGATGCCATCATATCAAAAAAGTGATCAGTCATTTGGGGAATAGATGAGATGGTGTAGGAATCAAAAGCTTCAAGAAGAAGATGAACAATGTCATGATAATTTTGAAGAGTGTCATTTTTACATTGATAGTCACATGTGACTTGTTTGATTATAAACTCAGAATCTCCATAGATGCCAAGAGTTTGAACACCTAAAAATATAGCAGTTTCAAGACCCAAGATGAGGATGTCATATTCCACCATGTTGTTTGTAAACACAAAATTAAGTTTATATGTAAGGAAAATATGAGTTTCCCAAGGAGGAATAAAAATGACACCAATGCCTCCCCCTTGGTGACATTTTGAGCCATTAAAGAAGAGAGTGAATTTAAGAGTGCCATATTTGTGATGAAATTGATTAATGGATTAATCCATAAATTTCTCATGAGGTAAATGTGTTCTAGGAAGAGGGGCTTCAACCAATTGGTCGGAAATATCTCGACCCTTAATGGATTTTTAAGAAACAAATTCAAGATCAAACTCAGTCATGAGCATGATCCATTGAGTGATAAGATCATTTTGGTAGGGCTTAGAATGCAATGTTTTAAGGAGATGGAAGATAGTAGTGACATATGTCTTATGATTAAGAAATCAATGTCGAAGTTTAGAGGTAGTAAAGAAGAGAGCGAAACACATATTTTTAGCTTCAGTGTAGCAAGTCTCGTAGTCATGAAGGGTGCAACTGATATGATAAACAACCTACTCATGGTTTTGGTCATCGTGATGGGATAACATGGCTCTTAAGGCATGATTAGTGGTAGATATGTACAAGTAAAATAGATCCCCCTTGTGTGGAGATATGAGAAATGGTGGAGACAGGAGATTTTTGACAATTGTGATACCAATTAAACTCAATGTCCTTGTGAAGGAGGTAATGAAATGGTTGACAACGATATGAGAGTTGCAAGATGAAACATCCAACAAATTGAAGGTGGAATTCAAGGTTTCAATGTTGCTTGAGATTGTAAGGAGGAGCCATTTCGATAATTGCCTTAATTTTTGTGGGATCCACTTCAATACCCCTAATAGAGATGAGAAATCCAAGGAGCTTTCATGTTAAGACTCAAAATACACACTTGAATGGATTGAGAAAAATAAAAAATTGAATGAGGAATTCGAAAAGGACTTCCAGAATAGAAAGATGGTTGCATCGATGCTTAGATTTTCCTAAAATATCATCAACGTAGTATTCTATGGTTTTATGGATGAGGTCGTGAAAGATATAAGTCATGGCCCACTGATAAGTATCACATACATTATTTCAACAAAAGGGAATGATGGGATTAAAAAAGGTCCCCCAAGGAGTAATGAAGGAGTTTTTGTGTTGATATTCTCATGCGATTATAATTTAATCGTAACCGGAGAAACCGTCCATGATAGAAATCATTTCATGACTAGTGGTTAGATCCATAAGTTGATTGATTTTTGGGAGAGGGAAGCAATCCTTAGGGAAAGTGAGATTAAGATCTCAAAAATCAATGCATATGTGAAGCTTTTCTAATGCTTTGGAGATGGGAATGAAGTTGGAGACCCATTGGGGATTATCAATAAGGATGATAAATTTATATGACAAAAAGCACTGCAACTCCTCTTTAACAAGGAGGGAAATGTGAGGGTGCATGAGGAAAAGCTTATGATTTACCTGTTTAGCATTGGGATAGGTGACGATATTGTGGACAATGATAGAGGGGTCAATACCTGACATTTATCAATATTACCATGCAAATTCTTAGCTATGATGGGAGAGGGACGCGGTGAAAGATTCTAGCTCATGTGGATCAAGAAATTGGCCCACTTTGAGAATGCAAGGCTCATGCTAAGTCTTGATATAGAAATAAATGGTGGATTTATTAAGAAGAGTACGTGAATCAGATGGTAAGTTCTTCTGAAGATCAGATTCTTCTTCCCCCATTTGGGAAAGGATGGTATCTTCATCAACACACTAATGGAAGTCAATGGTAGAAAAATCTTCTTCTATCATCTCCAGATGGCAAAGAGGGAGGAACCTAGTAGAATTTATGGTGGAGAATAAAAAAAAGTCAAAAGTAATGGAAATGGTGTCATCTAGTTCCATGTCCTCAAGAGTCATAAAATATGGAGAAGGTATGTTCATGTCTTTAGGAGTAAGAGGGGATGGAGAAAGTAAAGAGGGTATGTCCATGTCTTCAAGCATATCCAGATCTTCAAAGGTTAGAAAGGATGGATAAGGTAGAGGAGGTATTCCCACATATTTGAAAGTTGAGAAAGGAAAAATAGGTGGAGGAGGCATGTCTATGAGTATCTCAAATGGTGGAACAGGATCAGGGGACTACTCCTAGTATCCTAACCAATTTTTTTGTAAATTTTGTGACATTGACTAGGAATAATGCCATGCAGGTTGTGTTCATAACAACCTAAAGTGAATCCTTTCTAGGTGCAATGATGCAGATATTTATAGGCAAAAGATGGGTTGTCTAGAAAGATAAATCCACCAGTATAAATCCTGGTGTGTGGAATATCATTGATGTGGGAAGAGGGGGTATCAAAACCACCATAAATAATATTAGTGTGAAGATGTTATGGACCCAAAATGAAAACATCCTCGAGATCTGGTTGGTACATATGCTCCTTATCGGGTCTACCGATACAATGAGGAGTGGGAAGAATGTTGAGTATGAGAAAGCGATACTCCCCCATCATAAGTTTTTCCATTACGTTATCGAGAGAGCCCTTATTGAGCAACTTGTATGAGGGAATGGCTAAGCTAGTAGATGATGCATATGGGTTATCCTTAGGGATGACCACATCATTTTGTCTATAAGTCATGTTACATCCTTGAAAGGGAGGAGCATCCCTAGGAAGTGTCAGGATCTTTCCCTCATGTTCATATTTAAGGCAACAATGAAGTGTAGATGGGATGCAACGCATGACACAGATCCATGGCCATCCGAGGAGAACATTGTATTGAAATTATCACTCAAATGTATAAGATATCATGGATGAGCTTTTGATTGACATGGATAGGGAAGATGACTATTCCCAAGGTAGGAATGATGACATTGTAAAAAGTGTGAAGAACCACGGGTGTCTGAGCGATAGATTCCTTTGGGATATTAAGTTGGTCAAAAGTGTGTGAAGGAATGATAGTAATGCATTCCCTACTATCGATCATGGACTATTAAATGAACATATCATTGATCCTAACCAAAATAAAGAGAGGAATTTCATGTTCTTCTGGTGGGATGTCTGGAATTTTAGTTTCTTTGAATGATATAACAATAGAAACAATAATTTCTCCTACGAAAGATGCGAAGGGATAAGATTCGTCATCAGATATCAGAATGTTATTTAAGAATTAAATAAGATCATGTCTATGATCTGGTGAGCTCTGGATGAGCTTGTAGAGTGACATCTTGATTGGGGCTTGATAAAGTTGTCTAAAGATGCTTTGTTCAATAAGCTTAGGACATTCCAAAACAAAAACCTTTGGTTTTGATGATGTGGTCAATTCCTTAGGAGGAGGGATAGTGATGAAGGTGCTTCTGGATGAGAGGCTTATTTGGGCTCACGTGAGTTGGATCGAGTAGTTACCTAAACTACATTGATGAAAAAAGGAGGGTCATCGCTAGATGAGTCATCTCTCGAAGGTGAAATGTCAGATGTCAGACTAGATGTGGAAGGAAGGGATTGACTCAGTCTAAGGGAAAGTCTTCCTTCTTTAATGAGTATATGAATAATGGCCTGGAGCCCTCTAGAATGCTCGGTTTCATGCCCGAGGGTATGATGAAAGGAACACATAAGGTCAGAATTGAACCATAAAGCTATCTTTCCTTTTTGTTTAAAGGCCTTAATAGGAGGAAGCATGATTGCAAAGGTTTGCAGTAAGCATTGAAAAATTTCTATATATGATCCAACTAGAGTGCTAGAAGATGCGTTATGAAATACTTTGGATGTCTTGGGTAACTCAAGTGTATTGATGCTTTGATGATTTGAATTCATTTTTGATGTTGATTGGTGTTTTAGTGTTGAATGATATTGGATTGGTGAGATAAAATGTTCATGGTTATGAAACAAATGATTTTTTGATTGGATGGTCTAACTCTAGAAATAATTATAGATTTCGTATGTAAATATGCATCCACAGGAGGAGTAACGACAACCTTAACTAGAGAGTCAGATGGTAATTATATGGTTGGTTTGAGTACAGGAAACATCACTTATTTGAGGTAGTCCACAAAATGTGGGGATTGAGGAGATGGTGTTGATGTTATGGAAGGAATATTTGAGGTCATTGCAAGGTAAAGTGCTTTTAAACATTTCTCAAAAGTTGAAGTTAGGGTGAAAGAAGAATAGGGTGCATATGTATCCATAGCAATTGATGTGGGTAAGAGAGTGGGAGGAAGGACCGGTATTGTGGAAAAATTGGTGGGTTTCAAACCAATGCTATGGGAATCTAAGTCCCTCTACTTGAATGGTGCAGCTTCCATATGTGCATGCAAAAATGGTGGATTCCAATGGTGGCCTTTCGACCAGAGATCCAACAGGGACACTCCACTGACCCTGTGGCAAAGCTAGCAATTTCTCACTAGAGAAGAACTTCATCTGAGAAGGGGAAAGGGAGTGAGAATGGAGGTAGGAGAAATTTATGTTGTGAGTAGAATATCAGATGCCCACACACATTAATTAGAATTCTCATTTACATGCATTTATAATTGGAAGAGAAACAAATCCATGGGAGAAGCTACAAGACCGAATGAAACTCATTGATCGCAAAGTACCAATTAATTCCTCAATCAAAAAGGCAAAAAATTCCTTCTTTTCTTATTGAAGCTTGGGCAGAGTTTGTACATAGCTTGAGGATGGAAGAAATTTGAGGAAGAAGAGAAGAATAGAAGAAGTGTGGCATTTTCCATCTTTTTCAGGCACAGAGCACTCTGGTCTTTTCTGAAATCAATCGCCAACCCTTGGAATGACGTTGAGAAGTCATTATATTCTTCACAAGAAACCATTACAACATTACAAATCATTCACGCCTCTTCGAATTCCTTTATCATGAAGAAAATGCTCATGGCGGCTAAAACTAGACCTTGCAAAGCAACCGTTACATTTGATTTTCCTAGTTTGAATCTAGACCATTTGATTTTCTCCTCTAGCTTTGAATTTGGGCCATCCACGTGGCAGGAAGGGATTGGAGCAGTTACGGGGGGAAGCCCTTTGCATTTTGTGATTTTTTAGAGATTTGGCAATTTGGAACAAATTGGCCCACAACCCCACTTTGAATTTTCAACTAGGACACATGGCACATTCTTATTGGAAATGGGATCACGGTCTTTTTCTCAACATTTTAACCTTTTTTACAAAAAGGTTCAAAAACTCAATTTCCTCCACCGGCCCGCTGCTCTGATTTGACTAGGACACGTGGCACATTCTATTTGTAGGTGGGGTCACGGTTCTCTTCTCAACATTTTAACCTTTTTTGGAAAAAAGGCTCAAAAACTCAAATTCCCCTGCCAGCCCGCTGCTCTGATTTGAATTTTCAATGGCGGGCCTTTCCTTTAACTTTTTCCCTGCGGGCTCAAGCTTTGAATTTTTCCTTGGTAGCCTAATTGGGGCTGCGGGTTACTTTTTAATTTTTCATCTTTTTACAAAAAGGCTCAAAGTCTTGAATTCCCCCGATGGCCCGCTCATCCGCCTTGACTTTTCAATGTCTTCCACCATGTGGCGATTTGGTGCTGAATTGGTAATTGACCTTTCCTACCCCTGGAGTTACACCGTTGTGACATGTGGAGCCATCCGCTGAGCCTTCCATACTTAGCCAATTTTACCTTCATTTTGGACCTGGGACACGTGGAGAGCCCGCGCTCAATTGAAGACTGCCCCCCAGAATTACGCTTGGAATTGTGTCGTTGTGACACATGGAGCCATCCACTGAGTCTTTAAAGTATAACTGGACCACACCAATCAGGGAGACCCATGTATCATTGAGGAATGCTGAGGAAAAATTTGGCGGGGAAAGAAATGCCCATCGTTCCCGACTGTGGAAAAATACACAGAGGAAGAGAACTTCGTCATTTTGAGTCCAATTTTTGAATTTTCTTCATGAGCCAAAGCCATGAAGGAAAAAAATTGATTTGACGACCCGGGCCATGGAACAAGTGAACCATTTTGATCAAAAATGGGAGGGGCAAAAGGATATTACGTGCACAGACCAGGAAGAGGAGGATTTCTAAAAATGAGTGACACAGAGGTTTAAACAGCTCAAGGGCATGATTTTAGCTAATTCCTTGAATCTCAAACTTTCCTTAGACACCAAAAAAGGGCATGAGCTCAAAAAATTTGGATTTGGCAATGAAAATGTAGAGATTTTTTCAGGAGACAACAACTGGCTCTAGCTTGGGGACATGGCGTGAACTGGGCATGGCTAGGGCACAACATGAGGATCCAGAATCTTGAGTTTCAAAACATATTACATTTGACCAGTGCCTTATCCATTGGGCCTTGTAGAGTCATGTACAATTCTGAGAAAGAAAGGAAGAAGGAGGAAACACACAAACCAAATCACACACAACAAAACCAAACAAAACAAAACCAAAACCACACAACAACAAAGGGAAAAACACACCTACGAAAGCACCTATGGTACAAGGCGGGGGACAACCCACTTCTACTGATGATACAGTTTCAAGTATTGCCTACTTTAAGGAAATTCTAATGGTGTTCCATCTAGGTATGAGAGGAGAAAAACATTCTCACCACAAGCTTCATGAATTTGGAATGGGCCAAGCCATAATGAATCAAACTTTCCATGGCTGCCTTTTGGTTCTCTTCTCTTGTCCCATAGCAGGACAAAATCTCCAACCTTGAATTCTCTTTCCTTCACCCTCTTGTCAAAGATCTTCTTTACTTTCAATTGGTGTTCCTTAATTCTATCCACCACTTGGCATCTTCTTTCCTCTAGCTTCTCCAGGAAGAGGATCCTCTTGTCAATGGAGTCTTTGTATTGACCATCTTCTATTTCTTGCAGCAACTTGAGAGCTGGCATCTCAATTGTGAGGGGAATCTCTGCCTCAACTCCATATAACATTTGGAAAGGTGACATACCTATTGCCTTCTTAGGAGTGATCCTATCAGCCCACAATGCATCATATAATTTCTTGTGCCAGTTCCTTTGCTTCTCATCAACCAGCTTATGAACAATGGTAACAATGTTCTTGTTGCTTGACTCAGCTTGACCATTTCCCTATGGATAGTAGTCAGAGGAGTGAGATAGAGAGATTCCAAAGCCATAGAAAAACTCTGTGAGCTCCTTGGAAGAGAAATAGGTGGCATTGTCTACAACAATCTTCTGTGGTATTCCAAAATGGACAATGATATTCTCTTTGATGAAGTTGCAGACCATTTCAGAGCTGGCCTGCTTGGTTGGAATGGCTTCCACCCACTTGGTGAAGTAATCAGTTGCAGTGAGTACATAAGTGTGCCCTACACTTGAATGAGGATTCAAAACACCAATAAAATCTAGCCCCCATTGCTGAAATGGTTCTTCAATCACCACAGGCCTGAGTGGCAATGCAGCTAGTTGCAGATTTCCAACAAATTGTTGGCATGCTTTGCATTTGGAAACCCAATCTTGAGTGTCTGCAAAGATGGAGGGCCAATAATATCTTCCTCTAAGGATCTTATGTGTAGTGACCATTGCTGAGAAATTTCCACCACAAGCTTGATCATGATAGGCCCTGAGCAACTTTTCTTGCTGCTCCTTATCTACACACCTGAGGAAACAACCATCTAGGCCTCTCTTGTAAAGTGCATGATTCCAGATCACAAACTTGGCTGCCTTTAGCTTGAGTGTCCTTCTTTTTTGTAGTCAAGATGAGGAGGGAATTCTCCATAAGTGAGGTAGTAAGCAATATCAACATACCACTCATCAGTAGTGGTGACAAAGAGTACTTGTGGACTATCTCCTGAACAAGTTGAGAAAACACCATTTTTTCTCCTTGCTGAGCCTTAAGGTTTTCATCTTCCATAATCAGCTTGCACAAACCATTTGCTCTCACCATATTAGAGGGTCTAATCTCCAAGTCAAACTCTTGGGTCTTTTCCATCCAACTTCCTCTCTTAGCCCCGGGATCTTGTTGAGTCAAAATGGACTTGATTGCACTTCCAGGGACCATCACCACTGTATGGGAATTAAGAATGTAGAATCTGAAACTTTTAACAGCTTTAACCACTGCGTAGGCATGTTTCTCCAATTGACTGTACTTAAGCTCGTGATTTTTCAAGGGACAACTCATGAAAGCAATGGGTGCTTCCAAACCTTCATCATTTTTCTGAGCAAGGACAATAGAGAGTGTATGTTCTGATGCATAGCAATACATGATGAACTCCTTGTTGAAATCTAGAGATACAAGAGTTGGAGCTTTGGCAATGGCTTTCTTTATCTCCTCAAATGCTACTTTTCCTTCCTTATCCCACTTGAAACATGTTTGAGGCTTCATCATGGAAGTTATATGCTTGGTCAGTTCAGAAAACTCAGGCACAAAATGATGAAGGAAGTTTACCTTTCCAAAGAATGAATGGAATCCCTTCTTGCTGGTTGGTAAGGATAGTGCTTGGATAGCTCTGATCCTCTCAGGATCAATGTGTGCTCCATGCTTGTTCACAATGTGTCCCAACAACTTACCTTCTGTGACTCCAAAAATGCATTTCTTAGGATTTAGAGAAATGCCATGTCTTCTACATCTTGCAAGGACTTGCTCCAAGTGACAGATATGATCTCCCCTCCTCTTTGAGAAAACCGTGAGGTCATCCAAGTAAATGAAAATGTAATATTTCAAATCTTTGAAGGCCAAGTCCATTGCCCTCTGGAAAGTGGCTCCAGCATTGATCAAGCCAAAAGGCATTCTGCTATAGGAAAAAGTGCCCCAAGGTGTTGTGAAGGTTGTTTTGTTGCAATCCTCTTCTGCCACCTTGATTTGGTTGTACCCTGAGAATCCATCAAGCAAAGAGAGCATCTCAGATCTAGTGACTGCTTGCAAAATATGATCCATGATTGGAAGAGGGTCTTTGTCCTTGAGAGATGCCTGATTCAGATTTTGGAAGTCTACACAAATTCTTATTTCCCCATTCTTCTTCCTTACTGGCACAATGTTAGCCACCCATGTTGAATGGTGGATGGGGAAAATGATTCTAGCATTGAGCATCTTTGTCACCTCTTCTTTGATAACATCAGCAATCTTTGGATTGTAGGGCCTTTGCTTTTTCCTGAAGGGCTTGGCTCCTTGCTTCAAAGGAATGGAGTGGTTCATTTCCTTTGGCTGAAAATATTTGAGTTCATCATAGGAATAAGCCAACACATCTGAGTATTTTTTTAGCAGAGAAACAAACTTTCTCTTCTCTTCTGGTGAGCAACATTTACCAATATTAACCATCCTTGGATTCTCTGAAGTGCCAATGTTTTCCTAATCAAAATCAGATGGACACCGAGAAGACTACTTTTCTTTTTCTTGGATGAACCTGTCATGCTTGTCAAAGAGATCTTCCAAAGAAACTAGGCCTTTAGGGATTTTGTTTCCTTTCAGTTTGATTACTCCCTCTTCATCAATCCCCTCAACTCCCTCCTTCTCTTCTTTGGGAACTGATTCATGGTGTGGGTTTTCACTTCCTTCAAAGAAAATATTATTGAAGTTATCCCTTTGTTCTAAGAAGGATAAGATCTGATTGTCATCATTGAAGACCTGCCAGTGATTTGCATTGTCTGGTATGTTGGGTCTGAACACCATCTCAATGGTCACTTTATCCTTGCCAAAAGAGGGATGAGGTGTCACTAAGGAAGCTGACACTACTAGAGAATCAACCTTTTCATTCTTCTCCCTAGGGATAGCTTCAATGGAGAATGCATCAAAGGATTCAATGCAGTCCCACACCCTGTTTCTATAATGCCTGAGTCTGGGATTTTTTACCTGATATTGCTGGTGGACTTGCTTCACCACAATCTCTGCATCACCTTTGCATCTCATCTTTTTAATTCCCATGTCCTCTGCTGCATTCATGCCTAAGAGTAATGCTTCATACTCTGTTGTATTATTTGTATTGTCAAATTGCAGCTTGTAGGAAAAAGGATATATCTCATTGGAGGGAGAGTATAATACTACACCAGCCCCTGAACCTACTCTGGAATGACTGCCATCAAACTCCATTGTCCAAATCTGATCTTCTTCTTCTTCCATGAGGAGTGGCAAGTTCTCTTCCTTTTGTGATGTAAGGAAGTAGTTTCCTAGCCCACCATCTTGAAAAAGGATGTTAGCTTTTGGATCATCAGATTTCCTTACTGTGAATTTCATCTTCCTGACTGGTAACAACTTCTTCATTTCTCCTTTCACTGGGATAGTTGTAGATGACCAATCCATTTTTATTTCTCCACCTAGATCTCTACAAAAACTTCTACTCAACAGCATACCAAATGATGTTGGGATGTCTGCCACCAGAATGGTCAGGAGTATCTTCTTGTCAGGGTAATCAGCTAGTGTGACCTGAGCATCCTTAATCCTTCCTACCAATGGAACTTGTTTGGATTCCATTGAATAGCATGTGCCATTTACCCAGGTCAAAGTAATACCAAGAGCATTTGCAACTTTTACTGGCATCACATTATCTGAGGCTCCAGAGTCTATAATGCAATTGTTCAGCTGGAAACCTTTGATGAGAAGTGATAGGTAAAAAGGCTCAACTCTGTTGGTGTTGGAGGCACTGAGGGCTAGCATGTTTTGAGAAGATGGTGTGGGAAGCAAGCCTTTAGAATTAGATATTGGGGATGTAGAGTTACCACCCCAGACTGCTTTGATGAATCTATCAAATTGGGAAGGATGTGTTTGTAGGTATTCAATCTCAGAGAGCTGAACCTTGGTTTTGCTTGCATGCTCCACAAATTCAAATGGAGCTATGGTAGATGAGGAAGAGGTTCCAACAGTGGATGAGGACTTAAATGGTAGAGGTTTTGTTACTTTTGGTGTTGGGTTCTCCTTTTCAAATGTAGCAATTGACTTGGAAGGAGGTGAGGGTGTAGCCCTTGATTGAAATTTAGATGTTCTTGTAGAACCAGCATTTAGAAGAGAATTGCTCTTAACAACCTTTGAGTTGGAAGAAGAGTCAGATAACTTACTTGGCAGAGTAGCATGATCCTTGGCAACTAGTGAATCTGGTTTCTCTTTGGCTGATTCCATGGAAGGTGGTAATGGTGATCCTCTACTGATGATCTTGTTTTGTGGAGGATTTGAAGAGCTATCTTCTTTTCTCTTCCTATCATCTATTGCAACTGTTGAGGCTGAAACACCATTCTTGGATTGTGCATGAGTGAAAACAACACATGAAAAACTTGGAGCTTCTTCATCACCTTCCTCCTCATCATCAATGTACTCAATCAGGCCATTGTGCATGCCAACCTCTTCAATTTCAAGATAGTTTTCATGGTCATCCATGCTTTCTTCTTCAGTTTCCTCAATGTCTACTCCTTCTTCTAATTCCCTAGTGTCACAGATGGCATTGACTGGTGGTGCTTCAAGAGCAAGCCTATGAGGGGGTGGAGCTATTATTGGTCTATCAGGAGGGTTTGGTCTCCTTGAAGCATTCCTCATTGTGATTTGTGAGAACTACTTCTTCAAAGCAACTAGGTCATTTTCCATTTTTTGAAACATTGGATCAGTGGTGACTGAATTTGAACTCTGACCTTTTTTCTTCCCATTTGGTCCTTTCACTTTGCCAGAAAGAATTAGATCATCATCAGTCTCAACTGCAAAGTCTTTAACTTCCCTCAATGTTCTTGGTTGGGCTCTTCTGAGGAAGAAACCAACTTCTGGTGGTAAAGCACTGATGAAGAACCTTTTCAAGTTGTTTTCAGGGGGGACCACATCTTCTGGGATCCTTCTTGTCAACCTATTATACCTTGCTACAAAATCTCTCATTGATTCAGAGGTCTCCTTCTTCATCTGAACCAATTGGACTAGCAGATCCTGACAATCTTCTGTGCTCTTGAACCTATGTTCAAATGCACTTCTTATGTCTTCCCAACATGTGACAGATCTTGGGGGAACATGTAGAACCATTCAACAGCCTTTTCTTGGAGTGATTCCACAAATAGCCTAACTGAAACATCTTCATCTTCAACTCCCAACACTCCACAAGCAGTGATGAATGTTGCTACATGTTCTTCTTGGAGTTGAGAATCATCCCCTTTGAATTTTGGGAAGTTCTTTCTTGAGCCTCTTGGGAGGTCATGAAGTGGTTGTGGAAGGGCGAGTGGACTAGTATTCCTTCCCCATGGCATGTTAGGCCTACGTACTTCATCTTCATGATCACCCATTCTATTCCTGTTTCTAGCCTCCAGTCTTGCTAAGGCTGCTTCTGTTGCTGCTCTTTCTTCTGCTTTGAGTTGGAGTCTTTCTATTTCTTCAAGTTGAGCTCTTATCTCCTCTTCAGCAACTACCTCTCTTTCAAGATCTTCAAATGTGGGATCAATTTGTCCTCCTTGCCTCAGTTTTTAGGTGTATCTTCTCTCATCCAGCTTGAAGATTTATGCTCTCCTTTGGGGTGCTGGAATTTGTCTCTGTCTCTCCAATTCGATAGCACATGTTCCTCTTCCAGGTCCAGAATCCTTATGGAAATGAAGTATTGATTTACACTTTGTCTACTATGCCAAATGGCTTCTCTCATATTAGAAGCAATGTCTTCTTGGATGTGAAAGAGTAAATCAGGTCTCTCAACAGGAGGATTTCTATAAATAGTCATGATTTACATCCATGTAGTTCACGTGATTATTCAATCTCCAAAAATTTTTCACTTATAATCTTTTTTTATCATGACCCTGAGGTCATTTTTAGGTGTAGATGCTACATCAACCCCACAGTGGGACTAAAAACTGTTGGCGAGAAAAATTTTCTTGTGGAAAAATTGGTGGGTTTCAAGCCAACGCTATGGGAATCTAAGTCCCTCTACTTGAGCGGTGCAGTACCAATTTCAATGGTGGCCTTCCGACCAGAGATCAGGGCACTCCACTGACCCTGTGGCAAAGCTAGCAATTATCACTAGAGAAGAAACTTTGTCTCGGAGAAGGGAAAAGGGAGTGAAATGGAGGTAGGAAAAACTAATGTTGTGGTAGAATATCATGCCCACACACATCAATTAGAAACTTCATTTACATGTACGGGAGAAGCTTGAAACTCATTGGTCACAAAGTACCAATTAATTCCTCAATCAAGGAGGAAGAAATTCTTATTTACAAGAGAAGAATCGAGAAGAAAGTGTGGCATTTTCTATCTTTTTCAGGCATAAAGCACTTTGTTCTTTTTAGAAATCAATTTCCCACCCTTGGAATGACATCAAGAAGTCATTATATTCTTTTCAAGAAATGGTTACAACATTATAAATCATTCAAGCCTCTTTGAATCCCTTTATCATGAAGAAAACGCTCATGGTGGATAAAACCAGACCTCTCAAAGAAACCGTTACATTTGATTTTCCAGTTTAAATCTAGACCGTTTGATTTTCTCCTCTAGCTTTGAATTTGGGTTGTCCACGTGGCAGGAAGGGATTGAAGCAGTTACGGGGGGAATCCCTTTGCATTTTGTGATTTTTTAGAGATTTGGTAATTTGGAAAAAATTGGTCCGCAACCCCACTTTGGCTTTTCAACTAAGGCACGTGGCACATTATTATTAAAAATGGGATCATGGTCTTTTTCTCGACATTTTAACCTTTTTTACAAAAAGGTTCAAAAACTCAATTTCCTTCGCTGGCCCGCTGCTCCGATTTGACTAGGACACGTGCACGTTTTATTTGTAGGTGGGGTTGCAATTTATCTTCTCAAAATTTTAAGCTTTTTTGGAAAAAAGGCTCAAAAAATCAAATTCCCCTACTGGCCCACTGCTTTGATTTGACTTTTCAATGGTGGGCCTTTCCTTTTGTTTTTTCCCTGTGGGCTCAAGCTTTGAATTTTTCCCTGCGGGCTCAAGCTCTGACTTTTTTCCTTGGTCAAGCTATTGAATTGGGGATGTGGGTTACTTTTTAATTTTTCATCTTTTTACAAAAGGTTTAAAGTCATGAATTCCCCCGATGGCCCGCTCGTCCACCTTGACTTTTCAATGTCTTCCACCATGTGGCAATTTGGCGTTGAATTGGTAATTGAACTTTCTGTCACATGGAGTTGTGCAATTGTGACATGTAGAGCCGTCTGTTGAGCCTTCCATACTTAGCTGATTTTACCTTCATTTTGGACCTAGGACATGTGGAGAGTCCACGCTCAATTAAATACAACTCCCCAAAATTGCACTTGGAATTGCACTGTTGAGACACGTGGAGCCATCCACTGAGTCTTTAAAGTATATATCAACCACACCAATTAGGGAGACCCACGTATCATTGAGGAATGCTGAGTAAAAATTTTGTGGGGAAAGAAATTCCCATCATTCCTAACTGTGTAAAAATACACAGAGGAAGATAACTTCATCATTTTGAGTCCAATTTTCAAATTTTATTCACGAGCTAGAGGCATGAAGGTCCCAAAACGAATGATTCGTGACCCGGGCCATGGAACAAGTGAACCATTTCAATCAAAAATGGGAGGGGCTAAAGTATATTATGTGTACATACTAGGAAGAGGAGGATTTCTAAAAAATGAGTGACAAAGAGGTTTATATAGCTCAAGGGCATGATTTTAGCTAATTCATTGAATCTAAAACTTGCCTTAGACACCAAAAAATGGCGCGAGCTCAAAAAATTTGGATTTGGAAATGAAAATGCAGAGATTTTTTTAGGAGATAACAGTTCCATAGATGGTATGAAGGGAAAGGGTGGATTAGATATAGGTGATGTTAGAATTTGAGGATTCTAATAAATACGGATTTAATCAACTTACATATTACATAATGTTACAATAAATATTACATCATAACATAAGTAAATAAAAAAATACTTATAGGAAATAAATAACACAGGTGACACATATTTATAGTGGAAAAACCCCAATAGGGTAAAAACCACTTTGAAAATAACCTTTTACTTTAGAGAACTTATTTTACATCCAGTAAGATCACCTCCTCCTTTGAAACCCTATTTACCAAGGGTAAAACCAAATCACTTGATTTTCATGGCTTTGATATATTTCCCGAATATATCAAATGAGGACCTAAAGTCCTTTTTATATAAAGTGATTGGGTATGTCTCTCGACCCACCATTTCAACCTAAAACGGTTGACACATAGACCTAGGTTTATAATATTTAATATTAGAAATATAATCATTTCATGATATTAAATATTTAACCTAAAGTATATACCTAGGTTAGCATATTTAATAATAGAAATATAAATATTTCATATTATTAAATATTAACCTATATATTAGTGATGGACCCATATACATTAAGGGTTGGCCAGACCACTTAATCATTATGTTCCAACACTCCCCCTTAATGTTAAGTGGGATAACATAACATATGCCAATAGATTACCTGCTTGTGGTACACTACATGATTTACAATCCTTAAACCATAAAGGTTTTAGGCTAGCATATCGGTTGAAGGAATTATAACACCTTCATCATACTCAATTTACCTTTTGGTACAAAAGGATTTGGAATCCCAAAGATCATCCCATGATCAGTGGCTAAGTATGATTTGTGAGTTTTACATGTTCTCACAGGTTCTCATAAAAGGTTATTGAACCCAAGCATATAGGAGCCTTTTACAACCAAGGACCTCCTTAACAATATTCTTGTACTGGATGTTTACCAGTAAACTCAATAGCACTAAAGAGTTTACTGAAGACCACCTTTAAGATCTTTCTACACTTCTTTCTAAAAAAGAAGCCAAGGAGGTATACATGCCTGAAGGTCTTTTTACACTTGCCCAAAGGTGTTTTTTACACTTTCCTAAAGGTCTTTTACAAATTCCCGAAGGTATTTTTACAAAAACCAAGTTCCATTAGGAGGTGACATTGTCATGCACACTCCCCCTCAATGGAAACTCTGACAATCCAAGCTTTTCATGAAAGTGACAAAACTTTGCAGCACTCAGGGACTTTGTGAAGATGTCAGCAACCTTCTCTTCAATCAACATGAACTTGAGATTTATCTCATCACTTTGTACCTTCTCATGGGTGAAGTGTATATGTATCTCAATGTTCTTCATCCTCTGATGTTGAACTAGATTCTTAATCAAGAGTAATACAACTCTGACCACCACATAGAAGAGAAATACTTCCTTTAG
Organism: Taxus chinensis; assembly: GCA_019776745.2. Classification (NCBI taxonomy): domain Eukaryota; kingdom Viridiplantae; phylum Streptophyta; class Pinopsida; order Cupressales; family Taxaceae; genus Taxus; species Taxus chinensis. The sequence goes on from CM034157.1 coordinate 76,054,785, forward strand.
CTTCCATGTGTATCTCTACCAACAGCCGTTGCAGCCACATGCTTCTTTACTTCTTCCATTGTACTTCTCTACCTCAGTAGAAGAAATGAAGACTGTTGATTGTATTTTTTGTTCCAAGTAATGGTTCCTACACCAAAAAACTTGAACACATATCCAATATATTTTATAACACAACATCAGTATGGTTAGAATCACAAAATCCATATAAGATAGCATTTTCATTCTTATTATAATGCAACCCATAATTGATTGTTCCTTTCAAATATCTAAAAATTCTTTTTGCAAGATTCCAATGATCTCTAAAAAAGGTTCCTGCATAAACCTTGAAGTAATTCCTATTGTATAGGAAATATCTGATCTAGTTATAGTTAGATAAATCAAACTATCAACTAACAACATATATAAAATAGGATCAACCTTTTTCATATGAAGATTTAGGATCAATATTTATTCCAACTTCCATTAAAGTAGAAAATGGTTTACAATCAATCATAAGAAACTTTTTCAATATAATGGTTGCATATTGTGTTTTGAAAAATAACAATAGAATGAAATACAATCATACAAATAACATGATGTGAGAGACCTAACTCATTAATTTCAAAGTACTACTTCAATTTCTCTTTAATCCTATGAATTAAATCAGAATTGTCACCAGACATAAGAAAATCATCAACATATATACATATAATGATAATATGCGAGCCTTATTGCTTAATGAATATATCATTGTTAGAAGAACAATTAACAAAACCTAACAGTTTAAAGAAGGAAACAATTTTTGCATACCAAGCTCTAAGAGCTTGTTTTAAACCATACAAGGATTTCTCAACTTACAAACATAGTTTTCTTTACCAGTTTCTTCAAATCCTTTAGGTTGAAACATGTAAAGTTCTTCTTTTAAATCGTAATTCAAAAAAGTATTTTTCTTATCCATTTGGTGGATTTCCCACCCAAATTGAGCGGTAATTGCAAATAAGGCCCTAACAATACTCATTTTAGCTAGAGGAAAATGTCTCAACATAATCAATACCAGGTTTCTGAGTGAAACCTCTAGCAATAAGTCTAGCTTTATGTTTTTTAATACTACCATCAACATTATATTTTACTTTGTATATCCACCTAGACCCTATAATACTTCACGGCTCAGGTTCATATAAGGTAATTAATGCATGGTACATATGATGGCTTCTGGTCATTTTCCTAAGGTTAATAGGATTTGAAACTTTCTAACATAGATTGAGCCCAATTTAATTTCTTATCTAGGAAGATAAGAGTTTCAGAAACATCTATAGCATCAAAACATTATCATGACCATTTACTAAATCAGAATCAAAACCATCATTTAGAAGCATTTAATGAAGTAACTTCAAGAGAAGAAGACAACACATGTAAACTTTTCACTAGATTATATCTAGACATTTCATATAAGCTTCGATAATTAACATGTCCTAACCTTTCATGCCATAGTTTTGAATTATTCAAACTTTGAGATATAAAACAAGATGCAGAAGAGAAATCATCAAAAATATACAGAACATTTATTTGAATTCCTTTAGCTATTTTACTCTCATTATTATCCTTGATATACCAAGTATCCTTTATGCATGGATTCTAGTTGTGTCCATACCTCTTTCGGATGTTCGATATTACCAATGTGTAGAAGGTACTCATTGTTCACATTGTGTAGAATCATAGAAAGAGCCTCTTGCATTCGTTGCAAGAATGTATTCATGTTATCTACAGTTGCTTGAAAACCGGTGGGAGCAACCTCAGATCTAGAAATAATCATCTAGAGTTTCCTCGCCATAAATTCTATTTTGACCCAAATGTTGTAGTTGGTTTCATTCAGGATCTAGGTTTTGTCAAGACAGAAAAAATAAGATGTCATTATTTTCCTAAACTTATAAAACACACCGCATTATAATATACAATGTACCTGTAGTTTTAGATACATATTTATTGATAATAAAAACAACACTTTTAATAGAATCAAATCTAAATTTTATAGATCTAAATAAACTATTTGATCATAACTAATTTTGTCATTACAATGCATACTAATTAACCTCCCATGATCAAAATAATAACCCACAATATAAAGGGCTCTGCATTATACCCCAGATTTATATAAAAAATATTTCCGACCATATAGAAGTGAAGAAGAGACCCCTAAGAATGCATAACAACTTCAAATTTATGAAAAAAATTAATGTAGACAAAAATCTGGCCAACTTAAATTTGACATGTAAATGACTGTCATAATGGCTTTTTTTTGTCTATCGTGACTTGGATCATTTGACCGTCAATTTTAACACAGTGAAAGTTTCCTAGAACATACGAGTTTAAATTTGATGTCTAAATGACCATCATATTGTCTTATGTTTGGTCTATCGTGATGGTCATTTGACCGTCAAATTTAATGAAGTCAAAACTTGTGTATTTCCAGAATGTGAAATTCTAGAATTTCTTCTTCTATATAATATTAGGGAGGTTATATTTTAACACATTATAATAACCTATTATAATTTATAATGTAAAAATATATATACTTTTTTTTAATAAAAAAAGGTATATAGTTTATAGAATGTAAATAAAAAACAACATATAGTTCATAAAAATTATAAACTATAGTATATTTTTTAATAAAAAAACACATAACCCTTATTAAATGGGGTTTAAAGGACATAAACCAGGTTAAAATAATTTTACCAAGTGCAAGTAGATTTATAATAGTATAGATTAACTTGCATATTTTACAGAGGGGATAAGTAATTTCACCCGACCAATGAAATAAATTGAAATTCCTATTTTCATGAACCTTGTCTCCTCCCTTCATTTACTCTTAATTTTACCTTGCACACATTTAAAACTATGGAAAGATTGTAAAATATTTTATATAATTCCTGCAAGCTAAAAACTTAAAAACTTTAATGTAGCTATAACTACCAATATTTTAATAAATATTTACCACAAATGTAGTGCCAAAATAAATTGGAGAAAAAAATAAGGGGACTAGATATTTTTAAATACCCTTTCGGGTTGGTTAAAAAAACCCATACAAATTAAATAAATAAAATACGAAACATTTGATCTTAATTTATTTAATTTACCTCACTCTGTTACCATGTTAGAATTTGAGGATTCTAATAAATATGGATTTAATCAACTTACATATTACATAATGTTACAATAAATATTTAAATAAAGATTACATCATAACATAAGTAAATAAATAAATACTTACAGGAAATAAATAACACAGGTGACACAATATTTATAGTGGAAAACTCCAATAGGGTAAAAACCACTTTGAAAATAACTTTTTACTTCAGAGAACTTATTTTACATCCAGTAAGATCACCTCCTCCTTTGAAACCCTATTTACCAAGGGTAAAACCAAATCACTTGATTTGCACACCTTTGATATATTTCCCGAATATATCAAATGAGGACCTAAAGTCCTTTTTATATAAGGTGATCGGGTATGTCTCCCGACCCACCTTTTCAACCTAAAATGGTTGACACATACACCTAGGTTTATAATATTTAATATTAGAAATATAATCATTTCATGATATTAAATATTTAACCTAAAGTATATACCTAGGTTAACATATTTAATAATAGAAATATAAATATTTCATATTATTAAATATTAACCTATATATTAGTGATGGACCCATATACATTAAGGGTTGGCTAGACCACTTAATCATTATGTTCCAACAGGCAAGGTGGTCAAGCCTACTATGATGGATGAATTATATGATGAGGTGGATAAGGAAGTTGATGAAGGACTAATGTCGGATGTGTAAATAGGATGAAATGGTTGCTTCATGAATGTTTGTAAGGGCATACATGATATATTTGCTAATGGGGTTCTAGTAGTTATAGATGTGGGAGTAGACGCCAAAACACACATAGGTATAATAGATGTAGGAAGGATATAAAAGGCAATGGATATGATCGATGATGATGTTATGGATGGGAAAGGTTCCTGATCAATAGTTTTCAGGGTATTTATCATATGAGCATTAGGTGATTGGGTTGTAGTAGAAGTGGTAGCTTGGATAGTATATGCATGATTTGGGAAACGTTTTTTAAAAATTTCAAGCAGTTGATTGGGTGAAGCGTTTGTGTTGTAGACTTGAAGATCACCTTAATCGATGAGTCTTTGCACCAGATATTTAAAATTATAACATCTTTCTATGTCATGACCTCAGACTTAATGATACTTGTAGTAATGGTCTTCACAATACCACACAGGTTTCAGTCTTGACTCATTAACTGTTTGGATAGGAGGAAGTTTGATATGGTTTACTACCATCAATTTTTCAAATATTGTATTATATGACTCCCCAAGGGGAGTGTAGTTAGGTGTTGGTCGAGTGACTTGTTGTTTATTCCATGTGCTATATGTATATGTAGGAGATGATTTAACACCTACAACATTGGTCGTTGCCTTTGATTTTTTTTTGGTGTAGATGGTTTAGTAAATTAATGTTTGGGTTTATTTGATTTCAGTTTTAAATGGCCCTGCTCGAAGGCACATGTTTCAAGTTTGGGGGCTATGGTGAAGGCCTAAACATAGGTTCCAATGATTGGATTTGTAAATTTTAAGAAATATGCTTCGCACACAAACATGAGAAGAGCTTGATGAGATCATCTTGTGGAAGAGGAAAGGATAATTGTCTTAAAATGAGGTGTCATTGTGCAAAATTTTTTTAAATGGATTTTTCTTCAAATTTTCAGATGGTGTATAGATCATTGATGATTATTTTTCACGCAATGTTAATAAAAAAATGTTTTAAAACTAACTAAAAGAGTTGAGAGAAACAAAATATCAAATATTGAGGGATACTATTATATCAGACCAACATGAGACCAGCCAATGACATGGGGAAAGTGTAGAACATCAATTCCTAATCATGTGCAATAAGATAACATGTATATTTAAATGCATGAATGTATTGTTGTGGATCTTCTTTGTTGTTAAACTTAGAAAATTATGGAAATTCCTAGTGTACAAGATATGGTTTAATTGGTATGGATGGGTGAATAGGATCCTTATAGATTTCCTAATATGATAATGAGACCTTGGTTCCTAAAGTAGGAGCTTCAAGGTTGGATAACCTATTCGAGGGGGCATGCATGGGATCATTTAAAAGAGTCTGCTGGAGGATAAGAGGTGGTGGCTACATATAAGAAGTGGTCAGATAAATTTGTAAATGAAATATGGATGTGATGGTGTTTGAGGAAATTTTTTGGGGTAAACCATGGGTTGTGATTGGAAGGGTGGTTGTTGAAAGAATTTTTTCTAGGTGATGGGAACATGATATGATTGTTAGGATTGGGTAGGTTTTTGTGGAAATTATTGAGCCAAAATGTGGGTATGAGTAGGTTGAAACTATTATTGAAATGGGTTAGATACTACATAATGCAAAGGACCCATGAAAGGGGGTTAGGAATTATTGACATGCATACTATATGTGAGAATATCGTACTATCCGGATAGGGGATATTATGTTTGGGTGTATTTAATAGGGACACTAGTAGGAAGAGAGAATAAAGAGGTGAGAAGAAGATAAGTGTTGACTATTGTGTTGATTAGCAGGAGGTTGTAAGGAATAGGCATGAATATCTGGGTAGTTTGATGAGTCAAGGGATTGGTGGAAGAGGAAGCGAGGTGGACTAGATAAAACTCACTAGCTACAAGATGGGTAGTTTGGGGATTTGTTTGATAAAGATAAAGTTGTTGGAATGGTGGTCCATATGGGGGAATATGGGTTGATCTCCTGAGGAGATAAGCTTGGATTGCCACTGGATTGGCATCCATAAGCTCTTGAAACATGGTATCAGCAAGAGGGACCTTATGAGGTTCAAATGATTCTTATCAGATGGATGGTGGAGTAGCTGGTCTAGACATGATAGATTGATGGTATAAGACTGGGTTGGTCTCACCTAAATTTGTAGTGTGAACAAGGGGTTATAAGTGAGAGACATCAATAAGCGGTCGAGTGCTCATTAAAGAGGTAATCAAGGGTACATATGAGGTGTCTTTTGTAGATAACATTTTTTGAGTTAAGGAACCCTTTAAATAAAATATTTTTTCCATTCTCTTAGCTTCTAAACAAGTGACTATGAGCATGAAAATATATTTTACCCAAACACGTAAAGCAGGCAGTTCTTTTGTATGTTCTTACTTTATTTAAGAAAGTATGGAAAGAAAAGGGGATGGATAACTATGTCTTCTTTTAGGAAAGTTATTTCAGGTAAGTTATGGCTAGGGAATGTTTGAAGTAGTTTCCTGTTGGGTGATGAAATCCCAATCAGAAAACCATGTAGGGGGATGTTTTAATGTGTAAATTTTATTTATGAGGTTTAAAGTTGTGTGTGAAGTGTGGGATGTAGAAGATTAAACCCCTATTTAAGCTATGTGAGCCAATAGGATGTAAAAAGAATGTTCTTTTTAATCCCAAAAAAAGTATGATATTCAATGAAGACATAAGCAGGAATGGGAAATTACAATGCAAAAAGGAGAAAAATATGGAAAAAATGAGGAATACCTAGATATAAATTTTCCTATTTATTTTCACTTCTTGAGTGATGAGCGATCCAAGCCATGAACCCAACACAAAAAAGAAATAAAGCGGATCTTCACACTGCAATGTTAGTGGAAGATAGAAAAAGCAAAGACAAAAATAAATAACTGCAAGAGATCACCTAAAGGGGTGTCCAACCATGAATGCTAGGAATGTTGTGATATATTCTCGTTCCTTATCAAGTTGATGAGATAGATATTAAAGAATAAACACAACTTAGAAACGTTGGAGGGTTTATGTTACCTCAGATGTACGATGATACAGGCGCAATATGATGATGGATCCTTGCTACTACTAATAAGATGAAACCTACAAGTAAGAATGAAAGAAATTTTGATTAGATGATTTAGGCAGGGTTTTCACGGAAAAGTGGACCCGAGAAGTATTGAATTCCTCGGCCGATGTCAACCCTAATTATTAAACAAAAGTGATGTAAACAAGGAAATGTATACCAAAAATATGTAGAGACTAAAAGAATACATAATCTTAAAAACACTATTGATTGATTTAGATATGGATATGTTTAAAATGATTGAAAGATAAATATACCTAATATGGGTCGATGGCAACCCAAACTGTGCAGAGGTAGGTCAATGACAAACTTGGAGGTTGGATCAGAAATGTGGGAGGAATATGCATACTATGCAAGATCTGAATGCAATATGGAAGTTGTAGCAGTTTGAGGGTGCTGGAATCAACCTACAGAAGAGGTCTGAAGGAACAGAAACAGGGAAAATAAAAAATAAAATTCAAGGATTGAAACTAGGACCTTGGTCAATGGCGATTGGAGTGTAAATAAGTATTAATTTTGTTATAATAGAGGAACTAGATGAGGATTAGAGAAAACAGGAAAGGGAACAAAGCTTAGTTAAGGATAGGAAGAGGTTTTGGAATAGAAAGCAAGGGCTGCCAAGGCCAAGTCGAAAATGACCTATCAAGGTTGACGACGACTATGACAAAGTTAGATAAATCCAAGAAAAAGGTAAGCCATATGAGAAACCTGTAAGTATGGAATTTGATGATGAATTTGCGAGTATTGTTGTTGATGTTATAAACCTAAAAAACATTAGATACATAAAATACCAAGATAATATGACAATAGATTATTGAAGTAATGTAAAATGATGAAAATTTCACAAAAGGCCAATCATCATTGATGCATGCATGCTGTAAGGAGGTTTGAGAGGTATATAATGGCTTCTAGAATGTTTAGACATGAAATATTGTCCACAAGTTGCAAGAGAGATTTGTAAATCACATGCATTCAATGGGGAATAGAAATAAATCACATAGCTTTATAGGGTCGACGACGACAAGATTGAGTCGCCGCCGATCACTAGGAAAGTTTCCCCAATGGGAAGATTTTCCTATTTTTGGCATGATTTTTTTTTTTTAGGAGTTGGTAAAATTATTTAAGTCATTAGGTGTGAAGGGTTTGTTTAGGGATGAGGTGTAGGTGAGTTGGTAGTGGAGATAGGTTGGAAAAAGTTTAAGGAAAATCATTGATGTAGATTTAGAATGAAAGCATTCTGAAATGGAAATCTGGTTAAGGCATGATTAATTAATTAATTAATTAATGTTGATTAAATAGGAGTTAAAGGTGATGGTAATTTAATTGATTAATGAGGATGGATTAATTAAATTTAAAGAGGAGATTTGAATAAATAAGGGGGATGAATAGAATAAAATATGTGCATGCAAATGATGAGGGTATAGATTCCAAATTTATGTGTCTACACTAATCACACCCATCCATCCTAATCTACCTATAATCAAAAAAAATATCACCACTTCCATTCCTATCACCTCTTTGGCCATTGTCATTACTAGTGTACCCATCATATCTGAACAACATAATCAATCTTTACCTATCACATCCAACATTCATGAAAATTTCATCACCTCCCAACCTCTTCTTATGAGTTCTTCTCATTACATAGTGTCTAATCCACCTCATCAATAATTTAAACCTATCAATACTCACACTCCCACTCACATATGCCTCACTAACCAATCCAATCTAAAACATCACATTACGTCCCCATTTCTCAACATCAACTATTGTAACAAACCATACAATCTCAACCAAATACCTACATTCACCCCCATCAAGTAATTTCTCAAACACCTACTCATACAAAATTCCATCAACAACCTGATTCATCTACTTCTAATCTCATGCAAACATAATCATTCACCTCTCATGACCCCATGCATGCCTTGATGAATACGTTGGCTAGTCTTGAGGCCGCTACCTTGGGGCCCAATGTCACATTATCATATGAATTTTTTTGCAAAGAACTTATTCATCCATTAGTTCCAATCAAACCTTATCCTCCTGATTTTGAGATTCCTAAATTCACCAAGATTAACAGTAAGAAATATCCCAAAAAAAACCTTCATTAGTTTAGCCATACGCATTATCTCATTGCCTATGACCAATACCTCATGCTTCACACTTTCCCTATGTCCTTAGATGGTCTCACATTGGATTGGTAAAATGGCATCCCTCAACACTAATTATTCTCATTTACATAACTTGTTCAACTCTTCTTAGAACACTTCTGAATCAACATTGTGTGCAAGATCACCATTACATACCTATACGCCATTTTACAATTCGATGACGAGTCTATCGCAAAATTTGTCACATGATGGTGTGGAATCATAAATCAATTACAATTTTCCCTTCCACAGATAGAGCTTATTGAATCATTCTCATGCTCTTGTGCAAATCATATCTCATCCACCTTACAAATACAATCATTTCAAACATTTGAATAAGCCTTCACTATGGCTCATAAACTTGATATTCTTGCCCTTGATCAAGTCCAACTTAAACTTAAATCAAATAAGCCAAAATAAAATGATTTTACTAATCCATCTACACACAATGAAAAATCCAAGAGCGCGTTCAATACCGTGTTGGTTAAATCTTCTTCCACACCCACCTCTAGCACATGGACTCAAGAAACATCTCCTAGACCAACACCTAACTATAATCCTCTTGAAGAGACATATAGTTCAATATTTTATAAGTCGATTGTGGTCCATCTCATCACACTTCCCCCCATCCAACCATTTAATGAATCAATACCCAAACCCACGTGGTACCATGAGGACCACTATTGTAAATACCACCAAGTTCATGGACATGATATAGAAAGGTGTCAAACCTTTAAGGATCTTATGCAAAAATTCATTGACTAAGGTTACCTTCAAGTTGATAACCCTAACGCACCTCTAAATCAACCACTTGTTTTTTTCAAATAACCATTTCCTAATCATGCGCCAACAAATCAAACCACCCCTCCTACATCTCAACCACCCAATGCTCATACCATTAGCACCATCAACACTACCAACATTATTGATCAAGATCCTACCCCATCAACAACTACACCTCCTTCACCACCTATCACATCCACATTTTTTATACATTGTCTCTACATCTACGAATCCATCAAGACTCATCCCCATATCTACACCAATCATGTCTACATCTACATTGACATGCACCATTTATTCTACACCTATATCTACTTCATCAGTTATCACATCCACTTCATTAGATTTGATCATACCTACTACTTCACCCACATATATTCCACCCTTACCTATTATACCATCCTTAGAATAAATCCCAATTCCTCTTTCTTCACTATTACCCGCATCAACCAAGTGAAATATTGTGACCAAATCTACACCATCTTCTCCCCCCACATAATTTTCATCATTTGAAGAGTTTTTAAAAGCAATCCAACTCATGATAACTTCAAATGATTTCCTTATATCATCCACAAGATCAGACATCCCCACATCAAGTCAATCTTCACCTTCCTTAGATCTCACCAAACATAAGTTACTTCCTCCACTAATACTAACAATACAACCTTTGGATCCTCCAGTTGATAACCCTTCAAGCTGGTTTTCCAATCAAAGATTTTTTTTATTTTTATTTTATTTTTTGCCTTTGATTGGTCAACAAGTTGGTTTTCCAATCAAAGCTTTTTGATTTTTTTTTTTCCTATGATTGGCCAACAAGATGGTTTTCTGATCAATTTTTTTTAATTTATTTTTTTGCCTTTGATTGGACAGCAAGTTGGTTTTCCAAGCAAAGATTTTTGAATTTTTTTTTGTTGAAATGATTAAATGAGAAGGATTAGAGAAAAATTTGATCCATCATCAAACTATATTCATCAAAGTACAACTTGTGTAAAATAGGAAGCAATGTTTGAGATCTCATTATTTTTTTTACATACTTGGTAACTCCAAGAAGATTTCCAAAAATTGTGTAGACAATTTCTAGGTCTTCAAAGCCCATCTTGAATTGTGCATTATCGGAATCACCATAGTAATCTTCAAATCTCGGACTAGTGATCTCAGGAGATGGATAGTTTTTAAAACAGAGAGTGAAGGTATTTGTGTGTCCCTTCAAAATATGCATGCTCCTTGGTTGATACTGGTGATGCTTCAAAATCTGCATGCTGGTATGAAGAAAAACTTTAGAAATTCCTATAGATATAGTCCTCAGATATTAGTACACAAAATGTTCTTTCCTTGATATTCACCATAATTTCTTCTTAATGTTATACAAGCATATACAAAAATGAAGAAATTGAAAGACATGAAAATAAATTTTTCTAATGGATATGGTTTAGGGATTGAATTTTATTATGAGATGAAAACTAATTTGGATGGGTGGATTTATGAGTGTGTTTTTATTTTGGCTCTAATGAAATCCTTGAATATGGATGGAGTTAATTATAAATGCTACCAATTCATTATTACAAACTAGATAAGCTACTTTTTTACTAAGGTTCTGTGTAATAAGATCACGGTTTTGTTAGTTGATATAAGGGGAAATTGTGGTGGTTATCAAGAATGGAATATGATATTTCATCGACTGGATCTACTTCCAGATTCAATATCATATTCTACCATTTTTAGATCTGAATTCTTTGTTCATACCATTATACCTTCTTGATCAAACATCACAATCAATTTTCTTATACACAGATTTAGTTTGTGGGGAGATATTTACAATATAATATTCCTAATTGTAGAAATTAAATTTTAATCTACTTGTAGGAAATAAAAGTCTAAAGAAACTACTTACCAAATTCTTCTTGTCACAGAATTGGTAAAAGGTATTCTACTGTCACTAGAATATTCTTTTAGAGAATTCTAAATCTCCTAATAACACCATGTCCCTGACAACGGTGTCAAAATGATGAGGGTCATCAATCCTCGCCATTAATAATGTCAATCTGGGTTGGTGTTCGAAGGTTGTATGCATTAAGAGAAGAAGATCTTGGAAATCAGCTCCCTTAAACACAATCCAAACTTGCATAAATTGAAAGCACACATGTGGAAATTTAATGCACACTTGTAGAAATTGAAACACACTTGCAGGAATAGAAACACACTTGCATAAATTGAAATTACACTGAATTGAAAATAAAGGAAAGAGGAAAAGAACACCTGCAGGGTCACAAAAAAATTGTTCAGAAATTTACAACAAAAGGAAAACTACAAAAATAAATAAATAAACATTAACAAATTGATCCATCTTCCTTGGAATGAGTGGCCAGATCATTCATTGGAAGAGGATTTAATTCATACTTTTAATTCAAAACTTGAAGAATAACTTTACTTCAAAAGATTGGAAAGAAAGAAAAGATCTTAATTACTTGGGGGAAAAATTACATATCTCAGTGTGGAAGGTTGCATTTATAATTTATGCATCCAACCAAATCTGTATTTTAAGAAATAAAATATCTATTTCAATCCTAATAACTAAGATCTCTATATCCACAAAATATGGAGAGAGAAATATTATGGAATTCAAATCTTATCTTGCTTATTTTAGGAAGATTTGCTCCCAAATCTTCTCCTTGATTTTTGGTAACAAAAATAACAATTATTTTATTCTCCTGCATTATTGGAAGGAGTTTTTTCCTCAAAATATTATTTTGACCAAATGCCTTTCCCGGATTTTCCATTTGACTTTGTTGTTTTTGATTGTGGAACTTTTGACGCTTGTCTAATACGCTTTTTCCTCGGACTACAACTTACTAAAAGTTAGATCTTTCTTCATTGGTAAACCTTGTAGAAAATATGAATGAGGTTTTTGTTAAACATATTTCTATGAACAAAAACCTCTCGTATATTTTCCATTTGAATGTTTTGTTTTTGTTTATGGAACTTTGAGTGCTCGTCTGATACACTTTTCCTCGTACTGCAGCTCACTAAAATTTAGATCTCTCTTCATTGGTAAAACATGTAGAAAATATGAATGAGATTTTGTTAAATACATTTCTATGAACAAAAAACTCTCTTAGATTTCCCGTTGGATTCTCTGATTTTTCACAATTTCTCAAAAACTGTCATTCCGTTGATGCAAGATCCTGAACTAAAGTTGCATTCCTTTTATGCAAGTTCCGGAACTAAATCTGATTTTTCCACAATTTTCAAGTTTTGGATTTAACTTTCATTCAATTTATACAAGTTCTAGAACTAAATCTATGAGTTCCAGAACTAAACCTGCGAGTTCTGGAACTAACTCTGTGAGTTCCGGAACTAACTCTACGAGTTCGGGAGCTAACTTAAAATAGCTACAACTTTTGTATGCTACCTCAGATTGAGATGATTTTTTTTAAAACTTGCATAAGTTTTCAAGAGGAATCTGAATATGAAATCAAATTTTAGTTTAAATGTACTGTTCATGATCAGTTCCACTTTTCCCAATACTAGCATTATCTTTCCTTTATGGCCTGCATACACAAGACTTGCATCTTTTCCCAAATAATCAATAGGATTAGTCAAAAAAATATATAACAAAATATTTCTACATAATAAACAAGATATATATCCTATATTCTATCGTAAGCAAACTACAAGTTCCTAGATTACATTTAAATCCACTTTCAAAGGTAACTTGGACGGATAAAATAATGGTAATTTATGGCCAATTTATGGCCTCATCAGTACTTATTCACAAGTAAAATCTAAGACCTTTGGCACCTTTCCTCAAAGGTCTCTTTCATATCCCCATAAAAAGATAGGCATTCCTCGACCTAGGATCAAATAATCCAATGTCACATCATCTATCTTAAGACCACATCCATCTCTCCTAGGACCATCCCCTTAATCCAAAACATCATAATCAATCAATCAAAACAAACCAAAATCATCTAATAATTCTTCTTCTAGAACACAAACCATCACTAAACCTAAATCCAAGACATCAAAACCTCAAAATACTACGACTCAACCTTTAACATTCAAGACATCTCACACATCCATATCTCAAACATCCACTCCCTCTTCTAAATCCAAAAATTATCACAAAGATAAGGTATCTTCTAATAGTTTGGTTGAATCATATGCGGAGGTCCTTCAACACTTGCTTCAAATATCCACCATCACACTTCCTCTTATCAAAGCCTTCGATCCACTTGGTAAGAAGCCATCATGCTTTGACTAAAAATTCATTTTCACTTATCACCGCACCCATGGACATGACACAAAACATTAAAAATTACTCCAAACCATTGTCCAAAATATTATCAAGGAAGATAAACTTATTCTTGAAGAAAATAAATCCTTTCATTCTACCTCCTCAATCACATCCTTTCCAACATCACAATCATCAACTTCATCAAAAAAATTACACAAGTCCCCTCATTCATCATGGAATTTTTCAGCCATCCCACCACCAAGTGACAATTCCTCCAAGGATGGTCCCCCCTTATTCATCAACATTGTTTGGATATCCACTTGATCTATCCCACATGATTCTAAACTAACAACCCAACCCAAATCTAGGAATTTTGTCATCATTCCTCCTCCTAAGGAATATAACTCATTAACACTTTCATTAAAACCCAAGGTTGTCATCACCACTCCTTATATTAAGCCCAATTCATCTCCATCATCATTATCAAAACCTAAGATTTCTATCTTAGCCACCCCTCACCCAATTGAACAAAGAATTTTCAAACATATTCATCAGGACCTAGTTAAGATTTCACTTTACGAGATTATCCAAAGCTCACCAGAACATAGAGAGGCTCTCATTGAAGCCTTGGAATGTATCCCAAAATCTAGTGATGAGACTCAACCTTTTTCATCTCTCGTATGGGAACTTTTTGATTTTGTGGCTATCTCATTCGATGATGCTGAGATTTCAGATATCACACCAGAAGAACATGATCTTACCCTTTTCATCATGGTTAGAATATATGATACTTTTATTCTATGCTCCATGATAAATAATGGGGCAAGTATCAACATCATCCCATCACATACCTTCAATCAGCTCAAGATCCTTAAGTCCATGGTTTCCCAAACACCTACAGTCCTCCATGCATTTAATGATGGTATCATTCACACCTTAGGAATGGTTATCCTTTCTATCCATCTTGGTGAAAATCTCCTCCATGAAGTCCTCTATATCATAGAGGGGGATTTTTAATACAATTTTCTTCTTGGATGACTTTAGATTCATGTCATGCACTATGTCACCTCCACACTGCATCACTGCATCAAATATGAGCATGAGGGAAATATTTTGATGCTTCCTGATGATCCTCCTCCCTTCTAAGCATGTAACATGACCTATCGACCTAACGATGTGCTAATTCCTAAGAATAAACCATCTGAGCCATCCACTAGCTTATCCATCCCCTCGTCAAATCTTCTAAACAATGATTCCCTAGACAAACTCATGGAAAAAATTATGTTAGGTGAGTATCGTCTTCTCACGCTCAACCCAATCCCTACACCTCATCATTTCGATAAACTTGACAAGGCTCCAATGTATCAACCCAAGTTCGGGGACATCGTTCCTTTCGGCCCACCTTATCTTTGCACCTATCTCATCTATGGTGGTGTCAATTCCACTTCTTCTCACATCATTTACCTTCCTCATGCCAAACCTTATACCAATTGTTATGGCTTTCTTGAAAAACCCTCCTTTGCCAAAACCTATCTTCACTATTGTGCATGGAAGGGATTTTACATGGGAAATTATGAGCATGGAACACATGACCTTATCATTGACCAATTCCGTAAACCTCACAAAAATTTCAGAATAGGTTATTAGGAGCAATCCATCGATCCTCTTCCACCATCCACGATGATTACAAACATACATTCTCATCCTTATTCATCCCATAAGGACATGAATATAGATGACACCATGTCTATCGCTTCTAACCTTTTTTTAGTCTCCACCACCATCTTGGGACCGATCACTTATCAGTGTGAGAATCAGACTAGGTCCCTTCCCCTTTGTCATCTGGAGATTATAGAAGAGGAGTCTTCTACCATCGACATTCTTCATTGCACTGATGATGATGCTATGCTTTCCCATATGGGGGAAAAAATTATTATCTTCATAAGACATTATCATCTGAAACAACCAGTCTTCTCAATGAATCCACCATCAACATCAATATCGGGACTCCTTGGGAGTCTTGCATCCTCAAAGGAGGTCAATCTCTTGATCCAACAGAGCTTGAGTCTTTCACTGCATTCCTTTATTACCATAGTCAATCCTTCGAATGGTCATAATCTAACATGTCAGGTGTCGATATTTCTATCATCATTCATAACATACTCACTTTTCCTAATGCCAATTTGGTGAAGCAGAAGCTTCACTGTATGTACCCTTAAGTTTCCCTCCTTGTAAAAGAAGAGATGAAATTCCTTCTTTCCGCCAACTTCATCATCTCCATTGACTATCCCCAATGGGTTTATAACATCGTCCTTATCGTAAAAGTAACTGGAAATCTTTGTATATGCATGAAATTTCAATATTTGAACCTTGATTTCCCTAAAGATGACTTCCCCTTACAAACATCAATCAACTTATGGATCTCACCATAGGTCATGAGATGATTTCTCTTATGGATGGTTTCTTTGGTTATAATTATATTATCATCGCACCATAAGACCAACATAAGACCTCCTTCGTCACTCCTTAGGGAACCTTTTTCTATCGTATCATGACCTTTGGTCTGAAAAATTCCAGAGCCACTTATCAACGGGCCATGACTTACATATTTCATGATATCATCTACAATACTATAGAGGACTATGTCAATGACCTTTTGGGTAATTCTAAACATTGAAAAAATCATGTTGCTATCCTTGAGGTCCTTTTTTAGCGTCTCATTTGTTTCTTTATTCGTCTTAATCAAGAAAAATGTGTATTTGGAGTGCTAACTATAAAAATCCCTGGATTTATCATGTCCATTAGGGACACTAAAGTCGAACCTTCCAAAATCAAATCCATCATCAAAATGCCTCCTCCTTCTAATCTTAATCTGCTTTACACTCTCTAAGGCTAACTTCAATCAGTTCATTGTTTCATATCGCTACTTTAAGATCATTGCCAACCCTTTCATCATCTTCTTCATAAAGATGTAGAATTCAACTAGGACCATAACTGCCAGAAGGATTTTGGTAATCTTAATTAGTATCTCTTGTCCCCATGAGTTATTACACCTCCACATGAGGGGGATCCATTTTATTTATGTCTCTATTACTGATCATTCTCTAAGGGCTATTTTAACATACCGTGATGACAAAGGTCTTGAGCACAAAATTTATTACATCAGTCGTACCCTCAATGACCATGAAAATCATTATAATAAAGCTAAAAAATTGTGTTGCAATCTCTTATTTTCCACTTCTAATATTTGACACTATATTCTCAATCACAAAACATATGTCATCACTAAATTTCATCTTCTCAAATAATTATATTCTAAGCCCTATCACAATGATCACATTACTCAATAGCTTATGCTCATGATCGATTTTGATCTAGATTTTATCTCTCAAAAATAAATCAAGGGAAAATCTATCGTAGATCAATTAGCTGAGGCCCCTCTTCCTAGCACACATCTTCCTCATGAGCAGTTTCTCGATGAATCCATCTATCACTTATACTATGAGCATGATACCCTTAATATGACCCTATTCTTTAATGGTTCTAAGTGTCAGAAAGGGGGAGGAACTGACATCATTCTCTTTCCTCTTGGGGATGATCATATTCCCCTCGTAAACAAACACAACTTTGAGGGCATGAACAATATGGAAAAATATGAAGCCCTCATCTTAGGTATTGAAACTGCTTCCTTTTTAGGTGTTCAAATTATTGAAATCTATGGGAATTCTGAGCTTATCATCAAAAACTTTATGGGTGAGTATCAATGTAAAAATGATACCCTTCTATTTTCATGCAAATGTGTAACAAGGAAATTAACAATTCTCGTGTATGACAATTATACCCTTATGTTAATTTTTTCAAGTCCTATCATTCCAAGACACCCCAAGTTTGTGCAATGAGTCCAAGTGACATCCCAATTAACATTATCTCATCCCCTTAGGTTATTTAGGAAATTCCATTCATTCCCCCTAGGTGAGTTTAGGATTTCATTAAGAGTTGCAAGCTACATGCAACTGTGGGAAGGGCCATCACTTGCCTTCCTAGGGTAGGAGAAACCCCATGGAGCAGAGCCAAAAATCTAAAAAAACATGGAGGTGATTCAAAGGTCTTGGGTCATTATGGAAGTGATTCAGGAATATTCTAGAAAGGTTTAGAGAAGTTGGGGCAGTTTCACAAAAATTAGGGTTCACAGGCCTAGTGAGTACAGAGGCCAAAACACTCACTGAGCTTCCAAAGGTGATTCCAGGAGCTCCAGATAGAGTTAGGAGAAAAAAAAACATATCTGGAAATATAATTCCAAGACCTAGAATATGGGGAAATCTTTTGTTTCACAACACTTTGGCGCATTAGAATAGAAGAATTTTTTTTCATGCGCAAGCGGAGTACCAAATCAAAACTCTATTTTTTTAGGGATCAAATGGAAGACTCGAGACATGATACCCCAACTGTTAAATTAAAAAGTCAATTTACATTAAGGATCATATACACTTTCACCAAAAATTCCATTGGGAGCTCAATTTATTATCGTCTCAAGTTGTCTTGTTGGAGCGAGTTAGGGAGTTAGTCAAATTTTGGGAGGACACATGTCAACTCCAAGAACCTTACAGGATTTTATGTCCATGACATCCCTCAAGGTCAGGGACATAAACCATGAAAAAAATAACCCAACCCCATATGACCTCTAGAACCTCATGTGACCTTCAGGATCGTCAGCTCAGCCCCCAGGTGCTTGTGGGTGCTCAAACTCCTTATCGTGGAATCTCCATCATGTGTTAGCTCTAGGAGTGTTGTGGAATTTTATGTCCCTCATGTCCCTCACATGTCAGGGACATAAAACCTTTAAAAATTTACACATTCCCCTAAGGGATACTTCTAGTCACCCATATGACTCACTTCCAGCCCCTTAGTGCTTTAAAATTGATTTTCTAGCTTTCATTCCCT
This sequence comes from Taxus chinensis, assembly GCA_019776745.2. NCBI lineage: Eukaryota > Viridiplantae > Streptophyta > Pinopsida > Cupressales > Taxaceae > Taxus > Taxus chinensis. The sequence goes on from CM034157.1 coordinate 76,073,793, forward strand.
GTCGTCAGATCCTCACCATGTGTCTTCTCCTTAATCACCATGGAATTTTATGTCCCTCACATACATCACATGTGAGGTACAAAAAACCTTAAAAAATGTTCCCATCTCACATTTTTTCTTTATTTTAAAATTTTAAAAAACCTTCTTGTTTCCCGTTTCTAACATCTAACACTCATGTGCATAGCTTCATTCCACCATAGCTCTAGAACTTGGTCACATCATTGATGAAACTTGAACTAGATCAACTATAGTAACCACATCCTAAGAAAGATAAAAAACACACAGGTTTATGAAGGAATATTAATTAGGAGAGCTCAAGGATGGAAGAATGGAAGAGAGAAATAGAGAAATCATATGAAAATCCTCATTGCTGTAAAATGAAGATTTGAAGATATCTTGCAAAATGTCACACAAAATGAAGAATCATTTTATTTCATTTTAGTCATTCTCGAAGGCCATCAAAAAATTATCTTCAAATCTCCCTTCCACTGCATTTATTTCTCGTCACGAAGAAAGCTTACTCTTGGCCCAATGAAGACAAAATTCATATTTCCTGTCAAACTGGCAATCGGTTTGAAGAAAAATTTCACAAGCAGATCAAGAAATAAAAACCCAAAAAAAAATATAATTTTTATCATGAATGGAGAAGTAAACCAAACCTACAACTCTCAAGCTCCATTAATAGCTATCGCATTCAAAAGCACTGCCAATTCAAAATTTTAAAACTTTAAAATCTCTTAAATTGTTAAGCGGATAGGTCCAAGATTTTAGAGGGGAAATATTGAGAAAAAAAATATATCAATTTTTTTTTTCACAATGATCTGACCACCAGAGGTTCACTTTCCAAAAATAGCAGGTCTTCTACGTAGAGGATTGTCATATTGGGAAAATTGTCAATTGAAGAAACTGTGAAAGAGGCATTAAAAACAGAAGATGTATTGCAAGGAGAGATCACTGAAATGGTGATCTTGGTCCAAAACTGACACTTACTAAAAATAGTAAGCGGTCCCACGAGCACCTGCCAAAAATAGAAAATTGATCCAGAAGGTGAGAGGAAAGTAGGGAAATAGGAAAATATGAGTTGCAATATCTGGTAACATCCAGTTGAGGTTCACGGTAGCTGATTCTACATACTTACAAAAAATAGTAAGTTGTTTCTGGAAAAATCATGAAGCATAAATGGACAGGGAAGAATCTAGTGCAACCTTTTGCTTTTGAGTAAGAGATAGAAAAAGTGTAGTCTGTATCATCATACTATGCAGAGTAGGTGACAATGAGGATGTCAACAGTGTCTTTTGACACTCATTTCATGCTTAAATTGGTATGTAGAAGGTGGAATTCACAATTGACGTCATGAGATCATTCATAAGATGCTTCATCTGGATCCTTTCGGCATCAGCCAAGCATTGCGGCAACATTGAAGGGAGTCAGGAAAAGATTTGTTCAGAGTGGATATCCATGAGTGATGCCCATGGTCACAGAATAAGTCATGTCATAGTTTATTTAAACACAGTGTTCACACATCATCAAAAGGAAGTTATTGAGCATACGAAAGAGTTTGAAGATTCGGTGTTCATCATATTAGAGCATTTCATCGAGTCATCTGGAAGGATCAGTGGACTCTATCAGAGGAATAATCTATCATAATTAACATCCTTCTTCTTCTTCTTCTTTCTACTATATCTCCCTCTCTCTCTCTCTTCTCCCCCCCAACTTTGTCTCTCCTCAATGTTCTAATTTGACATTGGGGGGTTGCAATTTTTCAATGTAATAAGTCACCCTTAAGTTATAAAAGGGGACTTAATGTTCTCTTAAGAATGTGAAAATTCTCATGACATATGAAGGGTCAATGGGGGGTAGGAAAAGATAATTCTAGAGAACTATAAATTGTAATGAGCTCCTCATTCCAAAGGGTTCTAGTTCTAAAATTATACTAGCTGGTTGTATTCTTGTAATTTTATGAAATACATTTTTCTCACTTGTGAGTGAAAAGAATTAGCCACTTTTCCCCTATTCTCAATGTCTTTCATTCTCATACTATGTACAATTTCTTCTTAAGCATCAATATAAGAAGAAGGAATTTTGAGCCTTGTTTGACTAAGGGGTTTACTGATACTTTGTGTTCATTAAATTCTAATTGGTCTTGTTATTTTTTCCATTATTGTTTCTTCCTAATTTTAGTGCATGTCATGAAATTTCCAACTATTGTGTGCAAGAATATGATTTTCTACCTGCAACATTAGTTCTCTTACCTCTTTTGTCACTCTGCTTTCCTTCTCTTCAATCAAATTATTCCTTAGCAAGAGATTACTAGCTTTATCACAGGATCATTGGAGTGCCCCTATTTGATCCCCAGCCACAAGGACACCAGGAAAATTCACCTATACTCGCGCATGCATATATGAAAGTTGCACCAGTTAAGTAGAGAGACTTAGATTCCCAGAGTGTTTGCAAGAAATCCACAAGTCTATCCACCTAAAAAAGTTTCTTGCTAATAGTTTTTGGCACCCACTGTGGGGTAGATTTAGTATCATCTACACTCAAAATATGACCGCAAGATCCCCAAAAATCAAATATTAAAAAAAATAGTTCATGGAAATCCATTTTTGAAAGATACACAGTCAAATTACTGCATGTGACCTTTCATATTCCAAAGTGTCCTTTTATGTTCCCACTATAATAGTTTCCAAATTTTCCTAAAGGAAGATACACCAGGTTGAGTAGGTCAAATGGTGTTGTTGATTCCAATTTTGAGGCTTTGCAAAATTAGCAAGAATGAATTATATATAATCCATACTTCTTCTCTCAAGCATCCTCTCCATCTAGCTCACCGCCCACTGAAATTAGATAACAAGAAAATTCTTGATAATTAATCAAGATAATTATGAGAATATCGTATCAAATGTCAAAAGAGTTAAGCCCTTGGTAATATAAGAGAAGACTTAGCCAAATCATGGTGAAAAATCAGATCCTAGAATGAGTCAAAGAAAGCAAAGAAGGGTCACGGAAAGTGCCACTTGTCGATCCAACGTTTAGAAAAACGAAAGGGAGAAAGAAAATCCAAAAACCCTGGGGGACTTCCACATGGATTCAATAATAAGGGGGGCGCCAAGGAAAGGCTCCTCATATTAATATACAACGAGTCCCATTATAAACTCAAGGAGAGATAGAATCATGGAAAGTGCCATGTGTCGGCCCAACACAATTTCAAAAGAGGTAAGGAAAATGGAGACCCTGGAGATGCGCTTGGCCTCTACAAAAGCTCGACACGAATGGGCCCCAAACCCGAAGCAGGTTGCAAATAATGGTGGCAGGTTAATGCCATGTCTAGGAAGTAATGGAAATCATCGAGGACTTTTAAATGCTCAGGTCTCTCAAAAGTGGAGGGAAAAGAAGTTATTAACTTATCACTTTAGTAGAAGAGTTAATGCACAGTTCCATGTAAAGGAAGCTAACCCACAGAAACTCAAAAGGTTCACCTACACTTAGGGGGCCATTTCTAAATAGAATAGCACAAAAATAGGTGTTTTCTGAACCATGACCCAGAACCCAATGTGTGGAAATCAAGAAATTTGGAGATGTAATGAATATCTTTTGGGTTCATTCCTTAAAAAGCGAGCCCACTTCAAGGGAGGCGGTTGCAAAGTAGTTGAGAATGTGATAAATGAGTATGGATCTCATTCCTTAAATGATAGATCATGGGGCAGTGTGAGAAATATTTTTCCAATCTATTTCTGTCACTTCATCTCATTTATTACAAGGGGCAGGTGATTGAAAATCCTAGTTCCAGAATTTATCTCTTCTCTTCTTCTCATTCTATATATTGTAATTTGTGGGGTTCATAAAAGATATCTCTGGAGAGTTAGTCATGCTTCTTTTCTGCTCCTGTTTCTTCCCTGCTAGGGGGATGAGCTGGGAGCCCAAGCCTTCTTCCTGAAGCTTTGTAATGGCATTTTTTCCTCTTACCTGTTGATTGTTATATTGTGCACAATTTTGGAGCAATATAATATGTCCTGTGATGCATTTCGTCCATCCTTTGCATGTTTTTATCATCTCTAATAGCCTTTATTTTGTTATTGGTATACTGTGCATATTTCTAATGTTCACTATGGGTTTTATAAGTTGTGCTTAATGGGTTTGAAGTGGTGTTCTATGTGAATCTATCTCTGGCCTGTGGTGCATTTCATCCACCCTTTTCATTGCTCACCTTTTCCCCATTTCAGGTAGTTGGATTCTTGATTAACTTCTCCCCCTTTTTTGTGCATCACTTGCTTTGTTAGTTTTATGCTATGTTTTATTTTTATTTGACCCTCATCTCTCACCTTAGAGAAGATATAGCTTTTTTAAAATCTAGAGGCTACCTTACAGGACACATCCCACTAACCTAAGGTATCCAACGACTCTGATGGTTCATCCACAAAGGATAATCGTCAACAGTTTTCCTGGCACACCCAGTGGGACAGTTCGAAGCATCCTGTCATTTCATTTCATCAAGTTGGTGTGTTCTTGGTGAAATTCAACCTATGGAGGCACATACAAAGCACATCTGGAGACTCCATGTGGTCCAAACAACCCATTCTAAAAATTTGCAGACCTTTCTTTCATCCATCTCTATTCATATTTTTTTCCATGTCTCCCATCTTCTTTCATTCTATGAAGTTATGCAATCATGAATTCATTCCCACAATGGAATTCACACTTGCAGCAGTATCATCAGCCTCTAATGAGCTTCACGACTTCTCCAAACTAGCAATATAATCAGGATCAAAGCCACTATGCTCACCTGCATGAACAATGCCAAGATCAGTTTGGATATGGAACCTATCAAGGACACGGTATGCATATGATGACTACAGTCAAATGGAGGATGTTGGTCTACTAGAGAAGATACAAAGAATGGAGGAAGGCATGGTTCAATCTCAGGCTACAACACAAATGAAAGAATTCGAGATAGGATGCAGGGCACCTTGTCCATGGGAAGGACCTATTCCTAGAAATTATAGCCCATAGGAGAATCTTGACTTCTTAGAAGAAGTGTTTCCCCCACTTATGCAGTGGATTGAGGGTATTGAAACATATGAGCAAAGTGTGAGATAACCTTGTCAATGGGTAGGTCAATCATCAACTTTTTGTGCATCTTGCCCCCCTTCCCAAGCTATATCATGTCATACCACTCCAAATGATGAGTTCCCCTCTCCATCTCCTAGCCTTCCATCCCACCTCATTTCTTCTGTCCCTTTTCCTTCCAAATAGTCATCCCCTCCATGCAAACAAGAAGTGACTCCAAATCCAAAAGAAGAGGAGCACATAGGGATGATTAAAATAAATTCAGAGGATTCAAATCATGAGTCAGATGTGCAAGAGATTATAGATATCTCCCCTATCCATTCTCTCCAAAAATGTAATTTTTTGGAGGAGTTTGATCTCACAAGCTTCATGTTCAAAAATGAAGCTATACATGATGAAAAATTTGTAGACTCAAAGACCATCATGCAAAAGGGAGAAACCTTGGCACAACAGGATGAAGATGAGCTTGATTGCTTATCTGACTTGGAGGAATGTCTCAACAAGGAGGATCCCACAAGAATCACAACCTTTGTGGCTTCATCATTAATTCTCCAAAAATAAGAGCCTTCTACTCACGAAAGTCACCCTAAATAAAATTCAGAAGGTCTTAATGAAGATAAAATCATTGAATAATTTTTTCTTTCAATCAAAGAGTCTGGATTCACCAACCAAGCCACTAAGGTAGAGGAGGAAAAGGAAGATAAGGATGACACCACTCCTATACCAGTCATCAAGACAAAAGATCAACTATTTGTAGAAGCACAAGAAATTCCAAATCAATATGCAAACAAATCCATCTAGGAAAGTCTGCAGAAAGGCCTCATCCCTGAGGTTGAAATACAGAGTGACAGGAAAGCACAAAAATCTCAAAACCCTCCCCATCAAGATTTTGGCCTCATCAGAGCCAAAGGAGAATCCAACACCAGTCATGCTTACTTCAGAGCATGAGGATAATCTTCGAAACCCCAAGAGTCATCTGCAACACCTCCAACCAAATGATAAGCATCTCAAGGAGGTATTCTTTTTATTTGTTGATACCATGGGTAGAAGAGTGGGAGGTAATTTTTCACTCTTATCACAGGCCATATCTATTGCTAAATTAATCACATGGCTGCACTTTATAAAGAAGGGAAGTTATTTCTCTCTTCCTATTTTAGGTTTTATTTAGCTTTTTCTATCCTGGTTAGTGTAGGAGTAGGAGTAGATTTTTTTCAGTAGAAAAAGTGCTTTTGCACACTCTGCATGTCTTACTTGAGGCATGTATGATTTAATATTTATATATAGATTTGTTTGTATTGCTCCAATGGTACAATACACCTCAGCCCCTCAATATTTTCAGCAGGGAAATCCTCAGTTTCCTATGATAGTTGCAAACTTCAAAACATATACAGAGCAACTAAAATCAGCTAAGGAGGCAATCTTGTCGACTCTCTCCAAAACAAATTGCAGCAAATCCTCTACACCTCTGCAAAGATCGACTGACAAGCCAAATATAGAATCTACTCCATCCTTCAGCCTCAAAGCTTATGATATGAAATAATGGAGTGAATTCAATATCAAAAACAATTTTCTACTCTCACAAAACAAATTTTAGAGTCTCCTTATGAGAGTTGAAAGGTGTAAAGGATCAGCTAGCGGCTACAGAATAAATCAGCGGCATTTCAGAAACTTGTATACTAGGTTCAGATCAACTCATGATAATGCAGATGTTATACCCAATGAATAGATACATTAGATGGTTCATTCCATTTAGCAGGCTAATGGCCCCCCGTGAGTCACCAGAACTGTTATCAAATTTCCTCCACCGCCCACTGAAATTAGATAACAAGAAAATTCTTGCTAATTAAATCAAGATAGTTCTGAGAATCTTGGAGCAAATGTAAAAAGACTCAAGCCTTCGGCAATATAAGAGAAGACTTAGCCAAATCACAGTGAAAAAGAGGATCCTGGAGTAAGTCAACTCAAACAAGTAGAAGGGTCGTGGAAAGTGCCATGTGTTGGCCCGATGCAGTTTCAAAAACTGAAAGGGAGGAATGAAATCCCAAAACCCCGCGGGAACTTCCACGTGGAGTCAATAATAAAATTTCCAACCAAGGAAAGGCTCCTCATATTAATATACAATGAGTCCCATTATAAACTCAAGGAGAGATAGAAGGGTTGTGGAAAGTGCCATGTGTCGGCTCAAATGCAATTTCAAAAGATGCAAAGAAAATGGATACCTTGGAGATGCGCTTGGCCTCTACAAAAGCTCGACACGAATGGGCCCCAAACCCGAAGTAGGTTGCAAAGAATGGTGGTAGGTTAATGCCATGTGTGGATAGTAATGGAACTCATCTAGAAATTTTAAATGCTCAGATCTCTTAAAAGTGGAGGGTGAAGAAGTTATTAACTTGTCACTTCAGCGGAAGAGTTAATGCACAGTTCTGTGTAAAGGAAGCTAACCCACAGAAGCTCAAAAGGTTCACATTCACTCAGGGGGCATTTATAAATAGAATAACACAACAATAGGTGCTGTCAGAATCAAGACCCAGAACCCAATGTGTAGAAATTGAGAAATTTGGAGATGTAATGAAGATCTTAGGGTGCATTCCTTAAAAAGAGAGCCCACTTCAAAGAAGGTGGTTGCAAAGTAGTTGAGAATATGATAAATGAGTATGGCTCTCATTCCTTAAATGATATATCATGGGGAAGTGTGAGAAATATTTTGGCCAATCTATTTTGTCACTTCATCTCATTTATTACAAGGGGCAAGTGATTAAAAATCCTAGTTCTAGAGTTTATCTCTTCTCTTCTTCTTTCATTCTATATATTGTAATCTGCGGGGTTCATAGAATAGATATCTTTGGAGAGTTAGTCATGTTTCTTTTCTAATCTTTTTTCTTCCCTGCTAGGGGGATGATCTGGGAGCCCAAGCCTTCTTCCTAAATATTTGTAATGAAATTTTTCCTCTTACCTACTGATTGTTATACTGTGCACAATTTTTGGAGCAATATAATATGTCTTGTGATGCATTTCGTCCATCCTTTGCATGTTTTTATCATCTCTAATAGCCTTTATTTCACTTTTGGTATATTGTGCATATTTCTAATGTTCACTATGGGTTTTAGAAGTTGTGCTTAATGGGTTTGAAGTGGTGTTCTATGTGAATCTATCTCTGGCCTGTGGTGCATTTTGTCCACCCTTTTCATTGCTCACATTCCCCCCATTTCAGGCAGTTGGATTCTTGATTAACTTCTCCCCTTTTTCTATTACATCACTTCTATTAGTTTTTTGCTACATTTGATTCTTCTTTAACCCTCATCTCTCACCATAGAGAAGATCCAACTTATTTAAAATATGGAGGTAACCTTGGGGCGCACATCCAACTAACCTAAGGTATCCAACAACTCTGATAGTTCATCTGCAAAGATAATCATCAAAGTAGAATGGTTCTACCTCCTGCCTTCCAGATCCATCACTGATTGGAATGACATCAAGACTTCCTTCAAGGAAAGATTTAAATCAGCTAAAAATTGTCAAGACCTCTTAGTGCAGTTGGTTCAAATGAAGAAAGGAGATGGTGAAAATATGAGAGAATTTGTGGCTCATTTTGAATGGTTACTTCATAGGATACTGAAAGAGGATTCACCGTCTGAAAACAATATCACTAGATAATTCATCAATGCTCAATCACCAGAGGTAGGATTTCTCCTACGAAGAGTTCAACCAAGGAACATTGTAGAAGCACAAAGGATGGCCATTGAACTTGATGACGATCTCATCCTCTCTGGAAAGATCAAGAATCCATCAAAGGGAAAGACCCAACATCTTAGAGATGAGAGAAAAAATCCACTGCTACACAATTGGAAAATGAGATGATGTCATTGAATAAGGAAATATTTGAATGACATTCTTCTCAAAGAAGCCATGGAAATTAGATTGCAGGAACACCTCGAAGGCTTTCCTTGGAGGCCCCACCTATCAATGGAAATTGTAGGAGTAAAGAAAATGAAGATGAAATTAAACAAGAAAGTGAAGGTGGTGATTCCATAGAAAGTGATGAGTTTGAGAATGATACACAAATCAGATTCTACGAATATTCTTGAGGTGATGAAGATGATGAAGAAGATGTACCTACCTTCTCATGTGTGGTATTCACTCGTTCTCAGTCTGAGAAAGGGGGATCTTCCTCTGCTGTTGCAAAGAAAAATAAGACTGAAGATCCTCCTATGACGACTCCACAAAACAAAATAATCAGTCAAGGATCTCCGCTCCCACCCTCCATGGAGTCTGCATTGTTGAAGCCTGATCCTATAGAAAATAAGAAGTCTCCCAGCAATTCCAAGTAAGTCTTTGGATGCCTCTTATAATTCTAAATTTAAATCTACTCCTATAAAATCTAGTACTTTGAAATATCTGAGTGTACCTTTCAATATCCCCTCTATTCCCCAAAAATATACTCTTGCTTCCAAACCTGTCCTAAATCCAAAAGCAGTCCCTTCATCACCCTCACACACATCTTCTCCTTTTGACTTCATAGAATATGCAAAAAAAGCCAAAGTGCAGATTACTGAAACTGAATATTTGTGGACTCACTCTGAACAATTTGAGAGATTCGTCCTCGTCCGATATATTAGGAATGGAAGTTTGACACCCAATGTTGTAACACCCTATTCTAAAGGATTACTACCAAACCCACTTATGCCTCCCTCACAGAACATGCTTTCCTTGAGCACATCCAAGACTGACAAGGTTGATCCTTTCTACATCTCCCTTCTTGTTGGAGAATATGTACTGAACAATTGCATAATAGATTTTGGTGCCTCAGACAATGTGATGCCTTTGAAGGTCGCCAAGGCTCTCAAACTCACCATGACTCCACCCGGTGGCTCTTGTTACTCTTTGGAGTCAAAAGAGGTCCCACTTGTAGGGAAGGTCAAAGATGCATAGGTGGCTCTTGCTAGATTTCTAGACAAGAAAGTTTCAGCGATGATTTTGGTAGCAGACATTTTGGCTTCATTTGGAATGTTGCTAAGTAGGGGTTTCTATCAAGAGTTGGGGGGTAAAATTCAGATGAATTGGTCTTCCAAAACCATACCAGTGAAGGGGGACATGGAGAAATTGCTTCCAGAGAAGAAGATGAGGTACACAGTGTGAAATTATGGAAGCCCAGAAACCAACATCTTGTATCAAGATAGCAAGCAGATGAATTACTTTGTGACAACTGAGGAGGAAGAGGATATTCCCATCTTGATAGGGCCAGACATGCCTTCCCGAAGAGGCATGGACCTTGAAGAAGCATTGAGGATATTTGAGTTACAAAAGGGCAGCCCCGAATTACTAGATGACACAAACCATGAAGAAGAGGAAATGGTTCTTGGTGAATCTCAAATGGAAAAATCAGCTAGTGTTCTTATTCATGATGAAATCGAGGTATTTTCATTCCCATTTGGGATGAAGATGATCTCAGTCATGCCATTCATGGAGGGAAAATACCATCTTGTGATGAGCCCATGAAAGGTTTGAAAGAACCATCTGTACAAGAACTGCTTAGAGCCACAGAAGAAACAAAAGATCCTGAGCTCAGTCTTGAACTCCTGATGCAAGCCATGAACCTACAAGATAAGCATGAATCTGATTTGAAAGCTTCAATCAATGTGAAGGTTGGCCATGTTGAAATAAAGCAAGATGAGAAATATGATGCCCCCCTGAGCCAATGATTGATGGATGCAATGATGAAATGGAGATATTTTCTTTCCCATTTGAAGAAGAAGAATCTTTCCATGATGAAGAAATTGAAGCAAGGAGTTTTGAGGCCTTTGAAACTGAAGCTCCTCTTGATGAAGGATTGATAGAATGCAGTGATTCCTAAGATAATGAAGTAATCCCTCTAGATAGTTTCCTTGAGCTGTAAAATAAATATTCTTCGAAGGCATACAAAGATGAGGTGCAGGAAGTAACAAAGGAGATCTCTATGTAAGAACTATTAGATGCAGTGGAAGTTGCAGAAGACCCCGAGCTGATTCTTGATCTCTTAACTCATGCCATGGCCATACAAGACAAGTATGAGGTCACTTCCAATCCTCTCGTCAGTACTCAAGCACCTCATAGTGGAGTAGAGAAAAAGGATAAGTCTGAGGTTTCTCATGGAAAAGAAGTCAATGAGCATAGACCTAGGAAATAAAAGAATCTAGAATGTTCAAGTAATTTGAATGAAAATCAGCCTTGGGGCAGCGATAGGATGCTCAATGAAGAGTCAACTATGTGGATAAATGTGGAAGGCAACTGGCACTATGAAACCAATTTCAAAGAACATAAAGGCAATGGAATTTCCAAATGAATACCTAAGCATCAAGAAGCTCATGTGGACTCACTCCTAAAAAAATAAAGAAAATCATGAAAGAACCCAACTTTCATAAAGAAGTTAAGGAGAGGAGGCTACTTTCTGGAACCAGTCAATGGCTTTGCAGAACATCATCATTCAGTGTTTCCCACTCAGGGGTAACTTTTGAGGAATGAAAATTACTTCAGTGAAAGTGGGTTGTCCCCCACCTTGTACCATAGGTGATTGTTAGGTGTGTTTCCTTTTTTTTGTGTGTTTCATTTCCCATTGTGTTTCATGTGTTTCCTTTCATTTTTCTTGGTTTTGTGTGTTTCCTTCTTCACTCTCTCATCTCTCTTGTTGTAAATTGTACATGACTCTGCAGGGCCCAATGGATAAGGAACTGGTCAATGGATCATATGGTCTAAAGTTGAGATTCTGGATTCCCCATGTCATGTCTTCACTCACTCATTCCATGTCATGTCCCCAAGCTAGAGCCAATTTTTGTCATGCAAATGTGCAACAAGGAAATTAACAATTTCTTGAGCATGACAACTATACCCCTGTGTTAATTTTTTCATGTTTTATCATTCCGAGGCACCCTGAGTCTACCCAATTAGTCCAAGAGACCTCCCAATTAATGTTATCTCATCCCCCTAGGTGATTTAGGAAAGTCCATTCATCCCCCTAGGTGATTTTAGGAGTTCATTAAAAGTTGCAAGCTTCAGGCAGTTGTGGGAAGGGCTATCACTGGCCTTCCTAGGACTGGAGCAACCCCATGGGGTAGAGTAGAAAATCCAAAATAACGTGGAGATGATTCAAATTCATTGGGATATCATGGAAGTGATTCAGGAAGATTTTAGAAGAAGATTTGGAGAAGTTGGGGCAGTTTCACCAAAATTAGGGTTCACAGGCCTAGGCAGTGCACAGGCCAAAACAATTGTTGAACTTTGAAGGTGATTCTGGGAGCTTTGGATAGAGTTAGGAGAAAAAAAAACATCATTGGAAATATAATTCCAATCCCTATAAGATGGTGAAATACTTTTTTTCACAACACTTTGGTGCATTAGGTCTGCAAGAAGTTTTTCTCATGCACAGGTGGAGTACCAAATCAAAAATCCATTTTTTAGGGATCAAATGGAGGAATAAAGACATGATACCCCCACCATTGGATTTCAAATTCCATTTCCAGTCAGGATCATATAAAATTTCATCAAAAAATTCCATCGGGAGCTCAAGTTATCATCGTTTCAAGTTGTCCTCTTGGAGCGAGTTCGGGAGTTAGTCAAATTTTGGGAGGACACGTGTCAGCTCCAGGAGCCTGGTGGGATTTTGTGTCCCTGAAGTCCCTCAAGGTCAGGAACATAAACCATGGAAAAATTTTCCCAGCCCCCATATGACCTCTGGAACCTCATGCGACCTCCAGGATCATCAGTTCAGCCCCAGGTGCTTGCGGGAGCTCAAAGCCTCAATCGTCTGATCGTTGCCATGTGTCAGCTCTAGGAGCACCATGGAATTTTTTGTCCCTCACATGTCAGGGACATAAAACCTTGAAAAATGTTCCCAAACCCTAAGGGAGACTTCTGGTCACCCATATGACCCGCTTCCAGCCCCTCAGTGCTTTAAAGCTGATTTTCTAGCTTTCATTCCCTACCGTCAGATCTCCGCCATGTGTCGTCACCTTGCTCACCATGGAATTTGATGTCCCTCACATCCCTCACATGTCAGGGACATAAAACCTTGAAAAATTCACCCATCTCCCATCTGATCTTTATTTCAAAATTTTAAAAAACCTACCTGCTTCCCGCTTCTAACATCTAACTCTCATGTGCACAACTTCATTCCACCATAGCTCTGCAACTTGGTCACACCATTGATGAACCTTGAACCAGCTCAACCACAGAAACCACATCCTCAAAAAAATAAAAACACATAGGTCTCTGAAGGAATATTGATTAGGAGAGCTCAAGGAAGAAGAATGAAGAGAGAAATGAAGAAATCATCTGAAAATCCTCATTGTCGTAAAACAAAGATTTGAAGATATCTTGCAAACCGGTGCATGAAATGAAGAACCATTTACTTTTTTTTTATTCATTCTCAAAGGCCATCAAAAAATCATCTTCAAATCTCCCTTCCACTTCATTAATTTCCCACAGTGAAGAAAGCTTACTCTCGGCCCAATGAAGAAAAAATTCAGATTTCTCGTCAAAACAACAATTGGTTTGAAGAGAAATTTCACCGACAAAGCGAGAAATAAAAACCCATAACAAAAATATAATTTTTATCATGAATAGAGAATAAAACCAGACCTATAACTCTCAAGCTCCACTAATGGCTGCCACATTCAGAAGCACTGCCAGGTCAAAATTTTAAAACTTTAAAATCTCCCAAACTATTGAGTGGATAGGTCCAAGATTTCAGAGGGGCGATATTAGGAAAAAACCCATATCAAAAAACTTTTTTTCATACTGATCCAACCACCAGAGGTTCACTTTCCAAAAATAGCAGGTCTTCTACATGGAGGACTGCCATTTCAGGAAAGTCGTCAATTAAAGAAACTGCGAAAGAGGCATTAAACACAGAAGATGTATTGCAAGGAGAGATCGCTGAAATGGTCATCTTGGTCCAAAATTGACACTTACTAAAAATAGTAAGTGGTCCCACGAGCACCTGCCAAAAATAGAAAATTGATCCAGAAGGTGAGAGGAATGCAGGAGATAGGGAAATCTGAGTTGCAACATCCAGTTGAGGTTCGAGGCAGCTGATTTTTCATACTTACTAAAAATAGTAAGTTGTTTTTTCTAAAGAAATCATGAAGCATAAATGGATAGGGTAGAATATGGTGCAACCTTTCACTTCTGAGTAAGAGATAGAAAAAAGTGTAGTCTCTATCATCATACTATGTAGAGTAGGTGACAGTGAGGATGTCAACAATGTCTTTTGACACTCATTTCATGCTTCAATTGGTATGCGGGAGGTGGAATTCACAATCGACACCGTGAGATCATTCATAAGATGCTTCATCAGGATCATGTCTGAATCAACCGAGCAGTGCGGCAACATTGAAGGGAGTCAGGACAAGATTTTTTAGAGTGGATCTCCATGAGTGATGCCCATGGTCACCGAATGAGTCATGTGATAGTGTATTTAAACATGGTGTTCACACATCATCCAAAGGAAGTTCTTCAGCGTGTGCAAGAGTTTGAATATTCAGAGTTCATCACATTGGAGTGTTTCATCGAGTCATCTGGAAGGATCAATGGGCTTTATCAGAGGAAGAATCTATCATCATTGACATCATCCTTCTTCTTTTTTCTCTCTCTCCCTCTCTCTCTTCTCTCCCCCAACTTCCTCTCTCCTCAATGTTCTAATTTGACGTTGGGGGGTTGCACTTTTTCAATGTAATAAGTCACCCTTAAGTTATAAAAGGGGACTTAATGTTCTCCTAAGAATGTGAAAAGTCTCATGACATATGAAGGGTCAATGGGGGGTAGGCGAAGATAATTCCAAAGCACTATAAATTGTAATGAGCTCCTCATTCCAAGGGGTTCTAATTCTGAAATTCTTCTAGCTGGTTGTATTCTTGTAAGTTCATGAGAGATATTTTTCTCACTTGTGAGTGAAAAGAGTTAGCCACTTTTCCCTATTCTTAATGTCTTCCATTCTCATACTATGTACAATTTCTGCTTGAGCATCAATACAATCTTCAAGCCTTTTTTGACTAAGGGGTTTACTGATACTTTGTGTTCATTAAATTCTAATTGGTCTTGTTGTTATTTGCAGTATTGTTTCTTCCTAATTTTAGTGCATGTGATGAAATTTTTAAGTAATGTGCACAGGAATCTGATTTTCTACTTGCAACATTAGCTCTCCTACCTCTATTCTCACTCCCCTTTCCCACTCTCATCCCATGGACAACATAGGAATCAAAACTTCATGTTTTTGTTAATCATAGTGATCGACCATTCCATGATTTACCTCATGTTAATCTTGTCGAGTCTAGTTTGTCAGATCTTTGGTATTCCCAAATTTTTTATTATCTATCCAAATCCATCATTCCTTATGATCTATCTAAGAATGGAAGGAGGTATTTTCTTCAACACACTAACCACTATGTCATTCTCATGGCATCCTTTATAAGCATGGAGTTTATGGTATTCTCCTCCAATTCCTTAAATCACATGAGTCTTCTCGCTTTATCTAAGAAGTCCATGATGAAATTTGTGGTGGACACTTTAGTGGCTTAGCTATTGCTAAGTGTGTTCTTTGTCTTGGTTATTATTGGCCTTCTCTCAATCATGACTGTTGTGAGTATGTCAAGAAATGTGTTAAATGTCAACAACATTCCAATCTTATTTGCATTCCTAGTCAAGCCTTGCAACTGGCTCAGGACCTTTGGCCCTTCTCATAGTGGGGCCTTGATCTCATTGGTACCATCAATCCTTGGTCTTCACAACAACATCACTCTATCATCACTACAATTGAGTATTTCACCAAGTGGGTGGAAGAAATTCCACTCACCTCAACTAAATCTACTCCAATTATCAACTTCATCTATCAACATATCATTTTCCGCTTCGGTATTCCTAAAAAAATCATCGTAGACAACATAAATTCCTTTAAAAATATATATCTCAAGAAGCTTTGTGACTCATTCAATATTAAACTTAGCTTCTCTTCTCCATATTATCCTCAAGCTAATGGCCAAGCCTGAAGTGACTAATAAAACTCTTCGTAACATTCTTGCCAAGACTATTGATCAATCAGGTTGTAATTGGCATCTTCATCTCCCTTTTTCTCTTTGGGCTTATCAGACTAGCATTCATACTTCCATGGGTGCTACACCCTTTTCTCTTGTTTATGGATCTAAATTCATTCTTCCCCTTGAAGTTCAAATTCCATCCTTTGTGCACATCTCTTCACGACTTCATCTTTGATGAATATTATCACCAGGAGTGTCTATCACAACTTGAGTTGTTAGACAAAATGCCACCTTCTCGCTCTTGAGCATCATCATGTTTATAAAGAGTGCATCAAGTGTGCTTACAACAAGTACCTCAGAGAGTGTGAATTTAATGTTGGTGACCTTGTCCTTAAAGAAAATCAAAACGTTACTACTCTAGAAAGGAGCCAACGTGGAAATTTTTCCCCCAACTGGATTGGACCATATGTTATCATGCATAAGTATGGGTTGGAAGCCTATCATTTGGCCTCCCTTCATGGTAAACTGAAAGTCAAACCACTTAATGCATTGCACTTGTGACCATTCTATTGTTAGCACACTACCAGTGAGCACTTAGTCATATCCTTAGATCATTCCTCCATCATTAGCCTCTTCCATCTATCATTGTAATGATTTGGAATTATGTGGTCTACCATCACTTTCCTAGACATGACCTTAAATATGGGCACCACGGCTCTTCCCATAGCATTTTCCTTATGGATAGGTTCTCCCTTCTTGGTGAGAACTCCGTGATCATTACATTCATCACCCTCTTGTTTACCTCTTGGAACCACACTAAGGGTCTAAAGGTGTCACTTGTACATCTATTATCCCCTCCTAAGTGGTCTACCTAGCTATTCCCAGCTCTTCCCCATGTAAAATTAAAATTCATGGATGCCCCTATCAAAAGTCAAAAATAGACTACTCCCTTGAAGGACAAGTTGTTCATGTTAGAAAAAAAAAAAATCAAATAAAAAATAGACTGATCCCTGAAGGATGGCTATCATGTATATCATTCTTGTCCATCAAAATCATAAATCATATAAAGTAGACCATACCCTTGAAGGATGGCTACTCTCTTATATCATGGCATCGAAGGCTTCCCACATTGATCAACCTTCTATTATATTGGCATCCTAAGAAAGCTTCCTACATTGATCATCTTTCTCATAAAAACTTTTGCACTGATCATTTTTCTCTTTTCCCCCTACTAAGAGCTGGGGCATAGAATTAGGGATATCCACTTTGGGAAACCCTCTTCCCGAGTACAAGTTACATCCTAGACCCCTTTTTCTTGTCCACATTAGGTTTATGATATTATTTCATCCATATTTCCCTCATGGTGTTTTGATATAACTAACTATCATTGGTTATGTGTTAACATGTGTTTTGGTCGCATGTGCCTTGCATTACTTGGATCCCCTTCTTGTTTACCTCCAATGTAGTTGGAGGCATCATTTCCTCACATGCACTCCTTGATATGATGTAGCATCATTTGTACCCATAGGTCACCAATCATCAAGTTGTGTTCTATTCTAAGTTTTCCACATCTATCCTTTATTCCTTTACAATAACATCTACTCTATCTCAATCATTTGTGTACTATCCATCAACAATCACACATCCAATTTACATATTCTATCTATCATCATCTATCTTTATCATTTATCATCATCTATGTTTATCATCTATCACATCTATTTTTCAACTAAACATCACATATTACATATTAGAACATCCAACCATTGCATATAAATTCACCATCATCATCAAATATAAAGTAAAACACATATAAATCATCATCATCATCACATATCCACATCACATCATCATAAATCAAATAATCAACATCACACAATTGACACATGCTAGAATATGAAAAAATCATATATCATATATATCGTCAAAATAAAGTGTATCAGTACATCATTGACCTCTAAGGGTCCTCTCTCAAAGAAGAGATGTTATCAAAATCAGTAAAGTTAACATCAAAAAGCCTAAAATCTTGCCCCTATGAGGAAAGTACCTATGTATGTCTCTTGGCATCATCACCTCTACCCTGGCCCTCTCCTTGATGTGGCTGAGCCACACTCGTTGTGCTCCCAGATGGTCCTACTCTGGCCACCGCTCACCATTGCACGTACTCCCAATACCTCAGTGTCTGTGGTAACTTCTTGATCACAATCCCCTCATAATACTTAGCCTCTATGGCTAAGGCTCTGTATCAATCCATGGATATCATGTCAGGAGGTGCCATCTCTCCTCCTCCCTATGATGCTAGAAGTGCACCACTCATAGACTCTGCAGCTATAATCATAGCAAGATCTCCAAAGTGGGCTCTATAGGCCTCCCGCTTGCCTCCTGTACCGATCTCTCTCCTTGATGACTCGGTCCCTCTCTTGCTGAAGGGTCTGGGACTCATGTCACGTAACATCTCACTCCTAATGAGTGGCATCCCTCTCGGTGCTCACCTGAGCTAACTCTTGTGTAGTTGTGCCACCATCTCTGTAGTCTCTCCTTGATCCCCATCTCCATCTCCATCTCCAGAGAAAAATCTCTACATCAATATCCATCTCCTCCTCCTCCTCATCCCCTCTCTCTCTAGCTACCCTAGCCACCCAAGTAGTGGTCATCCACTCCACAAACCCTGCTCCAACCCCTACATCATCATCCTCATCCCATGGCATTGGTGCCTCCTCCATCGAGTCTGTCATGAAAAGACTAGGAATATGCCTATCTATCTCCTCATGCCTATAGGAGATGGGCTCCCTGGGTACCATCTGAATGACCCCAAACTATCATCGGACCCTATCAAAC
Organism: Taxus chinensis; assembly: GCA_019776745.2. NCBI lineage: Eukaryota > Viridiplantae > Streptophyta > Pinopsida > Cupressales > Taxaceae > Taxus > Taxus chinensis. Next base: position 76,092,701 of record CM034157.1, read on the forward strand.
TGAATGGCCTCAATCATCTTTGGCCTGTGGCCCTACACCCACCTCGTCCTCCTCATACCAATCAACTCTACATCTTCCCAGGCCATGTAGGGAAGTCCCTATAAGGTCATCCATCTAATATGCTCTCCCTCGAGCTCTAAAAACCTGTCACTGTACCATTTGCATCCCTCACTCCTCTATCTCCATGAGCCTGATTGGCTCACCATCTCAAGAATCCCACTGTGAGCTCTATATGGTCCCCTGTGACCCATGGTAGCCCTGGTGGCCTGATGAATGCAATGTGCTCATAAGCCCAACAGTGTAGGAGGAAGCCTACATCCATCCTTGTCCTCCTCTCAGCTCTGTACATCGATAACTCATAATACACCTGCACTAGCAGAGTGGTACCAAATGAGAACATTGTCTGATAATCAACCATATCAGCTAGGACCCCTGCTAATGCCCATGGAAACTGGGCTCCACCTGAGTCTAGAAATGCATAACAAGAAATGGCCATCATCAACAAACAAATCAATCTACTCCATGCATCCCCATGCTCATACCTCATCTCATAAGAGAATGCCCCTGATGCAAATGTAATGTGGGGTGCATCAGCTCCAAACAACCGTGTCAACACTGCTAATCTATTATCCACTATAATGGGAACTATCTTCTCCCCCTATATCAGTAGTCTAAGGATGTGATACACATCCTCCAGGGTGATCATCATCTCACCCGTCCTGAACCAGAAGGTGCATGTATGCATATCCCACCTCTCAACTAATGCAATCATCAACCCCACATCTCATGGGATCCTCTGATAGTGTCTGAATCCTCCTAATCCCCCATGGCTGCTAAGTGATCCCACTCAACATTGGCTAGGTCCCCTCGAATCTGGTCATACAATGTTGGGACTCGGTCTCTCAAATACAAGGTCTCTCTGGCCTGCAATCACCAATCAACCAATCAAACATCAGTTTTTCATCATCATTTCATCATAATATTTCTATCTATCAAAATCATCCATTTTGACACCTGCCTAGTCGACACTGACCCAGGTTGGGTCGATGTCCTAGGGCTTGATTGATGCCTTTTAGGGCTAAGTCGATGATGACCCTAACAAGTCGCCACCGACCGCCCTTGGTACCAATCCAAATTTCTAAAAAATGAAAAAAAATAATAGAACATTAAACAAATTAAAAATAAGCTAGGTTTTTCATTACTCACCATCCTATGAACCCTCTGGTGTTTCTTGGTTGCTCCTCTGGCCTCCATCTCTCTCCAAATCATGATCTCCTTTTATAGCCTCGAGCTCTCAAATTTTCACTCACAAGTGTGAAAATGAGCTTTCTTGGCTGAATTTTGGGCTTATATAGCCACCGACCTAAGTCATCGCTGACCCCCTTGGGTCACCATCGACTCTCCTTAGGCATCATCGACTCACTATTGCCTCCCCTTGTCCATTTTGTGCTCTTTTGATTAGGGCACCATTTTTGTTTTCAAAGATCACCTTTGTGGCTATATTTATTTCCCCTTGGGGCATTTTTATCCTCAATTTTTTTTATTTTACCTTTACAACCATTTTTGTGTCCTTTACCAAGGCACCATTATTTCCATTCTCATCCTCCATGGATGCATACCTCCCATTGATTCCTCATGTTTGAAGGATTTCACATTACCTTTGCATTAAGTTGTGCATAATTTTGATGTGTGCCTATGACCCATTGGTCCCCATGGATTGCATCCATATTGAGTGGTTTCCCATTGGATTCCCTCCATTTTGCTGTGATTTTCACCAACTCACAGGCCCATAGGACATTACCATCATCTCCCTGAAGATTGTGACCTTTGTTTCCTACCGATGTGACTCCTAAGATCACCACCTTATTTTTACTCTTTTTTGTTTAAATCCTTCTCGCTTGGGGCATCTCGTCTCGACTTATCATTTTACCCTTCTTTCTTTTCCCACCCACCCTTCTTCATCTATCTTTTTCAAACTTGTGATCGATTCCCCATTGTATCATCGATCCCTCATTTGAGGGGGAGCACATCATCAATCCTCCATCATCCTTCATCTTACCCTTTTGTCTCTCATCATTTTTATCTCACGGCTTGCCCAATGCAAACCACTCAACAAAAAGGGGAAAATGTAGACACCAAAATTTGGTATCACTACCCTTGTCGCACACGTTCACTTCCTTTACCACGATCACCTATCTAGACCCCCCTTCTTAATTAATTCATGTTCATGTTAACATTCCCATCTTTCCCATCCATTATCCTATCTATTTTAATTTATTATTAATCTTCATCAATTATCCCCTAATCCTCATCTCATTATCTAATTAATCTTAATTATTCCTAATTTCCCTTCTCTAGGTTGTTTATCACCCCTAAAACCCCTAGTTCCTAATCCTTAAGCTTTTGCTATCTTTTATTTAATCCATTTTTATCTCCCACATACCCATATCACTTCCCTAGGAAACCCTAACCCACCTAAATGCTTTAAAACACTTATCCCAATCCATAAAATCCCCATCTCTCGAATAAATCATCCTTCGACCACCCAAATGGATGGTTCCCCACAGTTGGTGGTGACCCACCCAGGTCGTCGTTGACCCTATAAGGCCACATTTACCTCTCCTCCCAAAGGGAGGCATAATCAGAATTCTCTTGTGTTTTTGTGATCCTATCTTCGAGCCTTGAGCTTTCTTGCAACTGTTACAGTCTTCTTGGAGTCCCTTGGAGCTTATTTGCATCACTTGTGGAGACTTTGGGGAGTTTATCTTGATCTTGTATTGGTTTATGCTATCATTTCTTATCATTGCTATTATTTTTTAGTCACTAACATTTTGCAGGTCCAGCTGCCATCAGAGTTTCAGATCCAACTTCTTCTTTCATTTGTTTTGTTTGTAGGTTGTCCATCCAACCCATCCATCCTCGGCCTTGTTTAGGACTTCCTAGGTCGTCGTCGACCCAGCCCCAGGTCTGTCGACCTAGCCCTGTTTCAGGTCCATTTCATCAGTGTGTTTCCCTGTTCTTTGTTATGTCACCATTTCTAGTTCTCAGATTTGTCACTCTTCTTCTCTGTCAGTCCAAATCTATTCTTCATGTCTCTAGTCACTGCCAACTCAGCCAAGTCATCATCAACCCATATCCTGCTAGCCATACAATCCATCCAAATCCTCATTTTCTTGCATCCTTTTGTTTCCTTGTCTCATAATCTTCCTCTACAGTTTTCTATCAGTGTTCTCAGGCCTCTGTGATCATCTGATTTGCACTCAAATCCTTCCAGATCTACATTTCAAGCTTGTTGTCCAGATCCATCCACTCAGGTCACCATCAACCTACCCTCTGCAACCTGGGTCACCGTTAACCCAGCCAGGTAAATTTACTTTGTGTTGATTTAGATCATATCTACACTTTTTATCCATTTCTGTAATTTCCAGATTCTGTTTAGCTTCAGTTTCTGCATGTTATTCAGTCCTTTATCATTGATTTTATCATCTTTTATCAAACATGGGGGTTGACATCCACATAAGGAAGTTAACGCTTCTTGGAACCAACTTCTTCAGGAAACCCCCTCATCTACCATCTAATCCATTTTCCTCTTAGTTACCTTTGTTTTCTACCAGGTAAAACAGTATTACAATTGTTGTCATGGGATTGTGTCCAATAAGGTTTTTCAATAAAATTTAATAAAATAAAATCATTGACGGAATTCCATATTGTTAATTTACACCCTGCCTCAACAATAATCTCTGAGAGGCAGAGAAATAGAAGTACACGCTACTCAATACCTAAAATTATCCACCTTGGTAACAAACACAGGTACTTTAGCTGCGAAATCAAAGTACACACTAGATTTGAAGTTTGAAACTGCCTGAATTCGATCCCAAATCCTTTGCAAAGATCTGAAACTGCTCCAATGCAACTTGGAAGGAGATGCATCATGCTTACCCAATGGAAAAGACCTGATTTTCCTTCTAAGTGCCTAATCCCAGCTCCAACAAGTCCAGAAACTAGAAATTCATGCCTCTCTTGTAATATTTTCTTATTCTATGCTATATAATAATTAACGAAATTTGAATATGAAAGCATAGTAGCCAATAAATACTTGCGTCCGGGAAGAAACCATGAAGAAACTAGACATTCTTTAAGCTTCAGGTGCCACCATGTTTTTATAAGAGTAAATGGTACCCACCCTGAAGCATGGAAGGTCTGAGTCCATAGACAAACTATAGACCATATGAACATTGTCTGGAGTATTATTTTCACGAGCCACAATTTCTGCAATGCTGTAAACCCGTGGAGAAGAAAAGACTGATCCTGAATAAATCTCATCACACACTGTATTTTCATCTTGGTATAAAAATCTAGTAGCATTTTCAGAGTGTTTGCACTGGCTGTTGTGCCTAGCGGGTTACATGGATTCGTTATCATAATTTCTTTCACGTTCTTGTTTCACTTTCAGGGATTCCTTGTATGTTGATTCCACTGTAGATTTAGTGATATAGAAATTTTTAGAGTTGTAACAATGGATTGGCAAAATCTCTATGCCTGTGCGCTACCTCAAATCTCTATCAAATCTATAGTAAAAATATAATCTTTTAGAATAATACACAATCAAGAATTGAAAAAAGCATAATTATTGCTCCTTTTTCAGATTTCCTTCCAAAAGGCATAATTATCCGGCAGTGTTAACTATCCTCCTCAAAACTCTGGACATGAAGCTGCCATAGCCTGCATGATTACACTCAAAATTTCCATTTAGCTATCATAAACAGATAATGTGTTATGATTAATAAACACATTCAAAACCATCCAGAAACATGTATATGGTTTAATATTGATAGGTCGTACAGAGAAATTTGGCCTAAACCATGTTAAAATTCTATAGTTTACCTTCTTAAACTTTGGAAATCCATGATAATCCTGATAAAATGCAAAGTCCTTGAATAAATATCTTTGGAAGCCATTGATGCTTCTGGGTGCTCTTCCATCCACCCCTCCAACAGATCAAACCATAGCTGCAATGAAACAACAAAAAAACATTAATGCGGATTTCCCATTTTTGAGGCACAACTGTTCCAAGTCCATATCAAATTTCCATTTTAGGCTGTAACGGAAACAAGACACTAATATGCTCAAACAAAACCACTCAAAATTCAGTCTCTATAAAAAAATGTTCCAACTGGGAACACCCTGCAAGAACAGATTAAAGAAATTAACGAGGCTACTTTCCATTACCCTATTCTCTGCAAAGCCCATCTAAATAACCCCAGCGAGATTGTGCAGTGGGCCATATGGATTCCTACAATACTCATCCCACCCAAACAAGTAAGGTGAATCTTCTCCATGTGCATTACTCGTTTCCCTCTCTGAAACGCTCGTATTAGGCTTACAAACACTCATACACAACGCTACATAGAGGAAGCCAGGTGGGCACCTCATACCGCAACAAATTGACCACCCATACATATTTCTGCAGGTCTTCTTCTAATATGTTTGTTTGAACTACATATCCATCTGATATGCAGATGTAAGAGTTGGTGGTTAGAACTATTCCACCCCCACACAGCTAGGTTTTCTCTCCCTACTTGCATACAGTTTGAGGGAAAACCTACTTTGTGCATCCTTTTGTATTTCTACTAGTCTAATGAACATAGGGTTACTCCACTGAGTCCTCTTGAGTTGAACGACAAGATTTGCAGTTGTAAAATTCCTTTTGGGTGTTCACATGCCTCAGTTATTTTTCATCTTTTAGCATCATATTTATATTTGCAACATCTTTTTCCTCATTTCATTTAAGAACACTGCAAGAGCATTCGATACCCCAAAATATTCAATTAAGAAACAAATTAGCATCAAATAACACCCAACTACTAAAAAACACATCTGTCATTTTCAATCATCAATTCCCTAACAATCAAACTTAACCCATGCTAAGCTAGAGGCCAAAAAAAGAACAAAGGAAAAACTAGATAGAAAAAAGCATTTAAAAACATATTGCATTTGTCATGAAAGTAGAAAGAATGTAGTTTGTACCTTCCTCTGTCATCTTATCCTTGAGAGTGTCCATGTCTTTCCAAGTAAAATGGACCTTCCCATTTCCTTCGCGAGCCTAAACCTCGACCTTCTGCTTCATCTCCTCTGTAACCTCATACCTAGGATTTGGACCAACTTTTAGATTCTTGGCCTGGGATTTCTTCTCCTTAACTGTCTTCGCCTTCTATGGCGATGATTCCAGATTTATAATATTACTTAGAGTGCAAGTCATAGTTTGACCCTTAACATTAGATTTTCCCAAAAGTTTTGTGTCTTCCATAACATTAAATCCACCTTTCCCATAGCCATTGTTCTCTGCTCCTTCCCTTACGCCTTCCTTGTGTAGTGCATTTGGAGAGGCAATCCCCAAATTTAGAAGAAGTTTCAGTTTGTTGGTGATGTTGGATAGGATTCTGTTATATGATAAATATGGCTACTGCACCTTTAGCACGCCTGATTTAGCTACACCGGTCTTTCCTACAAAAAATCCTAAAACAACTACATTCTCTTGTCAGATCAATGTATAAGAAAAAAACTCAAATGGGTGTTCATTTTTGTTTTTGTTTTTCTTACCTCTGTTGATCTCTGTTTTTTCTTCATAAATGACTGGCAGCAGCTACCTCCTCACTACCATTTTTGATGATGATGTCTTCGAAATTGATGAGCAAATGATCTTGGCTTGCAAATTCTTCTGAGCACTTGCGCCATGTGCACTGTAACCTTTGTAGTATGATTCTACATGTAAGCACGAGCGTTGGATTTCAACACATTCTCTCCACCAACCTCGCCCATCTAATTTCTAATAGATGTTAGAATCAGCCGAAGGCAACCCAACTGTGGTATGCCTTTCAGTGTAACAAGAATAGGGTGTTTATCTTCTTATTTTTACATCCATTCAATATTTCCTTTCTTAACATTAAAAACATAAGCGTCCCGAGGTTAAGGGATTGAAAATTTACTATGAATAAGGATCTATACCTCACATTTGATGAATTATCATTTGGTTTGAGTACTTTCTTTTTGAGTGTTTGAGAAACCATTGGAGTTTTGGTTTGGAAAGAAGGAAAATTTCGTTTTAGGATACCATAGATGTTGAATTCATAGGAAATTCACAAACCAAACCATTACATATCAGGTTAGTTCATATCTAGGGGTATTAAATATTAGTCAAAATAGATCCAATATATTACCTTATATAAAGGGGTATAAGGGGTTAAAGTAAAAATATTTTAAAATATATATCTGGGGTAGGTTAAGTAGATTACTTGGGAGGAGAGAGAAGTAGTCATTGTGAAAATGAAGAAGCCTTAAATTCACATCATTTTAATTTTTTATTGTGTGTTTTTTCAAAGCAATAGTGTTTCTTTAGAGAAACAACTTATTTTTCCATAGCAATGACACCACATGAGTCTCAATAGTGAGGTCATCCTTGATAGTATTATTGCTAAGGTATTTTTTTTCATTTGATTTGAATTTAATAGGAGAATAGATATCACTAAGATTAATAAATTTAACTAACAAACATGCTTGACCATACGCGACCTTTCAATTGTTAATAAAAAGTTTGATTAGTATGAAAAATGTAGATAAAAGAGAAAGAAAGAGAAACATTAAATTGTAAATATTGAGGGTTTGTACATTTTGAGTCTACTATGATTTTCATCAAGGTTTTAATACAAAATATAATTACATTATGTGAAAATGTAAGATATTGAATCCAAGAGGTAGAAACAAAAAGGTTAGAAAAAATGTCAAAGGGAAAATGGATAGTTTCGATATATGGTTAAATAAGGGGTATTTAATAATTGAAAAAATATATTGGGAGGGATATCATTAATTGATGATTGAGATTTAGGCTGAAAATTAGGGGTATTATTTAGTATCCTATGAACCCACACGATATTCCATAAACAAAGCCAAATTTAAGGTTAGGAGCACCCTAGGCAATAATTTGAGTGTACGCCCTACTCACAATTTAGTTAATAATTTTTCCCATCAAGTAAATAAATGAAAGACAACTACATTCTCATATTTTAAAATTTACATCAAGATCATAATAAATCACAAATTTAAAGACATCACTATACATAAAGAATAAAAATATCGTATAAAATCATCATAAAAGGATGTGAAATATTCCATTGATGGAGAGAATTAATCGCAGGAGAGACTCAAAATGTAACAAATACAATTTTTATACAAGGTTTCTTGCAAATATGTTTTATGAATATCAAGTAGGTAATGGGACTCAAACTTGAACAAAGCATCGTTTTTACATACAGTAATAAAATAAATTATGCATCTCCCATGATATTGTGAAGAGTGGTATCTGGATTAGACCTACCAATTCCTCCATTGTAACAATAATAGATATTTTCCACAAAAAACATAGATTTAGAGAATTAAATATTTCTTTATTTCAATTATACCCACCCCTATTAGCTACACAAGTGACAATATGAACAATAAATTATTTTTTTATTATAAATATTACACACTTAAATAATTTGGTATTACATCAAAGAATAGGTAACAATAGCAACAAAATCATATGAGCTAAAAAATGTTTCATTTTTCTTTTTGTACAAATATTATAATGCCTTTTTATTTGTATGTGTGAAATTTACGTCACCATATAATAATATCAATAAATTAATTACTATTGAATCTTATAATAAATTATTTTAATGCTAAGTTCTAAAAATAACCCTTAATAAGGGAAATTCTATATTTAGGTGCCCCCTAATTTGCAGCGCCCTAGGTAGTTGACTAGTTTTTGTAGGGTTTAATCTTCCCTTGTCCCATAAGTTTACATATTGAATCCCTTGTGTCAAAATTATGTATACCTAAGTTGGCCAAATGGTGAAGAACTTATATTGCTAAATCAGAGGTTGCAAGTTTAAACCCTACACGGGGTAGGGCATGTACACCTTGCGATATGCTATCTTGAACTCCCATATCCTATTGGCCATGGACTATAAAACCAATTATTAATAATATCCCATATGCTATCTTGAACTCCCATATCCTATAGGCCTTTGACTATAAAACCCTATCTTGAACTCCCATATCCTATGGGTCGTGGACTATAAAACTCATTATTAATAATATCTCATAAGCTATCTTGAACTCCCATATCCTATAGGCCATTGACTATAAAACCAATTATTAATTAGCATACCTATATTTATATAAATATATGTAATATATGCCGAGAGGTATATATTACATATATTTATATATTATATAAATATATAGGTGCCTTGTGAACTTCACCTCTCGGCATATTTTACATGTCATGTTTTGATTTATGTTCTATATGTATGTAAAATATGCCGAGAGGTGAAGTTCACAAGGCACCTATATATTTATATAATATATAAATATATGTAATATATACCTCTCGGCATATATTACATATATTTATATAAATATAGGTATGCTAGTAGCAACCACGGGAGTTGCATTATTCATAAAACAATACCTAACTTATTTACCTCATGATCACGATGAGATGATTGTAATATTTAATTTATTTACAAATTAACATAATAATATCAATATTCACATAATAATAATAAAAATATTCACGATGATGATGATGGCAAAGATGTTGATGGTGGTGGTGTTAATGGCGGTGATAATGATGATGAGGATAATGATGACAACGATGACAATGATAGCGACGAAGATGAAAAAGATGACAACTATGTCACAATTTGTAAACCTTAAATCCTAAATATGCACTATAACAATGGTGATGATAATGACGATGATGGAAGATGAAAATGACCATGAATGTGAAGATGACAATCATGATCATGATCTAACAATGATAATCGATGATGATGTCTATGATGATGGGGAAATGAATACCTAAACATGTATGATAATGATGGTCACAATAATAATAATGAAAAATGACAATGACCATGATCGTGATAATCAAGATCATGATATGATGATGATGAAAAAGATGACAATATTTCCCCAATATTACCTTAAACCCAAATTCACATATGCCAATAACCATGATGAATACTAATAGCATATGTAATACTCATGATCTTGATGATGATGATGACGAAGATGTTTATGGTGGTCGCAATAATTAATGATAATTAACTAATGACCATAATCGTGACAACAAGATCATGGTATGATAATGATGAAAATGAAAAAGATGACAACTATTTCCCTAATATGTAAACCTTAAACCCTAAATATGCACGATAATGATGGTGCCAACAACGATGATGATGGAAAATGAAAATGAGCATGAATGTGAAGATGATAATCATGATCTTGATCTAACAATGATTATATCGATAATATCATGGTCAATATCATCTTAATCACCATCATTGTCACCAACGTCATTGTCTTCGGTGTTGTCATTTTCATCATCATCATAATCATTGTCATTATTTTCATCATCATCATCACAATTTTATGCTTTTTAACAATATTATTAATATCATCATCTTAATTGTTGTCATCATCACAATCATCATCATCTTTGGTGTTGTCTTTTTCATCATCATCATAATCATTGTCTTTATCATTGTTTTCAATGTCATCATCGTTGTCTTTTTCATCATCAAGATCATCCCTAATCACCGTCATTAACACAATCATCATCATCGTTGTTGTTATTGTCACAATCATCATTGTCTTTAGTGTTATTTTTGTTTTCATTGACATCATCATCATTTTCTTGATTGATACAATCATTTTCATCTTAGTTCTCATCATCATCATCCCCATCATTATTATCACCACTATCGCTACCACCACCATCAATGTCATTGTCATAATCGTACTTGGTGTTGTCTTTTTCATCAACATAATAATAATTATCATCATTTTCACGATTGATATAATCATTGTCACTATCATTATCATCTTCGTTTTCCTCATTATCATCCTCATCATTATTATTTCCACTATCATTGCCACCACCATCATTGTCGTCGTCGTCATCATCATTATTATCATCATTTTCATCATCATCATAATCATTATTATTATTAATACAACATTATTGGATGACAACTATTCCACAATATGTAAACCTATAACCCTAAATATGCATGATAATGATGGTGCCAATAACGATGATGATGGTAGATGAAAATGAGCATGAATGTGAAGATGATAATCATGATCTTGATCTAACGACGATTATATCGACGATGATGATCATGACGATAATATCATGGTCTTGATATCATCTTAATCGCCATCATTGTCACCAATGTCATTGTCTTCAGTGTTGTCATTTTCATCATAATCATAATCATTGTCATTATTTTCATCATCATCATCACAATTTTATTAACGATATTATTAATATCATCATCTTAAATGTTGTCATTATCACAATCATCATCATCATTGGTGTTTTCTTTTTCATCATCATCATAATCATTGTCTTTATCATTGTTTTCAATGTCATCATCGTTGTCTTTTTCATCATCAAGATCATCCCTAATCATTGTCATTAACACAATCATCATCATCATTGTTGTGATTTTCACAATCATCATTGTCTTCAATGTTATTTTTGTTTTCATCGACATCATCATCATTTTCATGATTGATACAATCATTTTCATCTTAGTTGTCATCATCATCATCCTCATCATTATTATCACCACTATCGCTACTACCACCATCAATGTCATCATGGTAATTGTACTTGATGTTGTCTTTTTCATCATCATAATAATCATTGCCATCATTTTCACGATCGATATAATGATTGTCACTATCATTATCATCCTCATCATTATTATTTCCACTATCACTACCACCACCATCATTGTCGTCATCATTTTCATCATCATCATAATCATCATTATTATTATTAATACAACATTATTGTTATAATTTTATTAATATTATTAGTAATATCATCGTTATCGTTAGTGTTTTTGTTTCATTGTCATCATTTTAACGATCGATATAATAATTTTCATCACCATTGTCATCTTCGTTGTCATCATCATCATCCCCATCATTATTACAACCATGATCATTTCCACCACCATCATTGTCCTCATCGTCATCGTCTTTGATGTTGTTATTGTTTTCATCGTTATCATAGTCATTGTCATTATCATCATTGATCATTTCCACCATCATCATCATCATCCTCATCATTATTATCACCACTATCATTACCACTGCCATCATTGTCGTTGTCATCACCGTCGTCATTGTCATCATCAATATTAATCTTACTACTAAAATTGATATTATTATGATTTATAAAAATAAAAGACTCTTATTATTAACCCTATATTATTATTATTATTATTATATTAATAGTAATAGTAATAGTAATAGTAATAGCAATAGTAATAGACATATTAAATGTCATCCTTATCATCGTGGTTATCCCCATCTTAACCGTGGTCATTGTCATTTTTCACCTCATCCTTGTCATAATGATCTTCATCATCCTCGATATGGTTGTCATTTCATCATAATCTTAGTATTTTTCGACATTTTCATGATCATCCTTGTCATAATGATCATCACCGTCTTCGATGTGGTTGTCATTTCATCATAATCTTAGTCTTTTTTGACATTTTCATGATTGATATAAGCTTCTTGACCACTATCATCATCATTATGATCACCATCTTCCTAATAATGGTCATGGTCATTCTCCTCTGTCATCATCACATCCTTGATATCAATTATTTAGTATTAATTAAATTAAATTTACTATTATTAAATTATAAACCATATATAATATAAATTATAATATATAATATAAATTTTAATTTATTATTTTAATTATTAATATATAGCATAAATTTTATTTATTTAATATTATTAAATTAGAAATCCATATATATAATATAAATCTTTCAATATATAATATTAAAAGTAAGGGCCCTTATAAATATAATATACTAAAGTTATTTAGATTTTCAGAAACTATATAGCGAGATTGCATAATGGATATTAGATTTTCTACTATTCTTATGTAATTATTTAAAAGTGAGGGCCCTTATAAATATAATATTTTAAATTTTCCACTATAGTTTTTAAATTAACAAATTAATTTACTAAAGTGTTTTTTACCTTTAAATTATTTAACTATATAATCTAATTTAAAAGCTATATTTTTATGTAATTATTTAAAAGGAGGGCCCTTATAAAAATTTAGTAATAAAATGTAATTGTCCATTGTTTTAAGATCCATTCATCCTTAAAATAAAATAGCAATGAATTCTGCCATGTAATACCCTTTATTGAAATCTCATTTCATATTAAGGCATAATTAATAAAATATCATTGTCATGATGGATTTATCACTTACCATCATTTGAAGTATCAACCTCAGCAAGATCATTCTTACTATCCAAATGTAAATTGTTCACATCCTATAATTTAGTAAAAGAGACTCTTATTTTATTAACCCAATAAATTATAAACCATACATACCCGTTATGAACCAAATAGATTTTAATAGTTATATTAGGGAAGCATTAAATTGATCCTTATGCTATCCATGGTAATATCCCCATCAACTTAACCGTGGTAATTATAATTAAGAAGTCAGATAAATTTCACCCGGGATAATGATAAAATCATCCCTGACAGGGTAATCAAACAGATAAATTAAATTCCATATCTAATTTTGCAGAAGTAATCAATAAAAGGTGCATTACCTTGTACAAATATATCATGGTTCACCCTAGAGGTTTTCCACCAGTTAAATTTATCATTTTTTTTTTACATCTCGCAAAAAGCACCTAAACTAGATCAATTACATTATATTCCCTTACAAATTATGCAGGCCTTTATTTACAAACTAAGCCCAAGTATCTATCAACTTTAATCAATAGCTATATTGGGAATTATGTAATTAAATTTACCTATCCTATCAGGATATCTTCATTCCAATATGGTTGTATGTTCATAAAATCTTAGGCAGTTTTCAATAATTGGGTATGAGGGCCCTTAACCAAGGCATTGCATTATCATTTACCCATCTATACAGTTTTCCATCATTTAGAACATTAAATTATCTAAAGTCCACTATTTTTTATTGTAGTCATCATTTCTCATATCTTTAATCATTTCATTAATTTACTTCGTTCAACATTATTGCCAAGAACCTATTAAAAGAAAAAATTTCCGTCGTTAGGGTCCACTTAATATAAGGTATTTCACAATTGGCAAACCCACTGTATCATTTGACCATCACCATTGTAATCTTCAACATCATTTCACATCATTATTCTGGCACAGGGGTAACATCAACATTGTAGGGGAAGAAATCGGGTGATTGTTTTTGTTTTCATCGTTAGTGGCAGGGATTGTCATCATTTTTTAGGCAATGTAATGCCATTGATTTTATCATAGATCCAAGATCAAGGCGCATCTTGTCACTTCTTTCCCATTTTGCATGATCTTGTTGCAAATTCTCATCAAAAAGAGCTAAAATTGATCCACTTAAGCGCCAAGCGTCGTTGCCCCCTATATCTCATGGAATATTATTATTGTAATGCATTCCGCTATTAGTCCCCATCTAATAGTAATAGTAATCAGTAATCATGGCTTTGTATTAGGATAAATGTCATCCTTATCATCGATTAATCCCCATCTTAGCAACATGCGATTGGTATCATGTTTAAATGGTGCCTCATCCGAAATAAAATGTCTTCACCACCGTATAATTTGTTGTCAAACTTCACAAAGCCAAGGTTTCCTTGTCGAGCCATAGCCAGATTTGAGCGCTTCGTTTCGTCCACCAAGAATCACCACGCTGCTTTTTAGGCAAGCCTTTACTCATCATACAAATCCTAGATATCATTCGTTATGCTAAGGCGAGCTTGATCCATGATATTTCCCATATATAATATAAATTATAAATCAACAAGATTATTATTCTCTTATCACTTATCGCCTCCATTTATCAGTATTTGCATTACGAAAGCATTTTACAAGGGTTAGGGCAGCCATTGGGCAAGGACCCTTATAAAGTTAGGTTAAATAATTCTAGATTCCCCCATAGACCCCTTTCATGTAATTATTTGAGTTAGGGCCCTTATAAATATAATATTCCTTTATCCCAGTTTTTAAATTATTTTAACTCATTTCCTTTTCTATTTAATTCATACTGTAACTACGGGTATATTTATTGTTCTTATTTAATATTTACTTAAAATAATGTACTTGTATCTACTTATAATTTATCTATTAAAAATTAGATTTGATATATAATATTATATAAAATACCTTTAATATCTTATGTAATTTTTTTTACATTGTATCCACTTATAATATATAATATACATTTTAATTTATATTATATTTTATTATCAATTAATTATTAATTATTAGTATTAATATTATTTAATTAACCCATTATGAAATTAGAAAAACATATATAATATAAATGATAATATATACTATAATTTTAATTAATTAATAAAATAATTTATTAAGTCAATATCTTATGTAATTATTTAAACCCCTGTTCTTAAGTAATTATTTAAAAGCCAAGGGCCCTTATATTTCACAGGCATGACATACCCATGTCCTCCCTATCTAATTGTAAATGAATCATTAAAGCCATATTTTATGTAATTATTTAAAAGCGAGACCCCTTTCTTATATCAGCATAATTATTTAAAAATTGAGGGTCTAATAACATATAAATTGTTATTTTAGGTTTTTACTATACAGACTTGATCCATCAATATATATTTCACCGATCATTATCAATAAAAGAAATTGGTTTTTTTTACCGGATTATATTTAATCATTTCCACCATCATCTTTATTAGGGCAGCCACGATCCAGATAATTTAACAAATTTAGTCATCAAATCAGGGCCCTTATAAATATAATATTTTAGATTTTCACCATATTTAGTTTTATCACTATTTATCATTATTTTAACTCATTTAATCTTTTCATTATCATTCATAATCTTATGGGTAATTAATTGACATTCTTATTTAATATTTCATAATGATCGTCATCATTGTCTTCAATATGGTATGTCATTCGTCATCATAATATTAGTCTTTTTCGACATTATATAAAATTGATATAAGCATTCTACAATGACCACTTATAATATATAATATAAAATCATTTTAATTGACATATCATTATATCCGTTCATTATCCTTAATATTAATTAGTAGTATACCATTTCGACATTAAATGTAATATTATCAAATTCATAACCCATATATAATCTTAAATTATAATTATACCTATAAATTTCATAATGATATTAATCTAATTTTAAATCATAATCTATAGTAATTAATATTATTAAATTTTCATATTATAATATAAATCTCAATGTATAATATTATGATAAGGGCCCATTATAAAAAGCCATATTCTTATGTAATTATTTAAAAGCGAGACCCCTATTCTTATGTAATTATTTAAAAGTGAGGGCCCTCATAAATATAATATTTTAAATTTTCCACTATATAGTTTTTAAATTAACAAATTAAATTACTAAAGTGTTTTTTACATGTTTACTATACAATTTATTTACTTTAATTTTTAAATAATTTACTTCCCCACACTCGAGAATTTAATAAAAATTAAATTTACTAAAGTGTTTTTTACCATGTAAATTATTTAAATCATATAATCTAATTTAAAATCCATATTCTTATGTAATTATTTAAAAGCGAGACCCGGCCCTTATAAATATAATATTTAATAAATTAAATTTTAAAAGGATTTTTCTTATTGCCAGTAATACCCATTTATTCTTATGTAATTATTTAAAATTTCAAAAGAATTTAAATTTACCCAATACCCATTTCAAAAGAAATTAAATTCACCCATTTAATGTAATAACCCATTTCAAAAGAAATTAAATTTACCCAATACCCATTTCAAAAGAAATTAAATTTACCCATTTACCATGTAATAACCCATTTCAAAAGAAATTAAATTTATTCAACACCCATTTCAAAAGAAATTAAATTTATCCATTTACGGCATGATACCCATTTCACTTAGCATAACTATATAATCTAATTTAAAAGCTATATTTTTATGTAATTATTTAAAAGGAGGGCCCTTATAAAAATTTAGTAATAAAATTAAATTACTAAAGTGTTTTTTACCTTTAAAATATTTAACCTTATAAATAAAATACAATTGAATTTAGTGTGTAATACCCTTTACTTTGAGATCTCATTTCACTATTTTATTAATTAATAAAATACCAAACCCTTTACCAACCAAAGATATCAATTAAATTTAGGGAAGCAATCAATAAAAGGATTTTTTTATTACCATGTAATACCCATTTCACCCTATCATAATTAATAAAATACCATTACCCTTTACCCATTAACCATGTAATAGATCAATTAATAAAAGAAATTAAATTTAGGGAAGTAATCATTTCAAAAGAAATTAAATTCTTATTACCCATGTAATACCCATGTAATCACCCTATCATTATCAATAAAAGAAATTAAATTTACCCATTTTATTAATTAATAAAATACCATACCCTTTACTAACCAAATAGATCATTATTAATAAAAGAAATTAAATTTAGGGAAGTAATCATGTAATAACCCATTTTTCTCATTACCATGTAATTACCCATTTCACCCAATACCCATTATCAATAAAAGAAATTAAATTTACCCATTTACCATGTAATAACCCATTTCAAAAGAAATTAAATTTACCCAATACCCATTTCAAAAGAAATTAAATTTACCCATTTACCATGTAATAACCCATTTCAAAAGAAATTAAATTTATTCAACACCCATTTCAAAAGAAATTAAATTTATCCATTTACCGCATAATACCCATTTCACTTAGCATATTTATTTGTGTAATAAAAGAATTGGTTTTTATTTACACATTTTTTTATTTACGCAAATAAATTTTCACGAGCACGACATCAGACTCCTCAACTCAATATATATGTAAATGAAGATGCCTCTCGGCATAATTATGGTTACCCTGCTTCCATATTCTATAGCGATGCACTATAAAACCTACTAGCATTATTATTGTTTCCCCTGGCTGGTAGCTTGATGCCATTCATTATAATAGAGCAGGAAAATATCAAAAATTGCTCGCTCTAACTCCTTTTCGGTGCAAGTATATGATACATAGTAAGTTTACGTGTAACTCGTAAATGAGAGTGAAGATTGATTTATTACAATTTACGAGTTACAGGACGCGTACCGAATTTGCGGGCTTGACGACAAATTTTCTTCATTTATGTCTGTTTAAAATTGACAGCCGTCTACACGTTTTTACTTGTGAAATATTCATCTACTCAACTTGCAAATTTATATATAAACACTGCTACGGTATACAAACTCCACCTTTGTTTACTTTTAGGTGTCTTAATAACAAGGCTTGGGCTATGTTGACCCAACAAACTGCCCTACCAATCAAAATATAAAGCCTAATACAAAGATTTAACTGGTTTACAGGTCCGTCTCTTGATTTATTTGCAGACCAATAGTTGATGACATTTTCTTTGACCACGTTGGAAGACTCTCAAACACATCAGTGTTGGGTTTCTGAATACGTCTGAAGACTTTAGAGTAAATCGTTGATGGCAATGAATGCATATACCAAGCTGGCCAAACAGGCAGTTAAGCTGAAAAAGTAGTAGTTGATATGGATTGCCTGGAACTCGCGTCAACTGGTGCACTATTATAATTACTTTGGGTGTAGGCCAACATTAATTGCTGCTCCTCTCTAATTTTCTGATATACATGAAAAGCAGCACTGCTAATATTATTATACACACAATCAATACAGACATTTCTAGTATGAGTAGAGTGAGCTGGCTGTGTGGGTGAAAGTTAATTGCATAAAATGTCAGAGAAACTCCCATGAAACCCAGCACGTAAGTGATGTACTTCCCTTTCTCCTTACGGATAGCTTTGATTTGGGTGGAAATTTCAGCCGGATGTTTTACTCCACTGATTCCAGCAATATCAGATGCATCATCAACTGTAATGCTTACATCATCAAGGGATGAATGAGAAGCAGAAGCAGATGCAGAATTAGAATCAGGCTAGGGCCGTACAAGCGAAGCATCTGTAGAAGAATTAGGCCGTGTTTCACCACTTGGTTGTATCGTACAATCAGTATCTCCTTGAAAGAGGCGCGATACTCTTATGAAAAAAGATTCACAGATATCATAACAGGCGCTGAACCCCATTAGACCCACAGGAGCTCCGATTGTCGATTATAATAAAAGTGAAATTGTGGCCCAACGTTGTCGCGGAGAAGCTCGGGTCCAGAATAAAACGGCGAAGTGTGTGCTCCGATATGAGAGGAGGAGCTCCCATTAAATAAGTGGAATGTCTGCTTTAACAGTATTTCGGAGAAGGTTCGTGGCTACTTCGACGATGCTTCCTCGCTGCTTCGACGATGGTTTCTTTCTTAAAATGGATTTTTGACTAAAGGGCAGATCAGCAGCTTGACTAATATGATGATGGTTTCTTTCCCACTCCCTACTTCGGCTTGGTAGCGCGGCAGTGCCACTGGATTCCGCGTTCTCGACGGCAAATCAATCAACATATATCAAAACAAGTCTTACAAACCAGTTGAAAAAACGAATGAAATTTGTCAATCTATCTCACCCGTCGAAGGGATAGGAAGATGAATCATTAGAGTTCATATTATATAATATTAATGTCCGCGAGGATGTTAAGAAATGCATTTTGATTTCATTTATTTTGGATTTCATTAATGTCCAACGTTGTTTCGAAGAAGAGGAGGAACTCCAATCGAGCATACAAAACAGTGAATAACGTCTTCACAATGCTGTTTCCGAGAAGATTTTCGTAAAAGTTCCGATCTACATTCTCCACCGTTGTTTACAGAAGAGGAGGAGCTCCGATCGAAAATAAAAAAGGTGGTGGATTGTGCTTTCCTACAGAGCTCTGATTGAGAATTAAAAAATGAAATTTGCGGTTTCGGGGAAGGTTGCAATAAATAGTCTTAATTTTGGCTAGTTATAAAGACTCAACAGCTTGGAGGAGGGGTCTCTCACGCTAAAATTATGGAATGTTCTAGAAGTTGTTGTTTCCGCCACTCGGGCAAAGTATATGAGGTGTTCTATTTTTATTTTTACATTAATAAAATAAAAGGAAAAAAAATTAATATATTTTTGATGATTTATTTAATTAATTTTAAAAATATTTTCTGTCATTAAGTGAGACAATATTATGTTTTAACTTTGGTGTTAATTATTGAGGTGTATCTATTTTGTCAAATATGTTGAGATTTCAATCAAGTTTCATCTCTTTTTGATGTATACTGAGATTTGTACCTTGATGGACACTATTAAAACACATTTTGATGATTTGGACTCGTTTGAAACTAGCAACATCATCTATAGTTGTTTGTGAAATACCAACAAACAAAAGTTTGCTTGTGTTAAATGACTAACTTGCCAATAATATTAATGAGAGTGAATATGTTTTTATGTTCCATTGAATTATATGAATTTTTGTAAACAACCCATGTGTCATCTATGCGCTTCCATGATTTTTCATAAATGTATATTGGGGAGCTTGCATCTACAACATCTGAAAACAATAAGCTTTAATTTATTGTTTCTAGAGTTTCCAAATTGACACATCTTGGGAGCATCACTAACACAGGTTGCAAATATTGAATTTGTGTAAGCATCTATTTTAAACTTTAATCTTGTGACGGTCTTTCTTTAAAGAAATGTACTCTCTATCAATCCTTATATGTGTTGAATAGAAAGGCATATCTTTTCGTACTTTCTATTTAGTTCTTCTATACACTTCATGGCCCTAAAATTAAATTTTTGATTATGCTAAAAGGAAATTATCCTAGCCTAATCTAATACAAGTTTGTAGTAAATAAATGAGTTATAAAATAACTGAAATACACCCAAGCAACTAAGATATGAAACCCTAATATGCAAAGAGGGTTAAAAAAACCTTAACTAATTTGTCGAGGTTGCTGGACTATGTCACAAAGGAGACCAGTTGAACAGGTGGAGGGAACCGTCACACATGAACTTGAGAAAATATAGATATGAGCTATTTGGTTGGACTGGGGCACCCTGGTCTTTGCAGGAGGTCCAGAAGCCAATTTTATAGGGTCGTTAGATGATGTGAAGCCTTCGCTATTTGTCGCGTGTATGTCACACCTAGTTCGTTGATATCGTTGTAAACTTGCAATGAAGAATAACCTACAAAACCCCAAGCAAAGCATCAAAAACCTAAAATAGAAAGATGCATATAAAGGGAAGGAATAATTTTAGTGGTGAATATTCATAATATGGTGAATATTCCGTTTTAGGAAAATTTGAAAAGGTGAATTTTCTAGCGTGGGTCAGTGACCTGTTTACCTAAAAATTACAATTTAATTTTTTTTAGGGGTCGGCTTCACCTACGCTTGAAATATATCTCCTATATAATCCTAGATTATTCACTAAGAAGAACACTTCTACTTCACTCATACCACTTGGGGGAATATCTATTATCAAGTACAGTAAACTTGTGAAGCAACAGAGGCCAGTACACAAAGTGTAGTTTTATATTGTTATCTTATTATATCATTCATTTATGATTTAGTAATGTCGGAGGGAGGGCGGCCGCAGTAATTGGCCAGAGGTGAGAAGGGTCTATATAGGGGTTACGGTTAATAGTTTTAATCAAGCATATTGAGTATTGAGATGTATTTTATGGTTTGAGTTGCCCCTCGAAGTAGCAAGGCCTATTTATCTGAGCAGTTATCATTTATGTTATATAGATGGTGGTGTTCTCTCATGCTATTCTGGCTGTTATGTCGGATTGATACAAGTATATCTGACAATGGAAATTAAATTTACCCAATACCCTATTTCAAAAGAAATTAACTTCACCCATTTACCATGTAATAACCCATTTCAAAAGAAAATTAATTTACCCAATACCCATTTCAAATACCCATTTCACCTATCATTATCAATAAAAGAAATTAAATTTACCCATTTACCATGTAATACACCCATTTTAAAAGAAATTAAATTTACCCAATACCCATTTCAAAAGAAATTAAATTCACCCATTTACCATGTAATAACCCATTTCAAAAGAAATTAAATTTACCCAATACCCATTTCAAAAGAAATTAAATTTACCCATTTACCATGTAATAACCCATTTCAAAAGAAATTAAATTTACTCAACACCCATTTCAAAAGAAATTGAATTTATCTATTTATCGCATAATACCCATTTCACTTAGCACATTTATTTGTGTAATACAAGAATTGGTTTTTATTTACACAAATATATTTTCACGGGCACGACATCAGACTCCTCAACTCAATATATATAAATGAAGATGCCTCTCGACATAATTATGGTTAACCTGCTCCCATATTCTATAGGCGATGCACTATAAAACCTACTAGCATTATTATTGTTTCCCCTGGCTGGTAGCTTGATGCCGTTCATTATAATAGAGCAGGAAAATATCAAAAATTGCTCGCTCTAACTCCTTTTAGGTGCAAGTATATGATACATAGTAAGTTTACGTGTAACTCGTAAATGAGAGTGAAGATTGATTTATTACAATTTACGAGTTACAGGACGCGTACCGAATTTGCGGGCTTGACGACAGTTTTTCTTCATTTATGTCTGTTTAACATTGACAGCCGTCTACACGGTTTTACTTGTGAAATACTCATCTACTCAACTTGCAAATTTATATATAAACACTGCTACGGTATACAAACTCCACCTTTGTTTACTTTTAGGTGTCTTAATAACAAGGCTTGGGCTATGTTGACCCAACAAACTGCCCTACCAATCAAAATATAAAGCCTAATACAAAGATTTAACTGGTTTACAGGTCCGTCTCTTGATTTATTTGCAGACCAATAGTTGATGACATTTTCTTTGACCACGTTGGAAGACTCTCAAACACATCAGTGTTGGGTTTCTGAATACGTCTGAAGACTTTAGAGTAAATCGTTGATGGCAATGAATGCATATACCAAGCTGGCCAAACAGGCAGTTAAGCTGAAAAGTAGTAGTTGATATGGATTGCCTGGAACTGCGTCAACTGGTGCACTATTATAATTACTTTGGGTGTAGGCCAACATTAATTGCTGCTCCTCTCTAATTTTCTGATATACAATGAAAAGCAGCACTGCTAATATTATTATACACACAATCAATACAGACATTTCTAGTATGAGTAGAGTGAGCTGGCTGTGTGGGTGAAAGTTAATTGCATAAAATGTCAGAGAAACTCCCATGAAACCCAGCACGTAAGTGATGTACTTCCCTTTCTCCTTACGGATAGCTTTGATTTGGGTGGAAATTTCAGCCGGATGTTTTACTCCACTGATTCCAGCAATATCAGATGCATCATCAACTGTAATGCTTACATCATCAAGGGATGAATGAGAAGCAGAAGCAGATGCAGAATTAGAATCAGGCTAGGGCCGTACAAGCGAAGCATCTGTAGAAGAATTAGGCCGTGTTTCACCACTTGGTTGTATCGTAGGATCAGTATCTCCTTGAAAGAGGCGCGATACTCTTATGAAAAAAGATTCACAGATATCATAACAGGCGCTGAACCCCATTAGACCCACAGGAGCTCCGATTGTCGATTATAATAAAACTGAAATTTGTGGCCCAACGTTGTCGCGGAGAAGCTCGGGTCCAGAATAAAACGGCGAAGTGTGTGCTCCGATATGAGAGGAGGAGCTCCCATTAAATAAGTGGAATGTCTGCTTTAACAGTATTTCGGAGAAGGTTCGTGGCTACTTCGACGATGCTTCCTCGCTGCTTCGACGATGGTTTCTTTCTTAAAATGGATTTTTGACTAAAGGGCAGATCAGCAGCTTGACTAATATGATGATGGTTTCTTTCCCACTCCCTACTTCGGCTTGGTAGCGCGGCAGTGCCACTGGATTCCGCGTTCTCGACGGCAAATCAATCAACATATATCAAAACAAGTCTTACAAACCAGTTGAAAAACGAATGAAATTTGTCAATCTATCTCACCCGTCGAAGGGATAGGAAGATGAATCATTAGATTCATATTATATAATATTAATGTCCGAGGATGTTAAGAAATGCATTTTTGATTTCATTTATTTTTGGATTTCATTAATGTCCAACGTTGTTTCGAAGAAGAGGAGGAACTCCAATCGAGCATACAAAACAGTGAATAACGTCTTCACAATGCTGTTTCCGAGAAGTTTCGTAAAAGTTCCGATCTACATTCTCCACCGTTGTTTACAGAAGAGGAGGAGCTCCGATCGAAAATAAAAAAGGTGGTGATTGTGCTTTCCTACAGAGCTCTGATTGAGAATTAAAAAATGAAATTTGCGGTTTCGGGGAAGGTGCATAAATAGTCTTAATTTTGGCTAGTTATAAGACTCAACAGCTTGGAGGAGGGGTCTCTCACGCTAAAATTATGGAATGTTCTAGAAGTTGTTGTTTCCGCCACTCGGGCAAAGTATATGATGTGTTCTATTTTTTATTTTTACATTAATAAAATAAAAGGAAAAAAAATTAATATATTTTTGATGATTTATTTAATTAATTTTAAAAATATTTTCTGTCATTAAGTGAGACAATATTATGTTTTAACTTTGGTGTTAATTATTGAGGTGTATCTATTTTGTCAAATATGTTTGAGATTTCAATCAAGTTTCATCTCTTTTTGATGTATACTGAGATTTGTACCTTGATGGACACTATTAAAACACATTTTGATGATTTGGACTCGTTTGAAACTAGCAACATCATCTATAGTTGTTTGTGAAATACCAACAAACAAAAGTTTGCTTGTGTTAAATGACTAACTTGCCAATAATATTAATGAGAGTGAATATTGTTTTTATGTTCCATTGAATTATATGAATTTTTGTAAACAACCCATGTGTCATCTATGCGCTTCCATGATTTTTCATAAATGTATATTGGGGAGCTTGCATCTACAACATCTGAAAACAATAAGCTTTAATTTATTGTTTTCTAGAGTTTCCAAATTGACACATCTTGGGAGCACACTAACAAAGGTTGCAAATATTGAATTTGTGTAAGCATCTATTTTAAACTTTAATCTTGTGACGGTCTTTCTTTTAAAGAAATGTACTCTCTATCAATCCTTATATGTGTTGAATAGAAGGCATATCTTTTCGTACTTTCTATTTAGTTCTTCTATACACTTCATGGCCCTAAAATTAAATTTTTGATTATGCTAAAAGGAAATTATCCTAGCCTAATCTAATACAAGTTTGTAGTAAATAAATGAGTTATAAAATAACTGAAATACACCCAAGCAACTAAGATATGAAACCCTAATATGCAAAGAGGGTTAAAAAAACCTTAACTAATTTGTCGAGGTTGCTGGACTATGTCACAAAGGAGACCAGTTGAACAGGTGGAGGGAACCGTGAACAAAAATGTTGAAAAAAATTGCTTGTAAAACGGCTAAGGAAAATATCCCTCCTCTCTTTCCTTTGGAAAAAAATCATATACATGCTAATAGAAGATCTTGAATTTATTCTTCCTATTAAGAAGGTTTTAGAAGAGTGGAAAATGGTTCACAACAAGAAAAAATTCATTCACAAGAAAATAGTTTCTCCTACCTAGATGTCTCTTTCACTATTGGGAAGTTGTTTCTTGGTGTGTTAATTTATTTATCTGGGATTTTAGCCCTTTTGTACATGGGAAGGGTTCCAAGTCAATTTTTTTTTATTAATAATAAAAATATGAAAGAAGTAATGTATTCCAGGGGTTGGGTATCGCCTGACCCTTGATAAAATATTTAAGATATAATTGTAGAGTGGTAATTCGCCAGGTAGAACCCTTCTACTGGGACATTTTTCAGACAATATGATAATAGTCCCGTAGTATATAGAGGTGCGACAAGGGGGTAAGTTATAGCTAAAGCGCGACAAGGAGGGTTTGCAGACAAGGTATGATACTATAGATATAGGAACAATTATCTAGTATCACTCATTGTAAATATTTTGTTGACGAGCGACAATGGAGTTTTTTGATGAGCCAAGAAGTTAGGGCAGATGGTATATACAGATGCGGACAAGTGTTATTTGCTTCACGCATCAATATTGGTATTGGAGTGTTATCATATGGCCTATTGGACGGCGTACACAGGCCTCGATAGTGAAGAGCGTCATTATATTAGCATATTAGTGACGTGCGTCAACAATCCTATATTTGACGGACGTTCACTAAGTGAAACCCTATTGACTGCTGTCACTAGGTTCTGATTGATACAAGTCAAGGCCTTAAGCAAGTGGATCAGAGCAATCACATGGGTCGGCCAAAATATTACGCGGTCAACAGGCACCCTAGATGGATCGTGCTTCACGATCCAATGGACATCTTGAAGCGAAGAGTCATCTAAGTTTTTCCCTATTTATTTCACGATCAACTGGCCTAAATTTAAGCGCATGTAATAAGGCCTAAGTGAATCTCAGTTTGCATAGGATCTGTTACTGCGGATTTTATTGCCCCAACATAGCACTTTTTCAGTAAATTCACTTTTGAAAAAGAAAATTATTGATATTTTTTAGTCAAAATTTAATTTTAAAGAAAGCTCTTGAAATTTCAAATAGGCTACAGTAAAGCGCGACGGAAGTACACACTGCTACACGAAGTATTTTCATAGAAATGTGAAACCCTAGTTTTGCGGATCAATAGGGTCTATTGATAAATAGCGTACCACATTTAATCCTTATAAGACATGCGTAGACTGCATTTCACAAAGAAAACTAGATGACATGCAGTGAACAACTACATCGATTTCTCTAGTAACCATCATCTTGCAGAAGCTTGGCTATATTGGGGTGCCTAGGCGAAGATTGATTTGTACTGCCAATAAATAGTGGCACCTTGGGACTGAGATTTTCTGTGTCTTAGTCTATGAAAATTAAAAGTCTAATTGGTCTAAAGGCACTAAATTATTCTTCACCTTTTCGATTCAATATTTGTAGAGGTCTCTGGTGTAAATACATAACCCTGCCTAGATCAGACCGAATTCTAAGAAGTTCTACTTCTTAAGAATGAATAAATAACGCCTAAAAATAACTATACATTGATGAAGCCTTTCAGGAATTCAGAAGCAACAATAGAAGAATACTAAAGAAGAAGAATATCAAAAACATTAATCAAATTGCTAAACCTTATTATTAAATTATTATCAAAAACCACTATGATCGTCATTGAGAACAAACGTCCTCCAATAATTTAAAGTGCACTGATTATATGTGCCTATCATTGTTGCCAAGGTCTCCGAGGGACGAAACAATGGTCAAAGGAATAAACAATGCTAATGTACCATTTACTCAATATTAATAATGTTCACCTGATCTTCATGCAGAGCTGATGCAGCCTCACAGCTCCCCTTGGTCTTATTATAAAGATAATTGAATGGAGTTTATCACAGCTGGAAGGAATTTTGTCGGACTAAACTTTCCTTTGAAAGTGTACTTAATGAGAGTAATACCCTATTTCCTTAGAAGGTTGTATTTAATCATGTGTACTTCAGTATTGGAGTGTTCTTTGTGATGGTATTGATTATCCTTGGTTGTTGGTATTGGAGGTACAAAACTACCTGAATGGAAGCTTTATATGTTATTGATATTGTTCATCACCTTTATCTATAGTTGCTTGGTCTATGTGGAAGCTGCTATTCCCTCTCATATCATGTTGTGACTTCATCCAAAAGTCAAAGATGATCCTTAGTCAAAATAAGCATGTTATCCATTGATTCTACAAATGATCACACATGGTTGTCTATGATGAATTGACTTATTCCAAATAGGGGGAGAAGGCATGTATTTAAGCCTACAAAGTTACATGTGCACCCTAATTTAAGGGAATTGATCAAGAAAATGTGTTGTAGGCATAGTCCTATAACTGCATTAAGTGAGTTGGGGGTATCTCGAGTTCTTCCTGTCTGAGTAAAAATAACCTTAGGGTCAAAATAATGGTTGCATCAAGCTCTATGTTCTGTGACCTACTTTCCTAAATATGGATAAGTGATGATATGATGATTTCCAATGCTTTATTCGGCTCATTGCTAGGAAATATTTGGGCATGATCCAAATTAATTTAAAAATAGATGTCTATCTAGGAAATTTGGAAAATCCACTATATCCTATTTGAAAATTAATTCAACATCAATGCCTTAATGATTGATACCTTAATGCCTTGAATATCCACCCATTTCTAATTCTACAAAATCAAGTTGGTACACTCTAATAGGCTGACACAACCTCCACTCATGGGTAAAACCCATCAAATGGAGGGGAGAATTGGAAATGAATTGTACTGGCACAAAATTAATTCGTTTACTTGTGTCAAATGGAATCATCGTATTTCCCAGAACACATGAGTGTAATATGTGTAGATAGAAAATGTTTCCAAATTTAAAGTGATTTAGACAAACCACATTCATATGAATGCACAAATTGTAAGGGTAATGCACACAGACTTGTGAAGAGTTAGGAATACTATCCAGCTAACAAGTACCTTACCAAAACAATGTACTCATTAAGATGTAAAATTCAAGTATTACACGCAAGAGACAACAATCAAATGACAAGCGGGTTGTAATGTCATTGGGATACACTCATGATGTCCCAAGATACACTGTAAAGAACCATCAATGGCCACATATAGAAAAAAAGTGTGCACAACAAAAATAGGTTGCAAATACCCATCATAAAATGAATCTAAAATAATAGAAAACAAGTAGAAGAAACAAACAAGATTAGGATTCATTGGAAGCATATCGAATACTCCTACATAAACAAGTCCTATTGTGACATGGAACAACCATTAGAAATAGTTAGAACAGAATAACCCTTATGTAGCAAAAGCGTGTAAAGAAAATAATAGACAAGATGCATAAGTACAATCACCAGAAACATATAACACCTTGTAAGGAGACGAATGTGGATTCCCAATCAACGACCTGTATAGGAAGGAGTATTAAGATGGCATAAAATATCCATTAACATGTAAGCACTTCCATAGCTCCATGGATTACGATCACAACTAGACAAATCTCTATGAACATGCATGATGTACAATGCAATATTCTTTAAAGATAATGTTTATATAAGAGATCTATCTAGCATGTGTATAAGCGATTTCATGTAAAAATAATAGTAAGACAAGAGTAAATGTCAACCAAGAAATGTAATATGCTGTGGATGGATCAAAGAATGGAATCCCAAGATGTAAATGATAGGATTATCAGTGTGCCCCCCTGAGTGACTAGTAGGAGTTGTATACATGAGGTTCATTTTAGTGTTATACCCCCTTCAACAATCATGGAATGAAAATAAATGAGAGTGCGTCATCGGGAAATGTCCAAAGTGGTTGTGTGTTTCACTTGAAATCATCAAACTATCCCCCTTAATGTTACGACATTGAGAAACCATTTAAAAACTATGCCCAATTTTGTAGCCAAAGCGTATATCATAGGTACAACTATTTAACGAAATTCAGTGATGAATCATTAGTAACTAAAATGCACCATTAAATGTAAGCGAAAGTCTATAAATGTAGCCTATCATGATCATGCTTAGAAAACCTATATACCCCTGGCAAGTGTATTTTTCAATCTTAGGAATTATGGAGTCCTTTGATGAAACCTGTAAGGTATGAGGTCCACAATTCCTGAAATTTAGCTTAGAACAATTATGACTTAATAAGTGACTATAGCATGTTCTCACTTCTAAATTTTTTTTTCACATTATCCAGATTAGGTCACTAAAGTTACAACCATGTGTGATATGATGAATCCATAAATTTGTAACCCTGACATAGTGTATGGATGAGTCATGATATGAGTGCGTTCATCACCTATGTGAAGCCATAGAAGAGTAGCATTACCATACATAAGTAAATGTGAAGATCCAATTGCTAATATAGTACCCTAATGTGTACAATTTGTAAATGTCAAAATGACCAGTATATTGCAATGCTAAAATATGTAATGATATGAAGGATGATGTGTATTTCATTCACTCAATCATATTTCTTATGACCTAAAGCACCAACTGTTGCCTCATGTCCTGATGAAATTGGTGTAGTGATGGTGTGCATAACCAACTATGTTATTCCAAAATTCACCCCTCAAGGTAATTTTGATAACATGCATCAAATTCTTTAGTCCCAAGCAAATAGATTGATTTAGGGCAAAAATCATGTTTTTGGGGTCCCCTCATATTTCCTTCTAACTCTCCTATCCAAGAAGAAAAGAGAAACGAGTTAGAAAAGGTGAAAAAATTGCAAAAAAACAAGCATGGGGCCAGGAAAAATCAAGAAAATCGGCTAAGTCCTAGTCCAAGGCGGTCTGCTGGGACAGTTGGGACGTCGGGACCATCTGATCGACCAGGCACAATCACCGGAATCATGCAAGATCACTGGGAAATCCGGGCCAAAGGGACGCGTCGGGACGGAAAATCTGAACTGGTCGAAAAGTGAAAAAATCGACTAAGTGCTGTTGAGAGATGCAGTTTGGGACATCTGGGCAAAAAGTACGCGAACCGGCCGAATCGGCCGAAATGAGTCAAGGAAGCCCGGAACAGAACAATTCGGGCCAAAAGTACGCGAACCAGCCGAAATCGGCCGAAATGAGAACTTTTGTCCGGGTTGGGACAAAAGTACGCGAACCGGAAAAGAATGAAAATTTGTCCCAACGGTTTGGGAAATGGGACAAATGGGTATGCGGAGTACGCGAACCGGCCGATTCGGCCGAAACATGAGACTTTTCCAAGGTAGTTTGGGACAAATGGGACAAAGGGACGTGTGGGACGCGAAAAGCCGAAATGGCCAAAGGCAGAAGAAGAAAAGTCAACGTTTGACCTGTGAAACTTCAAACGGCCATAACTTTTGACTCCGAGCTCCGATTTTCACAAAATTGGACTTTCTGGAACGAGTACGACGTCCTCTACGCCACAAAAACTGGATTTCTTATTTTTAATGAGGGTAGATATATTTAAATAAAAGAAACATATTCGGCTCCAGTCAGTTAATACTCATTCTCGTCAAATGACAGAAAACGCCTGCCAGACCCAAAATAGCTGCCCGCACTCAGAAGGCCATAACTTTTGCATTTCTCAACGAAATCGCACAAAATTGGTACCGTTGGAATCGTGGTTCCGAGCCCGATGCAAAAAATCAAGAAATTCCAGATTTGATTAGAAATTGATTGAGATTTTTGAGAAAACGTGGCCGGGTTCAAAATAGTGTTTTATTTGGTAGGTTGGGAGTGCAATTAAGAGGCATGGTCATCATTCTTTCTCTGCTGCAGCACATGGGACAGTATGGGGAGCCTTTTTCAAGTAATATATAATCATTTCACTCAATTTAATGCCTCTTACAGGTGGTTGAAGGACAGATTTCGGGATTTCCATTTTCCCTTCTCTTTTCCTTCTCATTTTTCTATAAATTGGAGTGTTGGGCTCATTGTAAAGGGAGAGTTTTTTGGGTAGCAAAGCTCTGCCAAAATTGCTTTGTGAAGCCAGTGTGTTGCAGGCCCTTGTAGTGGACTCCTTGCATGGTGATCCAGGCCCTTATCTTGTAATAGATTGAACTGTGCATATCATGAAGCAATAAAATATCAGTTTGTGGATGTATCTTCCCCTGCTGTGTTTTCTTGCATTCTTCTTGCCCCTTTAATCTTTCTACAAGAGTATATTGTGTCTATTATTATGTTCTTGCAGGAATTCATTATCATTTGTGTATGCTTGGAATATTGTTGTGAATGCATTTTGCTAGATTATGGAGAACTGTCATCACCTCTTCTAGTGTGCACTTTGCCTCTGTATTTCACACATTTGGAGACTACTCTCACACCCTCCTTTTCTGGTGTATCACCGCTTTAGTGTAGGCTTTCATTTTATGCATTCTCTCTCCCTGGTCCCTTGGAAATTTAGATTAGAATAGTTAGTTATCCTGCATTAGAGTAGATTGTGGCAGGTAGTTTAGGAGCAAGAACCAACTTTCTCTGGAGGTCTATCTCAAGTAGCAAGTCCCACAACTTGGAGATAGTACCCATGTTATCCAATCACACCGTGTCCAAGTTATGCACTTGTATAAACACAGGGGTGCTGTGATTCGGTGATAACAAAGATGCTTCAAAGGAAACCAAGTGTGCAAAGATAAGAGGAATTCCATTGAATTCTTTACATCAAGTGGATGTAGAACCCTTGACATCTTCATTCCACATACCAGATTTTGAGAAATGAAAATGCATAGTGGATATACAAGGTGGACTATTAATTTCAAAGGTTGAGACATTGTGAATGTAAGACTCAAGAATTGCTTCATATTATTAAATATATATGAATGCAGTAGTATCATGACATTCTTTATCTCAAGGATGTCAATAGTTTCACCTATATCATAAAAGAATTTGTATTACTTTTGAAACCACTATGACAGGTCAAATTTTATTTTTATAATTTCATTATCACCTAAAATATTGAGGAAGATGAAAGTGACTGTAGCATACAAAGCCATTATAATGGTTCAATGTAGGTTCAGTATTGCAATTTTATGAAGTGAATATTCTTGGAAGGATGAAGGTATCCACCTTAGCTGAGATCAAACCAAATGAAGAACCTATAGAGATGATCAGGTAGAGGATACATGAGATGGAATTATTTCAATGTTAGATACCATATGAGTAGGGACATGCCTAAAATTATTTCTTATATGTAATTTAAGAAGTCTCATCCAGGAAGGAGGTGGAATAGGAAGGGAGCTATCTCTTTGTTACAACTCATTAAGACCATGAAAAAACTACATGGTATTAGGAAATTCCTATCTCACCCCAAAATAAGACTGTCAAGTCTATGGTGCACTAATGAAGGCTGTAGGTGACAAGAATTTTCATCAACAGTTAATAAAATCAATTGAGGGATAAGTTTTATTACATATTTGGAAGCAATGATTTCCATAAATGAATTACATGAATTTAACTACTGATGAAATTTATTTTATTTTAATCAATGAAATAGAAATGCAGAGAGATGAGACACTTACCTGGACTCTTCACTTGTCCTGAAGTGTCATAGGCTAAAAAGTGATTCATGTTGAAGTCAAAATTCCATCAGGAATAGATGTTCATCTCAATATGTTGGATATTTGTACCTGTGCCTTCATACAATGAATTTGAGGTGGAAGGTGGCTTAGACACGGGTGCCTGGATTTTTGATCCAACTGTACCATTGTTATGCCTCTATGAGGGGGCATGAATTGGAGTTTACAGCCTATGTTAAACCAATTCCAATACTGGTGCCTTTTGGTTTAGGGAATACCACTTTTGATTTATTGAAGTGTCTTTTATGTCACACTTAGATCTCTTGGTAACTTCCTGAACAATGTATTCCAAAACTTGATAAAAAGACATCAAATCTTAAAAATAAAAAATTTGTCAAATGAGGGGTGATAATTCCTCTGTTGTCAACTAATGAACTTTATAATGAGTGTTGCCCACCACATCTCAGCTACCAATGTAGTTCTAATGTGCTGTTGTGTAATATTACTCCTAGGTCACCCTTCATGGAAATGAACGCAAAAAATTGCAATTGCAATATTGGACTAAATGAAAAATGCAAATGTGTGGATGAAAAGGTTGTAGATTAATGTTCTACTTCTAAAACGATCTATGCAATTAATATAGACTTATAATGAGCCTAAATGAATTATGCAATTCCCTTTGATAAATGTAAATGCAAGAAATCCCTGTGATACCCAAGAAATCTTGTCAAATTAAATGCCATGTATGTATGTTGTGTTTAAATAGGGTTAGAAAAGCCTTAGCATGAATTTTGACACTAATTACCTCAAGTACTATTACCTTGGGATATGAGTGGGAAATTCCGATTCAAAGACACATATTTTGTCAAAAATGGGAGATCAAACATAACTAGATTGGGGTTTTAAAAGGATGGGGATGGATATGAGTGCCTTCTCACTATGTGTCCTTGGTCTGCAACTAAATGTGTCTAGAGAAAAATGAAGACCTCTTGACTGAGATGACAGACATGGATCCATGTGATGTTCTAACCATAATTAGGTTGAATGAGTGACAAGTGTGAAAGTTAGAAGAATCTTTAAAAACCAGCAGACAAGATCATTCAACCCTAGGTCAAAATGAAAATGCATATGAAGGGGTCATAACTTTTCCTATGCCACCAATGGATGGACTTACATACTAGAGATGTGCATATACATTCAAGTGTGTGGTTTTGAAGTTTAGGTACAGTTTGTATAAATTATGCCCTAGGTTGCTCTTCATGTAGTGCTTTGAAGTAAGAGAAATAACCTTGTAGAATGGAAATAGCCCATGTGTATGGAAGTATGAATAGAATCCTAGAAGTGTGATGTATAACGTGGAATCCAACCTTGGATCAACATTGTGATGGAGCTAGATGTGTAAATGGAAATGTGGGCCTTGATGGATGAAACCTAAGGTGGATGAGATCTATTGCTTCGTGCTTGTCCCTTGATTATGTTTAAATTTTTTTATATGGGATGTCTTCGGTTTAGGAATCCACCCGTAATTGTGTGTGTGAAAAATTCTACCAAAATTTGGGAATCTTTGGCTGAAAGAGACCCAAGAGTGTAGGGAGAAAGTCTAGATTTTATTAGGTGCGAATTTAGCTATATCCTCAAAAACTAGCCACTACAGATGGACAAAACTATGGCATGCATATTTTGTTCAAATTGGATCCATTTTGATTTATTTCCATCAAATGTGAATATTTCAAAGAGCAATATAGGAAAGGAAATCATATGTCTCATTTCCCCCACTCTAAGTAGATGATTGCAACAATTTGTATGGACCTTCCATGTTATGGGTAGAAGTACTTTTATCTTTGATTTAGAATAACCTTCTCATGTTAGAATATGGGATTTGAGTGGTAGATATAACTCCCAAGAGGATTTTATCTGGGAGGAACATATGTTGTGTTGTGCTGATTATTTGATGTGAATATTGAATAATAAAATATTTGTGTTAATGATACTTAAAGTGTGGATTGATTTGATTGATTACTCATGGAGATATTTTACTCTTGTTTCCCCCATATTATGTCATTAGGGAGAATCGCTAGAAGTTGGTTTGACATAGTCAAGTAATGTATGAGACTCCTTTTTCATAATGAGAGAGTTTGAATATCACCAATTATCGTTAACATGGGGGCACAGGTGAAATGAGGGAAATTATAGGATGCCTCGATTGTATTGCCCCATTTTACAAAAGGGGAAGTGATAGTGAGAATTGAATGTTGAGCCAAAATGTAAGTGTTGTAACTATGTAATAGTGAATGTATGAAAGGTATCGCCAAAGATTATATCAAGTTGAAATGATGTCAAGGACGAATATATTCAATTTTTGAATGTGGTATAATACAATAGCAGGTGGAATTATGAAGACAACGAGCAAACGAGATAAGAATTGGAGTAGGAATGCTCCAGATATGATTGAAACCATGCAATGTTGGTTATCATCGGAGGATAGGTGTAAATAATCTAACAATCCAATAGCGAGAGAGTAGGTAATGGAAAGTTGCTGGGAAATAGTAATATGAAAAATATGTTGTTAGGCATCTCATTTGATATTGAAATGGAGAAAGTGTGATTTGGATCTTTGGATAATGAAGAATGCCTCAAGTAAGAGCACCAAGATATATTATCATTTTGGAGATTAAGTGGAGCTAGTTGTGGTGTCAAGTACATAGCTAAACTAGCAAGTGTGAATTTTTTTTCATAATTTAGTGTGGAAGATTAGCTATTTTTGGCAAAAATTTGGAAAAAATTTTGATTTTATTTTCTAGGATGTTTCAGGGGGAGTTAGGAAAGGTTGAATGGGGAAAATTGGAGAATGTGCTAATAACCTTTGAGACTCCACTACCCAGACCTGAGCACTAGGTAGGCATGCTCCTGAGAACCGAAAGGACGTGGATGGGTCAGCTAACTCTGGGTGTTAGCAACCCAAATAGGGTAGTTCATAGCTAAAGTTCCAGAAAATGTTAAAATTAAAGATTTTTTGATGTTATAGATGTATGTGCTATTTGCATATATATAAGATGTTAAAGTTTTTTCATGTTGTCAGTTTATGGTGTGCAATGGATATTCATTCGTGAGAGTTCCATGATGGTTTCCATACTTGAGCACATTGTTAAAATTGGAATTTTCAGATTGAGTGGGATGTATTGGATTGTGTCAGCTAATAACACATAGCAAGGATGGGGGATGTGCCCCATAATATGAGATGGTTATTAATTTGTGAGAGATGGCATTCAGATACTTACACATTTTGGTTTCCTATGAACAAATGATGACAGTTTGACTATGTTGGGGTTAGCATATCGATTGTACAGACAATATATCAGATCTAAGCATACATGTAAATAAAAGTGAATATTCTACCAGAAGAAATATACAAAACAAGAGACATAAATCAACACCAAATTTAACGTGGTTCACCTAGTGTGGGCTACGTCCACCAAGAAACAAGCCAATCTATTATCCAAAGCTTTGAAAAGATATACAATGAAGATTTACAATCTTCCACACCTCTCAGATGTACAATACTTTCTTTCTCTCAAATCTTTGCTTCTCTACCACCAAGAATTCTCTCTCTCACCAACCTTTTTCAAGTTCTTTCTAATTCTTGTTAATCATACTGCTACTTCTAAACCCTAGATTTTATGCTTATATAGTCATTTATAAACTTAGGGAACTTAGCCATGCAATTACAATCAATAAATATACTTTAATGCTAAAAATAGATCTAATTCCCGAGAGTTAATTAAAACACTCCCGCACAGGTAACCGATGTTGGTTAGCCCTAACTGATGATGGTTCCTCCTTTACTTGATCGATGTTGGTCATACCTGATCGATGCCGGCCCCCTTAACCGATGTCGGTTACTGTATTTTCTAGAAAGTTTCATATTACATGCTAAATGAAGTAATTGAGCTCCACAACTCAACAATCTCCCACTTGGAGATTAATTACTGCACCATACCTATACAACATCATTCTTGGATCCTTCCTTAGCTTTGTTTCTTCCTCTTCAAGTCTCAAACTTGAAGACCAACAGAAGTGGAGTGTAGCTCCAACTTCTCCTTTGCTAATGGCTTTGTTAGCATATCTGCATGGTTCTCACTCATATGAATCTTTTCTAAATTCAATTGCCCATCCTCCAATACTGTCCGTATGAAGTGATACCTCAACTGAATGTGTTTCATTCTAAAATGAAACGCTGAGTTATTTTCCAAATGAATTGCACTCTGATTATCACTGAACAATTTACAATCATCTTTATCCTTTTTGAAATCTTTCATGAACCTAATCATCCATATCATCTCCTTTCTAGCCTCTGTAGCTGCAACATACTCTACCTCTGTAGTAGACAAAGCAACAACCTTCTGTAATCTTGAAATCAAGCTAACTCCATTCCACCTACTATGAAAATATATCAAGTAGTGCTCCTCCTACCATCAAGATCTCCAGCCATATCTGAATCAACATATCCACGTAATGAAATATCTGAACCTCCATAGCATAACTGCATGCTAGATGTCCCTTTCAAATACCTGAGTATCCATTGGACTTCTTTCCAATGCTCTTTACCTGGATTAGCCATATATCTACTCACAACTCCCACTTCTTGTGTAATGTCTGGTCTGGTACAAACCATAACATACATGAGACTCCCAACTGCTGAAGCATATGGCACTTGTGTCATGTATTTGACCTCCTCATGTGATGAAGGACACTGATCTTTTCTCAATTTGAAGTGTCTAGCCATAGGTGTACTAACAGGTTTTGCATTCTACATGTTGAACCTTTCTAACACCTTGTAGATATAATCCTCCTGAGACAAATACAATTTCTTGTTTTTCCTGTCTCTATGTATTTGCATGCCAAGGATTCTTTTTTAGCTCCTAAATCCTTCATAGAAAAGGTGTGAGCTAGCTTTCCCTTAAGCTCACCAATGTCCTGCATACTAGATCCTACAATAAGCATATCATCCACATACAGTAACAAAATAATATAGCTCCCATTTTCAAGCTTCTTGAAATAAACACAATGGTCAGATTCACATCTCAAGTAACCATGCTCATGCATAAAACTATCAAACCTCATGTACCATTGCCTTGGAGCTTTCTTGAGCCCATATAGGCTCTTTTTCAACCTACACACTAATTTCTCCTTACCCTTGACTTCATACCCAAGCGGATGTTGCATATAAATCTCTTCATCCAAATCACCATGAAGGAAATTCCATCTTCACATCTAGTTTCTCTAAATGTAAATATTCTACTGCAACTAAACTCAATACAATACGAATAGAAGTCATCTTAACAACAGGAGAAAATATTTCACCAAAGTCAATACCTGCTTTCTGTGCAAATCCCTTTACTACAAGCCTTTCCTTGTACCTTTTCTGTCCACCCTCTTCTTCCTTAATCCTTGTAAACCCACTTGTTCTGCAATGTCCTCTTACCTGCTAGCAACTTAACCAAATCCCAAGTCTGGTTCTGTTCCAAGGAGTCCATCTCCTCATCCATGCCATGCTCCCACTGAACGTGGTCTTATCCTGCATTACTTCTTCAAAACTTTCTGGTTCACCATTATTAGTTAATAATAAATAAAATAGAGAAGGTGTAAATATTTCTGGAGGTTTACTTACCCTTTGTGACCTTCTCACAGGAGTTTGGGGTACCAAAGGTTCATTCTAGACCTCCTGGACATTTTTATAAAAACTATTTAGTGACCGACGTAGGTCACCTGTAACCAACATCAGTTCTGCTAACTGATGATTTTAGTTTTCTCTTTCTGTAACCGATACTGATTCAGCTGACGATGTTGGTCAAGGGTCAACTTGACAATAGGTTACTGTGTAACCGTTGTCGGTATTACTTTTAAATTCTGAGAGTTCATTTTCACTTCAAACTTCTCAACCAGTTTGTCCTTAGGTACCAAAATTTGATCCCTGTACATTATATTTTCATTCCATTCAACATCATGACTCCTAATAATTTTAGAATTATCTAAATCCCAAAAATGAAATCCAAAATCACCAGATCCATAACCAATGAAAGTGCATCTCTTGGATTTTGCATCCAACTTTTTCCTATTTTCCTTATCAATATGCATAAAAGATTTTGAACCAAAAACTTTAAGAAAAGAAAGATCTACCTCTTTTTCAGTCCAAGATTCCTCTAGTATTCCTCCATCTAGTGAACTTGAAGGCCCACAGTTAATCAAATAAATTGTTATATCAACTACTTCTCCCAAAACTGCAAGGAAATTTAGAATGTATCCTCATACTTCTAGCATGTTCCATGATTGTCTTGTTCATTCTTTCTACAACACCATTCTCCTGTGGTGTTCTTGGAACCATTCTTTCTCTATGTATCCCATTCACTGAACAATAATCATTGAAATCCTTGCTACAATATTCACCACCATTGTTAGATCTAAGGCACTTTAACTTTGAATTTGATTCATTCTCAACAAGGGATTTCCATATTTTAAAAGTATCAAAAACATCAGATTTACGTTTAATACAATAAACCCATACCTTTCTTGTAGCATCATCAATGAAAGTAACATAATATTGGGATCCTCCATGAGAAGCTACCTGAGCTGGTCCCCACACATCTGAGTGTACAAGCTCCAATTTTTGCTCCTTCTTAGTTGCCCCAACTTTGAGAAATCTCACTCTCTTTTTCTTTCCAAAGATACAATGCTCACAAAAATCAAGATCTAAATATTTCAAATCTGATAACTTACCCTTAGCCTTTAAGATATGCATTCCTTTTTGACTCATATGGCCCAAATGATTATGCCACATGCATGCATTTGAATCTGAAGTAGATAATGCAGAAAATGAATCAGTAACACAGGTAGATAAATATAATGTTCCTACCTTCTTACCTCTTTCCACAACAAAATCACCCTTGGTGACTTTCCAAGAGTCTCCTATAAATGTAACCATGCAACCAACTTCACCTAGTTTCCCTGCAGAAATAAGATTCCTCCTGAGGCTTGGCACATGCCTCACATCTTTCAATACCATGTATTTCCATTCTGTAATTTTAGATGAACTTCCCCTTTTCCAGTAATACTACAAGGTTCATCATCACCCAAATAAACATGCCCAAAATTTCCCTGGACATAATTTCTGAAATAACCCTTATTAGGGGTTGCATGGAAAGAAGCTCCTGAATCTAAAACCCATGATTCAATTCTATTATCTAAAGAAAGAATAAGAGCATCTTGCATTACCTCTTGATGCAACAAGATTTGATTCTTTACCTTTTTCTGGTTGTTGGTTCTCTTTATCCTTTGACCAACAATATTTCTTTGCATGTCCTTTCTTTCCACATTTCCAACAAGTAATTCCCTTACCTCTAGATTTAGATCTGTTATCCCTTGACTTTGATTTCCCATTACTCTTACTCTTGGATCTCTCCTTCTACTTGCCCCTGCTTTCTACATTCAAAGCATTCCTAGATGATGATTCCTCTGTACTCTTCCTGTGAATTTCTTCATTCAAGATTATACTAACCACATCATCAAACTTCAAAATATTATTAGCAGATGTTGTATTACTAACAACCATTACCAAGTTATCCCAACTATCAGGACAAGAAAACACGAATAAAAGTTCTTTCACTTCATCATCAAATGTTATACCAATCAATTTTAATTGATTTAAATAGATATGGAAATCATTCAAATGACTAGATGTAGATCCACCTTCATGCATCTTAGAACTAAATAGTTTCTTCATCAAATAAACTTTATTTGAAGCACTAGGTTTTTCATATAAATTAGCAAGAGATTTCATTAACTCTACCGTAGAAGTCACTTCTGTAATATTGGAAGCCACAGATGCTTCCAGACTCAATCTTATAGATCCCAAAGCCTTTCTATCAAGAATATTCCATTCTTCATCAATCATCTTCATAGGTCTAGACTTCTCATCCAATGGTAAATACAAATCTCTTTGATACAGATAATCCTCAATCTGCATCTTCCATAATTGATAATTTTGGCCGTCAAAATTATCTACCTTGTATTTGTTTTCTTCTGGCATTTTTATAGCTCCCACTCAATCAGAAAACCCTCTGTGAGTAAATATGTCAACACACAAAACCCTCAAACAAATATCTAATACCAGTTGTTGGGGTTAGCACACTAGTTGTATAGATAATATATCAGATCTAAGCATACATGTAAATAAAAGCGGATATTCTACCAGAATAAATATACAAAACAAGAGATATAAATCAACACCAAATTTAACATGTGGTTCACCCAGTGTGGGCTACGTCCACCAAGAAACAAGCCAATCTATTATCCAAAGCTTTGACAAGATATACAATGAAGATTTACAATCTTCCACACCTCTCAGATGTACATTACTTTCTTTCTCTCAAGCTTTTACTTCTTCTCCAAGAATTCTCTCTCTCACAATAATCATTAACTTTTCAAATCTTCTTAATTATTACTTCTAAACCCTAGTTTTCATGCTTATATAGGTGTATACAAACTTAGGGCACTTAGCCATGTAATTACAATCAATAGATTTGCTTTAATGCTAAAAATAGATCTAATTCTTGAGAGTTAAATAGAACACTCCTGCACAAGTAATTGATTCTAGTTAGCCCTAACCGATGATGGTTCCTTCCTTTCTTGACTGATGTCAAACATAGGTGACTGATTTTGGTCCCTCCATAACTGATGTAAGTTACTGCGTTTTCAAGCAAGTTTCATATTGCATGCTAATCCGAAGTAATAGAGCTCCAAAACTCAACACCAAGATGTTATCACAATCCCATTAATTATTCTAAGAAGTAAATTGCATCAACAATGAATCACAACTTTGAAAAATAAGAAAATCAGCCATGCCCTTAATGCATGCCATAACAAATATTAAGTAGATGTAAATGTTCCTAATGTTGGAATAGGATCAGAATGAGTAGAGTAAAGGTCCTCCTAAGGAAAATCTGATTGGATCCATTGTGTAAATGATTGGAGTTGAAATTATCTTAGGTGAAGTTATATCGTGAAGAAAAAACAAAATTGTGACTTTCCCCAAGTAGAGTTAGCTATCACACAAAGGGAAGAAATTCATAATTGCAAGATTAATAATAACTAGGGTAGTAGAAAAGGTACAAATTTATCAAGATTGTGTTGAAACGGTTAAAGATACACCAAGGTCTTTCCAATTGCATAATTTATGTGATAAGTGAATGTTTGATGAGTTTATTTTTAATTTTTCTATTTTTTATTTTTTTTGTTTGATGGTTTTAAATTGTTTTATAAAAACTTGATACAAATAATAAGAGCGGTGTATTTATGTTACACCTTACTTATTAGGGAAAAAATATAATGTGGAAAGCATAAATTAAGCATGTCAAACATACCTAAAATGAACATTAGAAGGAATAACACCAAAGTTATATGTGAACTAAGATGCAAAGAATTTTCCTATAATTAGTCTACAATGCAAGTAAACAAAGTAAAACAAACTAAAAAAATGAAATAAGTAAAAAGCATCGTCATGATGTTGCAAACTAACCACAATAGTACAACACAATTTGAAATAGTTACATCTAATGAAACTTCAAAATGTGTTCTACATTGAAGAACTAGACAG
Source organism: Taxus chinensis (assembly GCA_019776745.2). Taxonomy (NCBI): domain Eukaryota; kingdom Viridiplantae; phylum Streptophyta; class Pinopsida; order Cupressales; family Taxaceae; genus Taxus; species Taxus chinensis. The sequence continues at coordinate 76,135,448 of CM034157.1, forward strand.
TTATGAATTTCCTCTAGTGATAGATTAGAATGCGATTGGATTGGATCAGGAAAATGAGTGTAGTGATACTTAGATACTAAAAAAATATTTCTAGATCCCATTAAAGTTTGATCTGTATTGGATTAAAATGTGAAAGGTTTTCTGTAGGAAAAATTATATTGTGAAAGGGTAATTGACTCCAACTTTTTCTCAAGCATAGATATACACCACGAGAAACAAAAATTGTTATTGAGAGATGATCTGGAACAATCATGATGAGCGTCATCAAATAGAGAAATTTTTGAATTATGTTATCTAGTTGTTGAACAGTTGATCAAACATTTTCTGAGTGTTGCATCATTTTGACAATTTTACATTGTTTTTGGATTTTCAAGACATTTTATATTATTTTTTAATTTTGAAACAATTGAATATTGTTTTTTCATTTTGTGGAAACATATTTGAATGTTTTTTATGTTTTGAACATATTTGAATTTTTTTATGTTTTGAAAACATATTCGAATGTTTTTTTAGTTTTTAAAAACATATTTGAATAGATTTTAATATTTTTGACTAAGTATAAGGAGTTTTATAGTCTAAAATCATGTTCAAATAGTTCCATTCCATTGGGAGAAATGTATATGATCTTGTGATAGGATGTTTCACTCCATTCTTGACTCTAAAAAACTAGTAATATGTGAGGAATCATCACCAAAATCCAATAAGGATGTGATGATGAGGTGAATAGAGATATGAAAGTGAATATAATGGATGCTAAGACACAAGGTGTAACAATGATCCATGTGAGAAGAATGTAACTCTACTTTATCTAAGATTATCAGAATGAATCCAAGATGATTCCAATTTATAGGTTTTAACTAGGCTTAGACCTATAGATGGCCTACTGATAAGAAAAATCCAGTTGAAGGAATCATTTCATCTCTTTAACATGGGCCACCTAAAGTAATTATGTGCTAATGTCTTTTACTAATCACTTTGATTCATATAAGAGATAATGAATTTTTTGATTACTTTTCTTTGTGAAGGAACCCCTACATGTCCCCCCTCACCAAGAAGAGACAAGGGCTCAACAACGAAGATTAAATGTAGGTGAGTAAGGAAACTTCCCTCCATTCCCATACTCATAATACTAGTGAGAAGTATGGGCTCATGACCGAATAATGTGAAGTAAAAAAAGTGTAATGATTGATATTCATTTTCATGTATTTTTAAATTTATTTTATCTTTTATTTGTCAATAATGTGCTTCTTGGGAAGGAAAATTCTACTCCCAATTCTCAACTACATGCATCTAGTAAGACGTAATGGTTCAACACCATAGAATGAGATGGATAATCAAAAAGTAAAGGTAAATCAATTTTGTGATTCTTGCTAAAGAGATAGTTTATTTGTAAGGAGTTTCCATCAGTAAGCTTTGAGACAAAACTATAGGTAAAAGGATCTAAAATGGTATAAACCATAACAAAGATGAGACACGCAATGTCCCAATAGGAACAAGGTTAACATATGTAATAGATAGTGAAGAACTCGGAATACATATGATAATGGTATGATTAAAATTTATTCCTATAGGTGAAACAATTAAATTTTTTGAATCATGATTTGAGCATGCAAGTAACCTTCCTAGTGCAGAGAGAAATCGTGGAAGAAAATTTTTCTGCTTCTATTTTTTTTATGTTTAAATAGTGTGTTAAAAAAAAGTTTGAGATTAAGTTTTATTCTCTTTGTATGCTTTTTGATTTTTCAAAACGTTTAGCGTAGGAGGATTTTTAATGGCCTCATCACGAGAGAGTTCAATGTTTAGGAAAATGGAATGGTCCTGATTCACAAGACTTGGACGGAAGAGATCCAAGTCAAAGGAGAGGTTAAAAATATTTGTGATGAAATATAGATGATTGAAGTAGTCTTAATTTAAATACTTGGCCAGAATAGGTCTAAGTCAATGGAATAAATCAAAAATATTCAGGGAATTAGTTAAGAGACATTGTGTACACAAGGTCCAAGTCAAATGAGAGAATAAAATGATTCGATGAGTCATGATGTATGGACAAAGGTGGAAAATATATAAGTCCTCGAAGTATCAATGATTTCAAGCCAGGATATGCTACTTGGAAAGACAAGGTCAAAGTCAAAGGAAAGAATCAAACGATTAGATGAATCATGAGATATGAGACTTGGGAAGACAAGGTACATGTCAAAGGAGAGAGTCCTAATATTTGAGGAGTCCTGATTTAAATGACTTGGGAAGAAAAGGTCAAAAGTCAAAAAAGAGAATCCTAAGATTCAATGAGTTGTTTCATACGAGACTTGGGCAGACAAGGTCCAAGTCAATGGAGGGATGATTAGATAAGTCTTTGATGGGATCAAAATACATTTGTGATGTTAGAGGAGATTGTAGAGGTGGAGACTATGTTGAGATGCATATTCACTTATGAGTGGAACAGTGCGAGGAAATGAAGTATCGATCACTAGATTTACACTGAAGAGGCTCCTTATAGGCCATAGAGAGAAAATATGTCAATGTTGCTCTGTCGACATTTTAAATTATTTGCATTTGATGAAATTTTTATTAAGCTCCCTTATTAATTTTGGCTAACTTCTCTTCATTCCTTTCCCCCTTGTGCCTCAGTTGAATTTTTCTACTTTTCAGGCACTCAAAGTTTTTTGGATTGCACCAAAATCTTTCACCTTGGAAGTGATTTTGTGCAATATCAGACCTCTTTCAAGACTACAACATGTTTTCTGCCTCTCTGCTATTGTAATGCATGTATTTTTGATATTGAAAATGACAGTGCAAGCTCTGTGAGTGCGTTTCAGTCCTCTTCTTGTGTTGTTTGATTCATTTCTAATCTTTCATTACATTTTATCATTTTGTACATTATGTTTGTTACATCCCTTCTATAATCTATGTCAATTTTTAGAAGTAAATGTTCACTACTCCTTTGGTGTATCACCTTATTAGTATTAGTTTATTTCTCTTGCATTCTCTATCTATGTCCCCTTGGAATTTAGAGTAGGATTTTGAGTTTAAACCTCTACAATTTTCAAGAAATACATCTAATTAGAGGAGTTGAGGAACCAACCTCTAATCTGGAGATTCTTTTCCCATTTTTACAAGTCCCACACTTGGGGAAAAGATTCAATGTTGTGCAATCACACTAGATGTCCATTGTCAAACTAGAAATCTGATAAACATCCAGGGGTGTTGCTGATTTGCACTAATAGTTTTGGCACGCACGGTGGGACCTTAAAGGTCTTCATCTTCATTACAAAAAATTTGATGTGCATTTGTTCCAAGTTTCTTGATTAAAAGAGCCTTGATATGCATATCTGGTGAATCCAAAGAGAAGAATCAACTAGTTTTAGCAGTCCAAGTCTGAAAATTTATGAGAAGAATCAACACAAGATCAAGAGCCAGAGAAGAGAGGTGTTATTTGAGTATCTGCAGCTATCTCCTGGAAGAAGGCAAAGAGGAAGAAGGATTCAAAGGTCTCCATCTCCACCAAACAAGAACTCTATCAACTCCTCCACCTTGGTAGGCCTTTCATTCAATCAACAAGGGTTTTTAGGCCAATCAGAATGGCACAACCCAACCCCTATGTCAACTTAACTGGACAGCAGCCCACTTGCTCTCAATGCACAAAATCCAATTCAGTTGTAGTATTGAAGAACATTCCATACTTTACTAGAGAAAATCAGACCACTCCTGGTGATCATGTTAAGGACATTGCTAATGTTTGTGTAATCCATGAGATTAATGAGATGTAAGTTGCTATCAAATTACTGGCATCTTCATTCAAAGGAAATGTATTGCAATGGTTTAGGAATCCTTAGGGATGGTTCTATCCAAAATTGGAATCAGTTATGCATAGCTCTCCATGAGCAATTTGGAGAAAAGGGAGATAACTTGTCTCTATTGGAACAACTGACAACCATCAAGAGAGCTCCCAATGAGCAGCTAACATGACTTCAACTTCAGATTTCAAAGAACTTGGGATAAAATTCAGTGGCAGTAAGGCCAATAGCTAGAAGGTGCTTTTCTATACTACCTTAAAGCTTTAAATTCTGATATTTCTATGTTAATTCAATCCATGGGAGGCACAACTATCCCTGTTAGCTTATAACATTGCCATTAGAGCTGAAAATTGTCTAATTCAAGCTGGCAAGCTGGCTCCTAGGCCTCCAATGCCCTTGTATCCAAGTTTAGAGAGCCCAAGCACTAGTCAAGCACCTGTTATAGCTCCTATTCCCACTCCTAGAAATCAAGAGTTCAAATGAAGCTTCTACTTCATCTTCTAGTGCTTCAAATGAACTTCAAGAAGTCATGAAGCAGTTGCAAAATTTAGGTAATGAGCTGGTTACACTCAAGAGGTAGCCAAGCCCAAGGTTTTAGACCTTCTTTTCAGCCTCAAGCTCAACCTAATAGGCAGCCAGCCTCAAAGACCACCCAATCCAGCAAATCAAAATCAAGCAAGGCCTCCTGCCAATAGACCATTTCAGCCCTATAATCCCAATTTTACATCTACCTCTAAATCATTAGTGCCAGTGCAAAATAACATAGCACAAGAGTATGATTGGTGTTTCCCATGTAATGAACCTCATAACCAGTCTATGTGCTTCAATGGTGCCTTAAATCAAGCTTTAATGGTGACAGAAAACTGGTGTGGAGGGTGAAGGTGAGTCAAGGAAACAAACCAACAATAAGAAACATTCCAGCAGCAATGTAGCTCCAAATGAGACCACACTTGTAAATTGGCAGGCTAGAATATTTTTGTGGCATGAATCAAGTAATTTCCCAAAGTGTTGCAGCCAACACAAGGTCAAAAAGGAGAAATTTGGGTGAAGGGTAGCTCATTGGATCCAAGTAATCCACAACCTTCTATCACTCCACAAATTATTGGCAAGCAAAATGCAGTTCCAAACATGCAAGGATAGCCAAAACACCTCCTAGGCCAACTCAAATGCCAGTTGTTGCTACCCATGTGCAAGGAATGAATGTGTAGGCCAAGGGATAGAAAAGAGATGCTTCATCTCCATTCAACATCATTGATCATATGAAGAAGACAAATGTGAACATATCAATGTGGGAATCACTATCCATCCCAGGCCAAAGAGATCTGCTACAAGCTGCCATGAAGGATTGGTCAACTTCAAATCAGCAAGTCCAAATGCAAGAGAAGGTACTCACAAATGCTACCCAACCTGAAGGGAATCATGGAGGATAGCAAGGTAAAATTTTGAAGCCCCCTCCATTCTATGTTTCATTGATCATTGGAAACCAATTAGTACACAATTGCATGATTGATTCTGGGGCAAGTAGTTCAGTAATGCCCAAGCAAATAGCTGATCAGTTGGGTCTTCAATATGAAGTCATATCCAAAGGGGTAGTGCAATTGGATGGGACAACAGTAACAACAGTTGGAGTGATAAAAAACTTGAGTCTTACTTTGCATGCATGCCCAAATGTTGTTGTTTTGCAAGATGTCTCAGTAATAGACCTTCCACCACTCTTTGCCCTATGTTTGTCAAGGGATTTCATAACCAAGATTGGAGATTACTTATCTACTGATTGGTCACACATGTTGTTCAGAACAAGATATGGAACCAAATCCATAATCAAGTCTGAACCTATTGCAAACTTTCACATTGAGCCTTACACTCCAAGTCAAATCAATACCAATTGTTCAACATTTGATCAAGAGGATTATCCAAGCACTGATGAAGCTGACACCAAGGTTGGAAGTATCCTAGATCTAACTCTTGATGAATGGGAAAACAAGGTGCATGCTTTTGATCCTTATCAAGAAATAGAAGAATCTGAGCTAGGATTCTATTGCATGCATGAAGAAAATCAGCCTATTCCTAGCATCACCAAGCCAGACCATAAGGATGACAATGAGGTATGGCAAATTTTTTTGATGGATCAAGGAGTAGACAAGGTGCAGGAGGGGGAGCTATGCTTGTTTCACCTCAAGGAGTTAAGTATTATTCATCTTTTAGATTTCAGTTTGCATGCTCTAATAACACTGCTGAATATGAAGCTTGATACAAGGATTGCATTGGTCAATCAAGAGAGGAATAAAAAACTTGCAATTTTTTGGTGAAAATGAGCTGATTGTCAAATCAAGTTAAAGGGGCAGCATGCTACCAAAAATGATCTACTCAAGTGTTACAAGAATAGGGTGTGGGACCTCATTGAAGATTTTGAAGGCTTTGGCATCAATTCCAAGGAAAGAAAACCATTCCTAGAAAAGAGAACCAAGCTGCTGACAGGCTTGCAGTAGTTGGGGCAGCCTTTGATGTTGTTGAAAGCATCCAAAAAGATAAGGTACAACCAAACATCCATGTGATTGTAAGGCCATCAGTGCCAGAAAACAATGTAATTTGGCAAGTGTTTGAAAATGATCAACAAATCATCCATTTCTTGCAAGAAGAAGCTGAGTTCTCAGCTAAAAATCAGGAAAAGTTAGAACAGCAGTATGGTGACCAAGTGGTACAACTGAGAACCAACAAATTTCTAAAGGGACTTATCACTTTGGAGTCCATTTTTAATCCTAATGATCAGTTTAGGAAGGAGAAAGCAAATATACAAGTCAAGGGAGAAGATTCAGTGCCCATCTTGGTGGGAGAAGGAAAGTCACTTCAAATTGGTAAAGTGACAACTGAGCAAGAAAAGTATGAGTTCATACAACTTTGTCAAGAATTCCCTGATGTGTTTTCTTGGAGCTATGAAGATTTGAAAGGTTTCAATCCCAAGTTATCTCAACACACTATTGAATTAAATCCAAGTACTAAAGCCATCAGGAAAAAATAAAGGTCAGTCAATCCACACATGGAGCCTCTCATGAAGAAAGAATTGAATAAGTTGATAGAGGCAAGAATCATATTCCCTATCAAGCATTCTAGTTGGGTAGAAAAATTAGTTCTAGTCAGAAAGAAGAGTGGATAAATCAGATTGTGTGTAGACTTCAGAGATTTGAATAGAGCATTTCTCAAGGATCATTACCCACTTCCTTTTATGGAGTAGATATTGCAAGTTGTTGTTGGCTCTAAGAGGTTTTCATTGCTAGATGGTTATTCAGGTTACAATCAGATCATGGTGAAAGGAAGAGGATCAGTTCAAAACAGACTTCACCACCAAATGAGGGACTTATGCATATAAAAAAATACCATTTGGGTTGTCCAACGCTAGAGCTACATTCCAAATGGCAATGGACATGGCGTTCAAGGGATTTTATTAACAACATAGGTTGGTATATCTTAGATGATATCACTGTTTTTTCTAAAAGTGTAGCAGATCATCCTCTTTCATTTGAGACAAGTGTTCCAAAGATGTAGAAGATTTGGGGTATCCTTGAATCCTAAAAAATGTATCTTCCTTCTCATGAGGGGAAGCTTATTGGCCAAATTTTCTCCAAACAAGGATTGGATAATTGATCCAGAAAGAGTTGAAGTCAATAAGAGCACTTCCATTGCCAGCCACAAGAAGGCCCTCCAAATTTTCTTGGGGAGGATCAATTTTGTTCGGAGGTTTGTTCTAGATTTTGTATCCCTTGTCAACCCAATCAACAACGATGTTGAAGAAAAGAATGTATTTTAAATGGACAAAGAAGGTAAGGCAAGTTTTGAGGGAATCAAAGAAGCCATTTCTCAAGCTCCTAACTCTCATAACCCAGATTTCTCCAAGGATTTCATCCTCTATGAATTTGGAGGTGATGATACAATCTCTGCAATTTTAGTACAGCAGAACAAAGACAAGGTATGAGCAGCCAATTGCTTTCTTTAGCCAAAGCCTGGAGGACTATGAGGTGATGTATTCTTTCATTGAGAAGCAATGTTCTTGTAGTAATTAGGAGCTTGAAGAAATTTAAGCATCTAGTTTCAAATAGCAAGGTTCAACTATTGGTTTCTCATGTGGGAGTTAAAGACTTCCTCCTCAACAAAGATTTGAATGAAATACGACAGAAGGTTGGATTACTCATGTCATGGATTATGACATTGAGATAAAAGTCACCAATTAGTCAGAGGACAAGGGATTATGTGAATAGATAGTCTTTAAGCAAATCAAATGGAAGTATGAAATGAGAAGGGTTGTTTTGGCGTTGCAAGACAACCTAGAGCAAGGAAGAAATGTTCAAGAAGAGAATGATGTTGTCCTCACTCCTTGTTGGACCCAAGACATAATGCATTTCCTACAGCATAGGTCTATGCATCTCCAGATATGAACAAGACCAAGAGAAGACACTTCAGATTGCAGGTTGTCCCATATGCACTTGTTGATGGTATTTTGTTCAAGAAAGGATGTAAATGGAATGTTGTTGAGATGTATTGAGTACAAATTAGATTCATAGTAATGATAGTAAGAGTTCCATGGTGGATCAGATGGGGGTCACTTTTGCACCAAGAGTGATAGATCTCAAGATCACGAAGGCTGAGCTATTATTGGCCAAAGGTATTTAGTGATTGTTATGCATGGGTTAAGAGGTGCAAGAATTGTGCATTCTTCACGGGTAAGGAGAGGTTAGCTGCCCTTCCATTGCATCCAATTTCAGTTGACCAACCATTCATGTATATTGCAAATGAATCTAGCATCCTGGACTTCTATGAGGGAATAGCAACAATAATATTAGATTATGCATTGGAATTCATTGGATCCAAGGTAATTGAATGGGCTGTCAAGAATTGGATCTACCTAAGCACTTCATCAAATTATTACCCTCAGGGTGATGGCTAGGCTGAATCTACAAACAAGAACTTGTTAAGGATCATTAGGAGGAATTTTGATGAAAATCAAAGGTCTTGGCATACCAAGTTGAAATCAGCCTTATGGGCTGATAGGATAACTCCCAAGAGATTTACAAGTAACTCTCCATTTAAGCTTGTTTATGGAAGAGAGGCAATTTCACCCATGTCACTTGAGTTGCCAACATTGGAACTCATGAAACAATTGGAGTTGTTGGAGTTTGAGCCCATGGAGGTTAGATATGTAGAATTGATGGAGCTCCAAGAAATTAGAAATCAGGCATCCTGAGCAATGGAGAAGGATCAAGCTTTGATCAAGAAGACCTTTGATAGGAAGGCCAATGATAGATCATTCCAAGTTGGAGATCTAGTGTTAAAATGGGATGCATATGGAGCAAAACCGGGAAGGCATTCAAAATTTGATGCCATTTGGAGCGGCCCATACATGGTCACAAAGTGTAAGGACAACAATGCTTTCTAATTGTCTTCATTAGATGGCGAAGAACTGCAGATTCCAGTCAATGGAATCCATCTAAAGCATTGCCACTGAAGGGAATTCTCCACCTTGTACATATTAGCTTAGGTTTTCATTCCTCCAAGTGCTTGTGCACATTGTTTTGTTGTAGATTAGATTTTCTTTCTCTAAGTGCTTTGGTACAAGCTTATTGTTCCTGGAAATGTGTTTTGTAGGCCTTGCTCCATTAAGATGGTGTTCTACCCTCCACCTTCCTCCTTGCAGTGTTCTAGTCAGTTGGGGTACCAAGAAGATATTTTAATGACTCCATGCCCAATGGATTGCTTCAGGAAACTGGAAACTTCATCCAGCAAGTAGATGACCCCTCTGAGTTGCCAAAATTGTTATCCAAAATGAGCCCCTTGCTCATTTTGTGGCTAACTCCCTTCATTCTTCCCTCTCTTGTGCTTCAGTCATAATTTTTTAATTTTTAGGAACTCAAGACTTTCTGGAAATGGCACCATTGGATAGATCTTTTTCTCAGCTTTCCAGAAAGGTAAAGTTTTCCTCCTAACTCCATGTATTTTTGAAGTTATGGCTCAATGGAGTTTTTGTGGGAAATTTTCCCCTGAAAGGTCCGCAACCAGTAATATGCTGCCACGTGTCCTTGGGAGTGGCGGAGGGCAGAAGTAAACTTGGAAATTTTACTAAGTGATTCAGTAAGTTTTCAAAAGGAATATTTCACCCCAAAGTCCCGCCGATGAATGAGATGCTGCCATGTGTCCAAGGAAAGGAAATTGGGAAATTTTCTAAGGGTTGATCCAAGAAAAATTCTTGATGCTAGGCCCACATCAAATCATATTGTGCCATGTATCTCTAGAGGAAAAGAGTGGTGGAGGGTGGAGTAAAAATAGAAAAGTTGACTAAGTGTTGGTGCAACTAAAAAATTTTCGGCCCCAGGGCCCGCATCCAACCACACTGCACCACGTGTCCTTAGTCCCCAGAGGAGGGCGGAGGGCAGAGATGAACTAAAAATTTTGGTGAAGTGTTTGGGTGGGAGGAAACGAGAAAAATTAGCCTATCAACCTGCCAACCAGTCAGAGCTCGCCACGTGTCCCTGGGGGATAGGAACTACAGAACACGGGGAGAGTTTGGGATTTTTTCCCAAAGGTTAAATCAAAAGAAAAAAATGTTTTCCCCAAGACCCACGTCAAATAGGAGCTTGCCACGTGTCCAGGAGGGGCGGAAGGTGGGTGAATTTTGGGAAATTTTCCCAAAGCAAAATCAAAGAAATTTCAAAGGAAAAGTCCGCACCCCGAACTTGAACCAATCACATCTTTCCATGTGTTTAGTGGCGGAAAAAAATACAGGATAGGCATGCAGGGAAAAAGGAAAGGAAGAGCCCACGGCCAATGGAATCGTGCCACGTGGCACTCAGAATAGCGGAGTGTGGGGATTTTTTTGGGAAATTTTCCCAAATGCAAAAAGTGGAAAATTTCAAATTTTTTGCCTGCCAATCCATTTTGGCTCTGTTTTGCCCTAAAATTTCAAATGGCCATAACTTTCGATCCAGATCTCGGTTTTTCACGTTCTTCATTCAAATGGAAAGCTGGTGAAATTCTCTACAAGATTTCGGGGTCAATTTTGTATTTTGATGGAGTTTGGAGGGAGAAAATTGAAAAATGCCTCGGGTACGTGGTAGTGAACAGAAATGACATTTCAACCACCATTTTTAATGAAGAATGGCTCACATTCTCTCCCAGCATGGTGAAAAATGTCAAGGAATGGACCTGTAAGGATGCCCATGCTGTTTTATTGCATTTTTGGTCGGTGGTTGAAGCTCTCTCACATTTTCCCATGTTTCTCTCTCCTGGGGTCATTTTTGGCATTGTAAAAGCCAGATTTGGCTCATTTTTGAAAGGTTGAACATTTTTTCATGTATTGCAGGATCCTTATTTTACCTTGAAAGTAATTTTGTGGAAAAACCAGACCTCTTCCAAGACTGTAACCTATTTTCTGCCTCTCAGATGTTGTAATGCATGTGTTTTTATAATGGAAATGACAATGCAGGCTCTATGAATGAGTTTTAATCCTCTATTTGTGTTGTTTGTTTCATTTCTGAGCTTCCATTATAGTTTATCAGTTTGTGCATGAAGTTTTTATGCATTTCCATGATTTGTGTCAATCTGCAAAAGTAAAAATTGGTCACCACTCCTTTGGTGCATCACCTTACTAGCATTAGTTTCAATTTTTGCATTCTCTATCTCTATCTCCTTTGGAATTTAGAGTAGGATCTTGAATTCAAACCCTTTGTAATTTGCAAGTAATACACCTAATCAGAGGAGTTGAGGAACCATCCTCTAATCTGCAGATTCTTTTCCCATTTTTACAAGTCCCACACTTGGGGAAAAGATTCAATGTTGCGCAATCACACTGGATGTCCAAGATGTCAAACTAGAACTCTGATCAACATCCAGGGGTGTTGTTGATTTACAACAACAGTACCCAAGTGCATGATTTTGTGTCTACATTCTCCATTGCTTTACATTGTTGAGTGAATAATCAACAACATAAAGTAGATAAGAGATGTGTACCTGATAACCATGTGATTTAATAACATATGAATTATTAAATCTAAATTTTTAGAGTCACCATGATAATATACAATAGAATATAATTTCTAAGCACACTAGAGATGAAACCATGTAAGAAAATGGGAGAGATAAGAAACTTATCTGATTTTTTCTTATCCAATAACAAATCTGAACTGGAAAAATTGATGAATAGTATTGGTAGAATTTTGGAAATGCTCAATATAAATTCTGGAAGCTGTGGAAAGAGCTAGACATGGGCACTTGGGATAGGGCATGGGCACCTAGGCACCATAGACCACTCCTAGGTGCTAGTGACTATGATAATGCTCAAAATCTGATTTTTCTTATATCACTAGGGTTTCATACTTGTTCATTATTGATCACCTATATGTCAAACTTGGATCACCAAGGTACTTGTAATCAAAAACCTAAACCTTACTACTTGCATAAGCTCACAAACACATACAATTGGAATTAAAAATGTAATATGTGAAGTTAGACTGACCTCGGTGGTCATTCACGTGATGAACTTATGACCAAGCGTCACACTACATTCCAGAATCCATGTAGTTATGTGTGCTTATGTGTGAGATATTGTCCTTAGGTTTCCCTCGCACCTAATGATGCCAAGATAGCAGGATAAATATAGATCAAATGTAAATGTGTGGTATTTAATTAAGAACTTATCCTTCTTATGCAATACATGAAGAGTTATTACCCCAAAATGCATTTCCTTGGCTAGTATGTAGATATGATTTCCCTTTACAATTTCCTGCCCATATAATGGTATGTATGTTCTGTATATATAGGGATCTCTTGTTTAAATTTTGACACCAGTGACACAACATGTAAAATAGAACCTTGGGATAGAAGTAAGAAAACTAAAAATGCTGACCACAAATTTCAAAAATGTGAACAATAACGAAGAGGATAGGAGCACCCAGGGTGGATAGAAGCACATGGGTGCTGGTGTCTTGGGAAATTTGACAAAAAATGTGAGAATAATGATAGAAAGGGATCCCTGTGACCTGACCAAAACTGGGTGCATAAGTGACAGATGTGAGAGATAAAGATAATAGAAACAACCAAAGTAAGCAGATGGACTAGGGAATGTGTCACCAGTGAATACTTTTCTTACTTAAGATCCATGCATATAACAACATACTTGGTGGTATAGTAAAATAGTAATATGTGTGTGATTTTGTGTCTACATTTTCCCCCCTTTATGCTATTTGAATGAAATTCAAGTAGTGTAAAGGAAGTAAGGAACATACATGTGAGAAGTCTGGAGAAGCCCTGTTGCAGAAGTACATGCATAAAATATAAGAACATATACCATGGTGAACCATGGATCAACGTGTCGATCCATGTGGCATAAATAGAGACAGTGAACCATTGTAAGGAGCACTTGGAGAAAATGATGATTTTATTTGGAGAATTTGGATATTTTGAATTGTTCTCGATGGAGATTTGAAGGGGTAGGGAGTGATCGATTCCCAACCCAATTTTGTAAAATTTCGATCAAGGGAGGATTTTGATGTCCTACCCCTAGAGAAAAAGTGTTGGGGAGAGAGGTCTAGTTTTACTCTCCATCCATGACTACATCCTCAAAAGGTCCAACCGCTACAGATGATTAAATACCACATGTTTAGTTCCATGTTGAATAACCCATATAAGAGTAGTATAGGAAAGGAAATGATGTCTCATTTCCCCCACTCCCATGGGTGTCAATATTTTCTAGATTTCTTCCATGTTAGGTCATCTAGAAGTGATTTAAAATGTAAAGTGATTCCCATGTTAGGTCATTTGGGAAAGACAATGAAGTGATGTAACTCCCAAGTTAGGTAATATGAGAGAGATGTAAAGTATGTTATGTTGTACCGATTGATTGATTTGATTCGAATATTGAAAGATTTCTTTGAAATTGGATGTGTGCAATAGATTACTCATGGAGATATTTTTTAATTTTTGCCCCCATATTAGGTCATTAGGGGGAAATAGATAGAAAATATTTGAATAGATTGATTTGTTCCTTTGTTTGAATAGTGTGAAAGAAAATGTTTTGATAATGATGTATTAGGAGTATTGATTGATGTATAGTATCCTGAGAGGGATCGTAGGGTGATCCTAATTATATGCCCCCCTTTCAGCAAAAGGGCGAGGGGTGGAGATAACGAGCACTGATCCGAAAGTAGAGGGGAAAAGATGTAATTGTGAACAAGATGTAGTATAGAAGATGTTGCAAGAATGCGGATATTGGAAGTAGTATATGTGTGATATTGGAATATAGCATTATGAATGTGTACAATATGATGGTAGGAGAAATCCTGAACTGAAAGCCATAAATGGGGAAGAAAATGGAGTAATAAAGCTCAAGATATGATCAAAACTATGTGTCATGTATTAGTTGGAAGAATGAGTGCAAATAGTAACTATAGTAAATGAAAATTGAAAATTTTATATATAGTGCTAGTAAAAAGTGAATAGTAAATTCATTTGAACTGTGATTGCTTGAGAATTTGAGCTCTGAGCTTGTGAGGATGCCACAAATTAGGTTAGTGAGGTTGACTAGGTTTGAGAGAGTAGTAGTGATCGTGGCAGATGAGTTAGTAAGTATGATTTTTTTTGAAAAATTTGGTGAATTTTTCTTGAATTTTTGTTCAAATTTTTGCAAAATTTGAAATTTTTGTGCGTTTCTGACCTGGGTGGGAATGATCAAGGCATTGACATCTTTTGGGATGCCAAGCACCCAGTTCTAGGAATTGGTGACCTATTTCTAGGTGCCTACGTCCTGCTCCTGGGTGTTGGCAACCCAGGAGGGTGTTTTGATGGAATAATGTGAAATATGTGGATTTTGATGACTTTTTGTAGTATGAGTGGTTATTTTTGTGTATATATGAGGTGCTAATGTCATAATTTTTTGGTGTTTGTGTTATGCAAAGAGATATACACTCGAGGGAGTTCCATAGAGGTCTACATTTGAGCACATTATTGACTTTGGGGTTATCTGATGCTGAGTGGGACATACTAGACCATGTCATCCTGTGAGCACATAGCAAGATTGGGGGAGGTTCCCCATAATATGCCTATGGTGACTGCATTGTGTGAGCAGGTGGTGTGCAGATACATGTACTTTTTGGTTTCCTACTGGGAGATGATAGTGACCCTAGAGGATGTATATCGTATATTGTGACTACCAGTTGTGGGTGAGAGAGTCTAGGTGATGGCTATAGTGGATGCATAGAGGCAAATGAGAGTAGATAGATGATACTTTATAGGGACATGGGTACAGAAAAAGACCCATATTAGTCTAGATGTCATATTGAGATCAGGTGTTCTGCGATTGTAGAAGTTTATTACAGTTGTTATTGCTTCATCTGTGGTAGTAGAGGGTGGTGGAGTGGGCATATTGTATAAGATGCATGATATTTTTCAGCACATAGAGGAGCATGGGACCAAGATTTTTCATGGGCATGAGGTGTATGTTGGCCATTTATATAGATATCTATATAGATTCATAGGAGGACCATGGGGGTATACTTGGAGCCATCACATTATTACTTGTATGGGCATATTAGCATATTGTGATATTGAGGCCACTCAGTGGGCCATGTGTTGATTGGGTGAGGCCCGAGATTTTTGTACGAGGTGGGCAGGCATGCATAGTAGGAGATTATACACTACCACTTATAGGTCAATGCTTGATCGGATGGGACTAGGGGCCATCATATGGAGGCCATATAAAGACTATGGTGGTTAAGTAGAGGATGGAGTAGAGTTGCGGTGCATTCGATGCACCATGTGGTTAGCAGACCTATTTCATGGAGTGATCAAGTTGTTTTAGGAAGAGCGTGTATCGAGGCAGTTCGGTATGGCTCAGGATGTGCCCCTAGAGCCATATGTATGGGTGAGAGCTACTAGAGCACCGAGGAGGCCCAAAGTGAGGCCAGGTCTGACAGGAGCACAACTAGTGCATCCTGGTCCAGATGAGGTGGATGTGGCCATAGAGCCAATACAGGTGGATGATGCAGGATGTACCTAGGCCTATAATGTTTGGTGGGAATCACATCGATGGGTGTTATTATTTCCAGTTGTCGTAGATGCGGTGGGTGGACTGCTGGTTGGAGGAGTAGAGGGACAGGTACTTGCCCCTGATGGAGATGGCCTAGTAGGCAGACATTAGCTAAGCGTAAGTATTGTTTGTTGGTATTTTTGATTATTGCATTACTTGGTTGTATACTTGGTAAATGCGTGTGATAACTAATGTGGTATGGGATGGTTACAATGTGATGCTTATTGGTCCTTGATCGTTGATTCATCGATCCGCACATTGACATGGAATGTGCTGTGAAATGTGCTTTTGGGAGGTGGGATGTTAGAGTGAATGGATGTCATTACAGGTGAGCATGCCCATTTGTTTAAGCTAGTGGTGATAGTGGCAACCACATGTACTGTACTATGGAGCAAGTGTGATGAGGCTCTGAGAGGAGATGATGGAGAAACTCGAATGAGCTACAAGGACGTAGGAGGAGGAGCCCTAGCTCAGGATGTATTCATGAAATATGTGGAGCTACAGGCCGATTCGTAGAGCAGTCAACTGAGGTAGCTATATTACGTAGACAGGTGGAGAGATATAGGGTCACAACCAAGAAATGCATAGATTGAGCAGTGAAGCATCTAGTTGTAGAGATCCCACGATTGTATATAGTGATAGTGAGGATAATGTATGACATATATGGATGTAGTGATGTATGGGGGCTTGCCCCCCAGTGATTGTATTTTTGTAACTATGATTTTGATGATATATATATATATGGATAATTGGTACTATTGTGTTGTGTTGATGTTCATTGATATGTGATGTGATGATTGTTGTTCATATGTTGGTTTGTGATGTTTGATTTACATTGCACAAATGATTATGTGGATTTGGAATAGATGATGATGTAGTAATGTTTGAAATCTAGATTGTATGTGTGAATGAATATGGGTAGTAATGTGATAAATAGTAATAGATGATATGTAATAATATGAAGATGTAGGATAGATAAAATGAATGAGCCATGTATATGAAGAGGAGATTGATACATTACTAAGTGTATAAGAGATGTAAATGATGTATGTAAGCATGTGTAAGTATAATGAAGAGCATCAGGGGGAAGAAAAGTGATGCCCCCTAATAGTGTGTGTAGAAAAATGAGGTTCATTTATATAAGACCCCTCAACAATCAATGAAATAGAACAAGAGTGTGTCATGGGAAATGGCTTGAATAAGTGCTAGATAGATAGATCATCATAGAGGTAATGAGGTGATCATATAGAAATCACCTACCAAAGTGTTTCATGGAGAGGCCTACCGATGGAGAGGCATGGTGGAAGCATGTGAAGTGGTAGCAGCATGAGTGTAAGAGCCAAACTGAATGTCAGATGAAATGGTGCCAATGATGGGAGATGTAGTGGTAGGAAGCATATATGTCGATGGCTTAGGCAACCAATGAGATGTAGTAGCATTGTGAGGTGGATGAGATGATGCGGTAATAGATGCACTAGGTGGAGGATGCGGATGGATAATGATCTTAGGAGGTGGATGAATGAAAACCTTAGAAGTAGGTGGAGGTGACAAGTGAACAAAAGTGGAAGCACACTTATGTGGAATGGGAGAAAGAGACTGCTCACGAGAATGAGAGCCAAAGGTAATGACACCCTTATCTTCTAATTGTTGCAACTTTTCATGAAGGGAAAAATAGTCATTATCACAGTGGCAATTGATGCATTGGAAATTACAATAAGGGAGATCATGCTGGTGATGCAAATGATGAGGAGGATGATGTTGATTAGAGGGTAAGATAATTAAGTGATTATCAAGAAAAGCACACAAAACATCATGAGGCTTAGCAGCATGTGAGAAATGCAATGGCTCCCGAGTAGGAGATGGAGAAGACTTAGGTGGAGACTGACGTGAGTGGAGGAGATGGAGGATGCTTATGTGGTGGAGGGGATGGAACTTGCTTGTGAGGTGGAGGAGATGGAGACCTTGGAGGATGCTTAATAGATGGAAGAGGAGAAGAAGTAGAGATGATGAAGTAGTAGAAGGAATAGAAGGGGGTTCTATAACATGTGCAACAATTAAATATTGTTCTAGATCAATGAATTTATAGCATAAAAGCGTAAATGATTCACATGTATCATATTGTAATTTTTCTTTCAATGCAGGAATCAAGCCACGAACAAAAGATAAATTTCTTTTCTAGATCAATAGGCTGAAATACTAACTTATGCATCCAAGAATTGAAGCATAAAATGTAATCTAGAATAGGTTCTTTCTTTCCTTTATGCAAGCTAGGTAAGTGATCATGTGTAACTCTAGGACCATTATTAAGCATAAATTGTCTAAGAAAAACATCTTCCATTTCACAATATGTACTAATAGATCCATAAGGAAAATGAGTATACCATTAAAGAGCATCATCAACAAGACTATGAATAAAATATTTTAGTAACAATCGATCATTAGAATAAGAATCCATAGCTAAATGATAATGCTTAAGATGCAAATATGGATTTCCAGTGCCATTAAAACATGAAAAGGTAGGCATGATAAAATCCTTAGGAAAAGTTGAATTGTGAATTTTCTTTGGAATAGGATTTCCATGAAGAGAGTTATTGTCAATGGAAGCATAGTAGGATTTTATTTCAAGAGTAAGAGATTGAACTTGAGATTGCAAATGGCCAACAACATGCATGAGTGATAAAATATCATGTGAAGGAATTGTAGAAGAAGTGAGAGGCACATGAAGAGGTTGAAGTTTTCCATTTTGAGTGATCATGGGGATGTGAGAAGAAGAAGTAGAAGATGAATATGAAGAATCTATGGGAATGCTAGATGTAGATGTAGAAGAAATAAGAGGAGGTATACTAGTAGGAATAGAAGAATCAACATGAATATCATCTAGAGAAGAAGAAGAGGAAAGAGGAGGAGAAGAACATGGAATATCAATAGAAATGCTAGCAGTAGAATCAGAAGAAATAATAAGAGGTGAACTAGTAGGAGTGGTAGAATCATCATGAATGACATTGGAAACAACCTCAGAAGTAGAAGAAAGTGGAGTGGAAAATTCACATTCAGCAGTCTTAAGAGAAGTAACATCCTCACTAACATGTTCATGATCAGAAATATAATCAACATCACTATCAGACAAAGTTTCACATGCAAGTATTTCATCAAGAGATTCATCAACATATAGAGAAGTAGGAGGAGAACTATCATAAGATATATCTTTTCAATAATTGGAAATATTTTCATAATTATAACAAAACATGAGATACACCTTTACATTCATCTTGACTAGTATGAGAAACATCATCATGCACATGTACATTTTCAACATTGGAAATAACATTATTTTTATCTATAATAACACATTTAAGACCAAACATATAATCTACAATAACATCATCGTGTGCTATAATAGGAATAGAAGAAGGTGGAGTAGACTCGATGAATATAGAAGAACAAGGAGAACATGAAGTAAAGTTTTGGTCAGGTGAAACGATGCTCACACTAGAGTTGCAAAAACTAGTAGGAATATTGTTTTTGTGGGCAAGAAGTTATCTTTGAAATTCATCATCAAATTGAGCATTGTGATAAAGGGCATTAAGTTCAGCCTCAACAACATCATCAAGGATAGGATTCACACTAACATGATGCATAACTTTCCTAGGAGAGGAGGATCTATTTTTAGCCATGAGGGTTTTGTGGATCCTAGGGCAAGGAGTTCGACTAAGGATGGGTTCACCAAATGATTTAATAAAATTTGAATATTAAATCTAATTTCAGAGTCACTATGATAATATACAATAGAATACAAATGTTAGGCACTCTAAAGATGCAACCATGTAACAAATAGAGAGATAGGGAACTTATCTTGATTTTCACTTATCCGGAACAATCTGAACTGGAACAACTGATGAATAGGCTGGGAAGAATGTTGTAAATGCTGATATAAATTTTGAATTTATAGATAGAGCTGGACACAAGTGCTTGGGATAGGGCGAGGGATCCTGGGTGACCACTAGAGACCACTCCTAGGGCATTAGTGACTGTGAGGGTCAGAATATATTTTTCCTATGTTGCTAGGGTTTTCTACACTTATTCATTGTTTATCACTATATGTCACACTTGGATCGCCGAGGTACCTGTAACCTGCAACACAAACCCTAGCTATCTATAATAACTCACAAACACATCAAATTGGAATAAAAAATGCAATATGTGAAGTCAGACTGACCTCAGTGGTCATCCGAAGGATGAACTTATGACCAAGCATTGCACTACATTCTAGACTCCATGTAGTTCTATGTGCTTGTGTGTGAAATAGTGTCCTTAGGTTGCCCTCACACCAATGATGCTAAGATAATGGGATAAAACTAGATAAAATGCAAATGTGTGGGATGGAATTCAGAACTTCCCCTTCCTATGCAGTGTATGTAGAGTAATCATCCCAAAAATGCAGTCCCTTTGATAGTATGTAGATATGTTTTCCCTTTAGAATTTCCCACCCATATAATGGTATGTATGTTGTGTATATATAGGGATCTCTTGTTTGAATTTTGACACTAGTGACATGACATGCCAACTAGGACCTCGAGATAGGAGTAAGAAAACCGAAAAGGCTGACCACAAATGTCAAAAATGTGAACAAGAACAAAGAGGACATGAGCACCCAGGGTGGATAGGAGCGCCTGGGCGCTAGTGTCTAAATTGGGCATTGGTTTCTTGGGATAAACTGACAACAAATGTGAGAATATTGATAGACATGGATCCCTGTGACCTGACCAGAACTAGGTGCAGAAGTGACAGATGTGAGATATAAAATAATAGAAATAACCAAAGCAAGTGGATGGACTAGGGAATGTGTCACCATTGAATAATTTTCTTACTTAAGATCCATGGATATAACAACATACTTGGCGATATAGTAAAATAGTAATATGTGTGTGATTTTGTGTCTACACCATGTATCTTGATGGAAAAATCAGTATAGACGATAGAGTGTCGAGTGGAAAAGTATCCATGTGAAGCATGACAAATAGGAAAGGGAGGTAGACCCTAGGGGTGAATCATATTGTAGTAGTGTGCTTTTGGTTGCTTGTTAATGTGGAGTTACTTCTTGTTTCTTGTAAGGAAAATTTTGAAAAATAAGAGCAAGAGATTAGTCAAAGTCTCGTATGTTAAAAACTAGACTAATGTATCTATAAATAATGTAAAAGTGTCTAGAAAGTAATAGTGGAAAGAATGCACCTGATGTATGAGAGAGTATAGGATAGAAAGTTGTCTTGTTAACTTTGGAGATGTTTCCGGATAGGGTTAACAGTGAAAAGTTTGTCATCCTAAAAAATGAGCCATGGAAATGAGATCTTGTCACCAAAGATAATGTTTTTTAAAATCTCATGCCAAGAGAGAGGTTTTTGGGCATTCTCACACGTCAAGGATGAGTTTTTTGGGTGATCTCATGCCAATGTTAGTTTTCCATGGGTGATCTACATGCTAAAAGTTTTTTTATCTCATGCCAAGAGTTAAGACTAATTACGGATGATGTATGTTTTTCTCATCCTTCCATCAACGTTTCGAGGAATGATAAGTAGAAGATTGGAGATAGACTATGTCCGGATTGAAGAATTTTCTTGTACTTCGAATGAAAATTTTGTAGCTGAAGCCAAGTGTATGATATTGTAGATCCATATGATAAACTACTAGAAACCGTATTGGACTGAGAAACTTCCTGATTGTTACCACCTAGATGTAAATGCCTAGGAGTGACACAAGTGCCCACATCTGTGTCTGATTCTGGGCGCTAGTGTATGTATTTGGTAATTTTTTGTGACCCAAGTCATGATTCTGGACCATTATGTAATTATGTACCTTTTCCAATTTTTTACGTGTTGTTTATTACTGAATCTCTGTGATGATATTGTATGGGGTGATTGATTCACCCAATGTATGCCCCCCATTTGGGGTGCCTATGGAAAATCACTAGGAGGATGTGACTCAAATGAGAGGACTAGAAATGATATGCAAATCTTAATTGGATACCTATGTAGGGTAGGGAATGTGCATGGTATTAAAATAAGGCACACATAAAAATAATAGGCTAGAAACATGTGTTAGTGTAAAAGAGACTAACATGCAATAGAAAACAATGTAACAAGCAATATGCTTAGATGAAAGGGACCACGAAAAGTGGGTTGCAAACATGGGACATCACTCACAATGTCACAAGACAATCAAGGTAAAAAGCATCTAAAGTAAAATTGATCAAGAAACACATAGGGCATATCCATGAAAATAATGACAATGGAAAACAATATCAAACAAAGAAGTAACAAATAACCATGGTTTTAATAGTCCTAACAAAGAAAATGGTGCACATGAAGCACCTGTTAGCATGTTAGAAAGATAAATAGTATGTCAAAGCATGTATAGATCCATGGAAAATAATGTGGTAGTAAGAATAGGAAGTAGTAAATAATGGAACAATAACACGTATAATGTGTAAGAGTAGGAATGTAGATGCCCCCAGGAGCCATGGTGGGAATGGTAAGAGGTACAATGCCAAGCATCATTGTTGTGTGTAAGGATATATAGGAAGTCTACATTCAAAACTAAAGAACAAGTGAAAACACATGTGTATATAGAAAAGATATTGACATGCCCCTTAGATACGATGGATAACATAGTAAGCAAAGTGTAACATGTAACTAGTATAAACAATCAAGAGTATTTGCAACCAAGATATGCAATGTTCAAATTATGAGTGTGATGGAATGGTATGCAATGTGAATGTGATAGGAGCAAGCGTGCCCCCCAAGTGATGTGAATGAACATGAGATGAGGTTCATTTATAAATACCCCTCAACAGTCAAGAATGAACCATATAACAAGAGTGTGTCATCAGGAAATGGTTTGAAAATGTGTGCTAGATAGATAGAACATGAAGCATAGAGCATAGAGTGTAGAACCATGGAACTAGAGTGCATCACAGTAATTTAGACCCTCAATATTAGTATGAATGTGTGACTAAAATGTGATTATAGGGTTATGATGTGTGAGAAGAAAATGCTAGAAAGATGAATGCGCAAAGCAAATGTGAAATGTGTAGAGTGTGAGGTTCATGGATGTAGTATTCCCTCAATAGTCAAGTGTGAACCTTAGCATAAGATTGCATCATAGGGTAATGAAAATACAAAATTGTATCAAGTTGTGTAAGATGTGAATGAGAAAGCCTAATAGTATGAAGAACAAAGCGTAATAGTAGAAATGTGAGACACCTGATAATCCTAGGAGGGGGAAGTAAGCATGATGTCCCCTCAAGTGTATGATGTGAAGAAGAATCAAGTAACATCATCTAATATATCATCATTTTCATGGTCGAATCTAAATGGGGATGCATCAGAGACGTGGTAAGTGATAGTATGGGGTTGATCATATAAAGAGCCATTGCGGCATAAATTGTACATGCCCATTGTGTATTTTTCATCAGTGAAAGGTGGTATGGAAATTGTGTGCATACCTAGTGAGTAATATTTTTGAATAGCTGAGAAATGAATCACTACAAATAGAAACAGCTGAAAGGCATTGGAAATGTGATATCAATATGATTAGGATCCAAAGTGCCACCAATGTAGTCAAGTGAAGACTTCCCAAGTGTAAGTGGAAAAGTGAGAGAAGTGTATGTAAGGAAATACTTGATAAATGGAATATGTGGATGCCATAAGTAGTAGTAATGTGAACATATTGATGATAGAGGTGAGGAGAATGATATGGTGGAGGGGGGATATCATTGAGTGTGAATCCAAGCTGAGCTAAACCATCATGTGTGCAAATAGTATCAAAATCAAGTAGGATCGAATGGAATATGTGGCCAATAAGAATTATTGATGAAAAGAGTGCATGTGAAAGGATATATTGCGTGATGGTAGACTGCTCAATGGATATGAGGAAGGTTTGTATGACATGTAAAATGTATGGAAAAACCTCCAAAAAAGTACCATAGATATTAGTAGAAGGAGGGGGTTTCTTGAATTTATATTCACCATGGCCAATAGCAATGAAAGTATCATTAAAGTATGAAAAATCTATCTCGATAGGAGTAAAATTAAGATTGCATAGTTTTTCATCAGTAAGCTCAATGGTATCAACCTCATCATCAAAATCATCAGTGTTGGCATTTTCATGTTGGATAGAAGTATCAAGGATATTGGTAGGAAATGAGCTAGATTGCGGAGGGAGAGGAGTTCCAACAAGTAGAGTGGTGGTGGTTATAGGAGTATACATAGTGGGTGAAATGATATCAGTAGTGTAAGTAGAAATGGATGGTATACTTGTGGAGCTGGAAGAATGTTGTGAAGCACTAGACTAACCAATATCATATGTATCAAATTTACTATATGGAATAGGTTACGATGGAGGAATAGGGCATAATAGTGATGGGGTCTATGTGACATAACTTGAATGGATCGAGGGTTGGCAGAAATACTATGTTCATAACCATCATGTAAGAATTTAACTACATCGATGAACTGGTAGATGGGAAAACATGCATTGTGTTAATCGAGGGTCTACCCAGTAAGAGATTAAACTGAAACGAGGCATTGATAACGAAGAATATAATAGGAACAATATTAGGCCCAACTTGTATAGGTAATGTGATAGTGCTTAGGCATGTGCGAGTAGTGGAGTCATAGCCACAAATGAGAGTAGATTTTTTAACAATTAGATTGTCAGTAATGCCAATTTTCCTTAGAAGGGAGTGAGCACACAGATTAATGGAAGATCCATTTTCAATGAGTACATGCTTAATACAAATGGTGTCAATGGTATCAGTGATAAGAAAAGGTGCACATGGATTGTCAATAAAAGATGACGATATGTCCTCATCACTAAATGATATAGCATGTGGTATATTTTTGAGAGACTAGATGAGATGTGTGAAGGCCACCTAGATGAATTATTGATTTCAATGTGGATATATCAAAGGGTAGCCTCTAATGTATGATGAAAATTAGGTGCATTGCACAATAAATCATAAAGATGTT
Organism: Taxus chinensis; assembly: GCA_019776745.2. Taxonomy (NCBI): domain Eukaryota; kingdom Viridiplantae; phylum Streptophyta; class Pinopsida; order Cupressales; family Taxaceae; genus Taxus; species Taxus chinensis. Next base: position 76,160,332 of record CM034157.1, read on the forward strand.
TTTTGCAAGTGTATTCTTAATTTATTCTATGATGTCATAACCCTTAGAAGTGGTAGTAGGAGCTGTAAAAGTGATAGGTGGTGGGATAGAAATGGGTGGAGCCATATGAGGAGGAGTGTAGCGAGTGGTGACTACATTGATAGTTGGATCAACCCTATGTGTAATAAAGTGAGAGGATGTTGAGTATGAACTTGCATAAAATCATAACAATAGTAACCATGCCAGAAACCTTAGTTGGGTTGAAAGAAGGATAAGAAGATTGATCCATGACTTGAGAAGAAAGGAAATTTTGATACATGCTCAGAAGGTAGGGTTTAAAATATCAGGTTCACCAAATGATTTAACAAAAATAGAATTTATGCTAAAACCCTATATATTTCAAGTAAATGCATATGATAAATAAATGCTAAATCAAAAATTTGACACAAGAAATAAGCTAATGAAAATATGAAACCCTAAGTTCAAGAGAGGAGTAGAAGACTTAACTGATTTCAAAATAAATATTGAAGTGTTCTGGACTGGAAAACTGATGAACAGAGAGGAGGATATTGTCACAACTATGCACCAAGAAAATTCTTTAATTATTGGGATAAGCTAAACTAGGGCACCTAGACTAGGGGTGAGGGCACCTAGGTACTAGAGACCTCTGTTGGGATCCTATGACTGCACAAGAGCTTGGAAATTGATTTTTCTTATGTCGTAAGGTAGTCACTAACCTTCGTTGTTGGTCACATATATATCACTATATGATTGCAATGTTTCCCTGTAACCTGTAAAATAAATATAACTTGCAAAACCCCAATACTACATCAAATCCTAAAAGAAATATGTAAATGGGGAGTCTGTATTGACCCTAGTGGTCACCAACAAAGTGAAATTACAACCAAGAACTGCACTATATCTCAGACTCCATGTAGTTCTTGTGCAGTAATATGTGATAAATCATTGCCCTAGGAAGCTCTTGTGCAAGATGCACTTGATAGTGAGTGACAAGCTAGATGTAGCTAAAATTTAAATAGATGTGTGGATGGAAAAATGAACTTGTTTCCTATGTAGTGTATGTAGAAAATGTAGTCCCTTGTCCCTTCAATGAGTGTTAGATGGATGCCTTGATGCTCTTAAAATTCATTTTGATGCAACCTTAGGTGGTGATAATATATGCTTAGAGCTTGGTCCTTTATTATGGTCACATAGCTTTGTATTTATATGATTCCCTTATTTGAATTTCATAATTGACAACTAAAAGGCTGACCCATAAGAAAAAAGATGCCCAAAAGATAAAAGAGACCCAAAAAGACGCGAGTAAGATACAAAGAGGTCTGGGGGCACCTAGAAGGGACGAGGGTGCCTAGGTACTGACATCCTAGTTGGGAGCTGGTGTCCAGAGTCAATAAATATAAAGTAATGTTATCAGACTAGGATGTGGGGTGTGTAAGACCAAAAGAGGAAATAAGAAAGAAAGCAAAGAGGCCAAAGACAAATGTCAATTACTAGTTTTCTCACTTAGGAATCATATGAATAGTGGTATGTGATTAGGACCTAGAAATATAACCAAGTATGTGATTTAGTGTCTAATCACTACTACATTTCTAAAGCACTCAACTAGTTCAAGGAGTCAAGCGTCCCTCATGTACACCATTCCAAGCATCCAAGGATCCCAATTCAATGTCTTACCAAAAGCACAATCATCCCAATCATTGTCAAAGTGGTTCAAGTTTCCAAACTAGATGCATCCATATGAATACCACATACTAGGAACATGAATGACGTAAGGTTGAATAATAAACTCTTCATGATATTTCCAATGTAGGCGATGCATGGATTGAATTTCAACCCAAATGCCAGCAAACATTTTTGCAATGTCTTCCACCCATGGTTATGGTTTGAGTTTGATTCAAATTATTTTGATAGTTATGCAACTGTGTGACACTTAAGGTTTGAAAATGACCAATACACTTATAGGAAAGCAAAGGGCACATGAAGTTACAGATCCATGCTTTGAGCAAGTAGAAAACCATACAATAAGGCCAAGACTGTCACAACGTTCTTGGCATAATTGTGTACATTCCGTAAATGACATTTTCTGTTGCAATGTCAACATTGAAGCATCTTGAGCTTCATTACTCTTGAATTCTCTAGATCTGTGCACCCATCTCTCTCCTTTAACACTTTTTATAACTAAATGCATCTCCACTATGTTTTTGAATATAACATATCGTTAAAACTAGATTTGTAAGTATCAATGCATTGTTTTGATATCAAACACTGATTTAATGGTGTTCATTAATCATCTAAATATAACAAACCTTGTATCCTCTTTTGGTGCACAACCTAACATTATTTTTTGAAATGGGTGTAAACATTTGGTGAACCCAACATCTTACCACTTTATAGATGGCGTTTCTTCAAATTAGAACAAATCTCATGGAAAGACACATGAAATTCGCTTCTAGTTCCATTTTCATGCTGCAAACACTCGTGTTTTCCTTAAAGATAGTTTTCATATTCCCCATATTGATATGATTGTTGATTCCACTGCTGGTTTGACATGTTATCCTTCATGGACAAGTTCACAGGATAAATGTAGAAATCAAAATCAACCTCACTGATCAAGATAAAACTTCCTTCACTACCCCATAGGGTACCATTTTGTTACATTGTCATGCCCTTTGGATTGAAAAATGTTGGTGCCACTTACCAACATGTTATGACACACATTTTTCATGATTATATCCACAACATCATTAAATACTATGTTGATGATTTACTAGCTAGTTTAGTCTAGCAAGTGAATCATAGTCATGCACTTGATCTCTGACTCATATTTACATGGTTACAAAGTACAGGAGTATGATTAAACCTGGGGAAAAAAGAGTCTTTGTTTTGAACAATACCATTTGATTGTATGATGACCAGAAATAGTTTGTAAATCGCAAATTAAAAAGACTATGTGTTGATCTATTCATACTACTAGCACATATAATGTTCTACATCATGATATCATAATCTAACTTTCAAGAATGTGACACATTCCTAACATCAGCATAAATAATTCCATCTTAGAAATCTCTAAAATTGTTTATCCTTGATCTTCGTTATGGATAAATTACGACATTGTATGTTGAATACATTAGTATATGTTACTCTTTCACCAAGGTGTATGCCAAGATTTGGATCTCCTAAAGATGTATTATTGATATAACAATCACCAAATCAATGCTACTAAAAATAATGGGCATACACTACCATTTAAAAAGTGAGGGACAATCATGGGTTCTTTAATGAATAAAGTGGGTAGAAACTTCTTGATCTTAATCAAAACATGACACAAACACACTTGGAAAAATGTTAGTAGTTTTCAGTGGTTAGAGGATCTGCCTCACTCAGATCCCTAACCATTTAAGGAGATAAAATACATTTAATTCAAATAAAATGACAAAACAATGCATGAAATTGAAAAGTATACCTGACTCGATCGTATGACTAGTCATGAAGGTGTGATTCACTGAAAAAATCACGAAGATTTCACAGTCGTAGTTGCGACTGAGACCTATGTTGAAATTTCACAATAAGTTGCAACCTGTGCACTTTCTTCCTCCACTTCCAATATGTGAGCAAAGAATGCCTCAAGTAAAAAAATCAAGTATGGGTATCAAGTGCACAAAGAGTCAGGGGTGTATAAGAAGACATAAATGATCGGGATGAGTGATGTTTTATTATTTTTGAGTGCATAGAATAATGTGACACACATGGGTGCAATGTGAATAGATGTGTGGGATGATAAGTGTCCATAGTGCATTGGGTATGCAAATGGGTAGGTAGGATGGAAATTAATTAAATGTGAGTGGGTGAGCGTTAGTAAACGAGTGATGAGGTGTCTTTTATCACCATTTTATGAGGGTTTTATATTTTTTAGTTGTTTTTGTGGGATTATTTGATTTTTTGGGATTATTGTGTTTTATGATGTTCAACGTCATATTTTGCGTATACAATCACCATCCTAGGGGGTAGGGAACTTGTGTCTAGTGCCACCTTGTAACCCACCTTTTTGGTCACCTCCATCCGTGGACAAAATACATCATCAAAAATTGAACAATTATGGAGTGCATGCAACCATAGTGAACTCGTGTTTTCTTGCGTTCATATACCTAGGTGCCCTAACTGTGATAATTATTCATTTGGAAATTTTTTTGACCTCCGCTGACCAATTGAGCTGCGAATTTGTGAAGGGTTAATCAAAACGGACCCAGATTTCACATATGTTAGGCATCTCAATGAGTCAGGCACTAATGTGTTATGTAAGCCATGTCACTTCCATCAATTTCTATTTGTTAATTATGGCTTCCGTAGTTATCCCTGTCAAATTCATTACACAGAGAGGAAACCTTCTGGTTAATGGCATCCCATATTTCTGAAGCTGTGTAAAATTCTTGTAATTGGTCAAGAAAGGACCCTGTGCTATTTGATATGATGAGAATTATAATGTACTTTTCTAGTAACATTATCTGTATACAAACTGCATGTTAAGTAATTACATAATAATGTAGACATTGAAATAAAATTATGGATGTAATTTCTAATGCCTAAAATATAATGTTACAAATGGTCTGTCTACTTTCAAAGTTATGCGACTTGGCATTATCTTTGATAACTCGACATATGCCTTCTATTTAAATGTTCTATTGATGAAGTGGTCTTACACACCCTACAAAAAAGTGCAAATGGACTTTCTTAGCTAAGGAGTAGGGGACACTCATAATACACCATAGCTAAGACAACAAAGCCTAGGTGCTCATTCCCCTCTGGGCGCCCCTCTGACCTCTTTTATCTTTACTCACTCCTTTTTGGTTTCTTTTATCTTTTGGGCATCTTATTTCACTTATGGGTCCGGCCTTCCATTTGTCTAATTACAAATTTTTAATAAGGGAATCATATAAATACATAGTTATACTGTTACCAAAATGAGGGACCAAACACTAAGAAATTACTATTATCACCTAAGCTTGCAACCAAAAGGAACCTAAATAACTCTAAGGCATTCATCTAACATACATTTAAGGGACAAGGGACCGCATACTCTGCATACACAACATTGGAAGGGGAAGTTCATTTTTACATCCACACATTCTAGCTACATTTGTTACATCTAGCTAGCCCGCTATCAAGTGCACTTACACAAGGGAATCCTACGGCATGAAACATTCACACACTCACAATATCTACATGAATTATGATATGCAGTGTAACACTTGGTTATAAGATCACTCTTTTGGGTTACCTCTGGGGTCAATCTGACTGCCCATATTGCATCTTTCATTTTTTGGATTTCATGTGGTGTTATGAGTTTTGTAGGTGAATCTTTATTTTACAAGTTACATGTACCTTGATAATCAAGGTGTGACATACTTGTGATCAAAAAATAATATTTACAAAACTTTTGTGACACTCCAGAGATTAGGATTTTATCATTTTCATAGTCATACACACCCAGTAGAGGTTTCTAGCACCTAGGCGCCCCTATCCAGCTGTGAGTGCCCCTGTCCATCCTGTAACAACAACTATCACCTCATATTCAGTGGTTTTCCTAGTTAACATTAGTCCTAGATTGAGTGAAAATCATCCAAGTCCATTCCCCTCTCTCTCTCTTGTACTTAGGGTTTCATATTATATTATCTTATTGCTTGTGTCAAATCTATACTTTAGCATTTTATTATTATACGTGACTTTGTAATTAGGGTTTAACACTGATTTATTTTTTAAAAATCCTTTGGTGAATCCATCACTTGAAAACTCTTAGATATTCTCTTTCTTGTCTTACTTTAAAATTTTAGGTTCCTTTCACCATGAGTATCTCCATTGATGGCTTCTTGCAAACTCATCCTGATTGTAAGACTAAAATAAATTATTTCTTGACCAATACTCGCATTTCTCCAAATACTCCTTTGGATTTTCTATATCAACAATTTTTAGCCACATTTTCTCCACAAATCACTTTCCCATGTGATATGGCCACTTCTCTTTCTATGTATGACAATTATCCTCCTCTTTATATCTAGAATTTTATCTATAATATAGGAATTAGGCATGTACTAGTTGATAATGGATTCAAGATCAATATTTTTAGTTTCACATTTCTTCAACAACTTGGCCTTTCCTCATCTACTGTCAATCCAACATCCATTTCTATCCATAGATATGATTCTTCTATGTGTATTTGTATGGGAATTGTCACTATGCCGCTTAAAATTGGGCCTAAAACCATTCCTATGGTACTCTTCTTCATCGACGTAAAACTCCAGTATAATTACTTACTTGGTATACCATGGCTTCACGCTATGTAGTTAGTACCTTATACAATTCATCGGTGTGTTAAATTCCTACATGATGGCCATCCATATGTCATTATTTCTAACCACGAACCATTCAAATATTTCAACTTTGATCCACTCACCACTCTACATGCTCCACTTCTATATCACAATGTCAGTCATCCTCATAATCCTCCTAAATATATCAGTGATGATTATCAACTCACAAATCATCCTACCCCTACCACTAACATGCTTCATCTCTAAGGATCCATTTGTCCATTGGAAATCATGCCATCTACTTCATCTCTCCAAGAACACTCTCTATTGGTACCTCCTCCTTTATATGCACTCTTTTCATACATGAATCTTATTGGACTCAGATTCCATTTGATCCCACTTGGTTTGATACTATTTGCATGCATGATGGATTGGCTTGGTTAGGATTCAAAATTTCTTATCTTCTTCCTCCACCTAATTCTCCTTGCCTCTATCATAGATGTGCATTATTGTTGCTTATGGTCTCTGTGTGTTTCATTTAAATATCTTCCTTGCATGCACTCCTCGTTATTCGACACTCACACTTGGGAAATCTTGGCTTGATTACATTGGTGGCACACTAGATCCCACTCACACTGATATCACATTTTCTATGCCTTTTGGACGCATTTGTATTTGCGATGACTCTTTATTAGGATATTCTACAAATATAACTCAATGGTATGCACATGCTTTTCCACAATCACCTTTCACTGATGAAGAATATGCAATGGGAATGTACAATTTGTGTCACTTAGGATCTTTATATGATCAATCTCATACTATTGATTATCAAGTATCTGACCTAGGTCCAATTGGCTATGATTTTGAAAATGATGATCTTTTAGATGATGTTACTTGATTCTTCCATGCATCACACACTTAGGGGCATCATGCTTTCTTCCCTACTTCAATCATTCATATTTCTTTCTAATATGTACACATACACATTTGATTAACTAAAATGTGTATTTGATGAAATAATATAAGAAGTAAAATAGTAAATAAAAGCTAATTAAACAAGGAGAAAGTGACCAAAAAAATATATGCTATGAATGTATGAAACCCTAAATTCCAAGAAGGGTTAGATAGAGCTTAGCTAATTTGATGAATTTGTTGGACCATGTCGTAGACATGGATGGAGAAATACAAGGAGGAAACGACTATGCCTAGGTCCTTACAAGTGTATATATAGGAAATCTGAGTGGATTGGGGCACCTACATAGGTACAGGGGTGTATGTGGGCACCCTAGTATGAGTTTTTGGTGCCATAGTCTATAGAAATAGCTTGAACCATCCTCTGAGGTGTCGTTAAGTGATATCATGTGTTAACTTCTTACTGCACTAGCTTCGCTAGACTGCGCAATATGTCACTAGAAATCAGAAATGAAAATGAGAGCTTTAAAAACCTAAACACAAACATCAAGCCCCTAAAAAATGAAATATGCATATGAAGGGTTCAGACTATCCTCAATAGCCAAAACAGTGAACTTACAAACTGATAACTACACTACATCTCAGACCTGATGTAGTTCTATATGTTTGTGTGTGCAATCATGCCCTAGGTGCTCATGTGTTAGATGCACTTTGTGAAAGTAACGAGAAATAGGTATGTGTAGAAAATGTAATAAAATGGTGGATGGAATAGAATAAAATTCCCTCCTATGATGTGTGATGGAAATGAACTAGCCTTTTCCCTTGTGATGGATCTAGATGGATGTAACCTTAGATGATGATAGTAGTTCCTAGTGCTTGGTACCTCATTATGGTCTCATTACTTTGTATTTATATGGTTCTCTAAATCAAATTTCATAATTAATTGTGAAGAGACCAACCACCAAAAATATAGAATGCTCAAACAACTATAAAGTGCCCAAAATATGGAGATAAAGTGGAAAAAGGATTTGGGTTCCTCTATTAGTGCCAAGGTGCCTGTGGGCACCGCAATACTGGCCCGGGTAGCCCAATCAAGGCTAAAATGATGCAAAATGAAAAAAATAGATTGGGCATGTATGTGTGGGAGGTCAGAAATGACGATAGAAAAAAAATAGAATGACCAAAATACGAGGGTTAATTAGTACTTTCGTCACTCAAAATATATATGAATAATAGTTTGATACTAGGACTAATTAATAATCAAAGTGTGTGATGTAGTGTCTACATTTTCCCCCACTTTATGTTGGTGAGTGGAACACTCGCTAACATAAAGTAGATAGATATGTGTACCTAATTTCCATGTAGAGTGATGTAGAAAGTGTGTCAAAGAAATAGACAAAGCATGGACTGAAAAATATGGAAAAGAGAAAAAAAGTGATGAGAGTGAACCTCGGGCAAAAATGTGTGTGTAGTTACCGATGTGTGTGATGTACCTTCATGTTAGTATGGTGTGTGTTGTTACAAAATGTTGTTGTTGACACCATTGTTTTTGTTTTTGGCTATTTGCTTCTCATGCAGTTGGACCTACAAGGAGACGATGATAAAGTAGTAAAATACGCATGTATATATATCAAAAACATACCCATTAACAAATTTCATTCTATCTCTATTTCAATATACATACAAAACAAATCAGGAACAACATGAACAAATAGGATCACACCATTTATAGTGGTGTATAATTAAGGTAAAGTCATCGAAGGAGAGTAACACTAGACCTCTCTCCCCAACACTTTCTGTTTGGCACAAGATTACTCAAAAAACTCACACTTGGTGTGAGATCGCCCAAAAAACATACACTTGACATGAGATTTCATAAAAAACTCACTCTTGGTGTGAGATCTCCCCAAAAACTTGCGCTTAGAATGAGATCTCCCAAAAAACTCACTCTTCTACAACATTCTAAGACATTTTATATCCTTTTCAATCTTTGCAAATTAGGTGCACACTTTCGATTTACTACTTTAACATGATTTCACATACTTTACATACTTATACAAATTTTTCATATACACATATTTGACTACTTCTTCACTCCTATTTTGCAGGACCGCCCTTAATACACAAAAAATGCATCCTTCAATAAACACAACAACAAGTTACAATGACAATAGGTACAACATGGTACAACACACACACTTCACCCTTAAGGTTAATTTCCCTTTCTAGTTTCCACGCTTCATTTTTACATTCCTTCCACACTTCACTTGTCTCTTTGACATGCCATCACCATCATATTCTAGATGGTTATCAGGTACACATCTCTTATCTAATTTATGTTAATTGAGTATTCACTCAACAACATAAAGTGGGGGAAAATGTAGACACATAATTATGCACTTGGGTTCATTTTTAGGTCCATAAACACATACTTGCATTTACACGATTACTAAGAGATAAAACTAGAAATTAACAACTTTCTTTGGCCTTCTTTTATATGTTTCTTATTTTCTATTTGGCCTTACACACTCTACATCCCAGTAAAAACTTTACTTACTTACTTTTTATGACTTTAGACACCAACTTCCAAACACGACGCCAACACCCAGGTGCCCTCGCCCCCTTTGGGTTCCCTAGACTTCTTTCAAGTTTAATCACTCTTTTTGGGCCTCTTTTAGCTTTTGGGAATCTTATTGTTTTATGGTTTGGCCTTCCATTTGTTAATTATAAAATTCAAGCAAGGGAATCATATAAATACAAAGATATGTGACCAAAATAAAGGACCAAGCTCTAAGCATATGTTATCATCACCTAAGCTTGCATTAAAAAGGCATCTAAGAGCACTAAAGGCATCCATATAGCATTCATTCAAGGGACAAGGGACTTCACTTTTTGTATACATGGGTTAGAAAGAGGAAGTTAATTTTAAGATCCACACATTCTACCTACATTTTCTACATCTAGTTAGCCCTGTATCAGGTGCACTTGCACAAGGGCATGATTATTTCAAACACTCACAAAAAATACATGGAGTCTGAGATGTAGTGCAACACTATGTTGTAAGCTCACTTTGTCAAGTGACCGTTAGGGTTAGTTTTACTCCCCGTATTACATCGTTATTTTTAAGGATTTTATGTGGTATTGCGGGTTTTATAGGTGAATCTATGTTTTACAGGTTAAACGTACCTCGGTGATCAAGGTGCGACATACAGGTGATCAAAACTAAGTATTTGTGACACTTATACGACACTCCAGAGATCAAGATCTGACTATTTTTACATTCACATGTGCCCTGTAAAGGTCATTAGTGCCGAGGTGTCCTTTTCCAGCTATGAGTTCCCATGTCCAGCCTGCTTCGTGATCTAGAAAATTTACTTAGAGTAATAAAAATAAAGATCACTTCATGTTCAACAGTTTTCTCAATCTACACCAATCCTGGATCGAGCGCAAATCAGCTAAGTCTTTTCCTTTCTCTCTTTCACTTAGGGTTTCATATATTATTATCTTATTGCTTGTGTGAAATCTATACTTTAGCATTTTATTATCATATGTGACTCTGTAATTGGGGATTAACATTGACTCATTTTTGTTAAATCGGTGACTTAGCTGATTCTGTACAACCTGAGAGCGATCGGGAGTGTGTATTTGCTGAAACTGGTTGGAAAAAATGTCAAAATGGATCACCAAAGCCTCAAAAATCCATGAATGCATGGGAGAAAACTACCCATATGAGGGAAGGATTTCCCTAACTGCTAATTATTGAGCTGGGCACTTGTGTCTTCTCAGAACATAGTATTTTTGGGTTTGAAGATCTTCATTGTTATTCACTCTTTATCACTCTAGTTTCGTTGTACAAGAACCATCAAGAAAAGAGCTTAGGGAGGTTAATTTCTTTAACATGCATATAACTTTGAAAACAATCAAACTAACATGCCTAAATCAATCTCTACTCTTTGAATGCTAACTTTGAAATGAACCTAAGAAGATCCTTAGCAATCAAATATGATTGTTAGTATGATCCCAAGGTTTGAGAATGGAGTCTCACCAATAATGGCTTCAAGACCATATTGGTTCTCTCCATATTACTCAAGCTTGAGTTAATGGATGCACTATGAAGATATTAGCTCATGGAGAAATGCTCAAGATATAAATCAAGATCCTAAATGCCTATAGTTTATGCTAGAGGAGAAAAGTGTTCTAAGAAATGATGAGGAGGAGGGTTCTATTTATAGGTTTCCCATTCCAAGAATGGTATGATTTTGGTGAATGTGGGACAAAAGGTAAGTTCAAAAAGCACTTTTAGTAAGTTAAAGCACTTTTTGACTAGGATTAGAAGCTAATTAATCTTTTAAGATTAATTAAGAATCCCAAGTAGGCTTAGGAAGCTTTCTGGGAGCATTTGGAGGAGGTTTTGATAGATTTTGAATGTTTTGGAAGCAGAAGTTAGCCAATAAGAAGGTTTATTGGTTAAATGCATGATAGGAGGCTTAATCAATGTATAGTAGTTAATTAAGAGGATTTTGAGGGGAAAATGAGCCTAATTTGTGAAGTGTCATCAATTTACAGGGAATAGAATAGTTAGTGCAATGTTAGTAATAAAATTGCTTTGATCAAATTATAGGTGTCTACATTTTCCCCTCTTTGGGGTGGTGTAAGCTACGCCACTTCAAAGATAGTAGACAACACATATGAATAAAAAAAAAAAATGGGGTTTGAAAGGAGGGGGGAAATTTCCCAGAAGAAAAATTAGTAGAGTGAAGGATGCCCCCTCGAGTGTTGATGGGGTGTTGTGAAAGAGGTTGATCGATGATCTTGTTAGAAATGATGTAAGTTCCCCCCTCTCAAGTATCGAAGGTTGGTTAGAAAAATAGAAGCATAAAGGGGAGAAGATGCCCTCCTAGTAAAGGAGATAATAGTGTGAAGAGAAGAAAGGAAGCTATATTAGTCTTGTTGATACTTAGTACTAAGTACCCATGAAATCTAATTCTCCAGCTTTCATTTGTTTGCTCATCTTCCATGTCATACTGAATAACCGAGTTGACAAGGGAGCTTCTCTCTTTGATGGTGAGACACCAAATATTTTATATTTATATTGAGAGCAGTGTGTGTGGATGTAGAGGAAGAATGGCGAAGCTGAGTGTGATGGAGAGAGGAAGGGGACATAGAAGAAAATAAGTATGAGGAAGGGGATTGAGCTAACATCCATCCAGTGCCTTTTAAACAACTTTATTTTCATCATATTGCTAGTGATCTTCATCATCGGTCCTTATTAAAAATGTAAGCATACAAAAGAAGTGTAGAATGACATGAAAATCCATAGTACAAACAAATGTCCATTGCTAAAATACCAACTCCATGCAACATACAGAATGCAATGCAATACGAGAAAGTAAACAAGCCAACCTAACAGGGAAACAAGTACAAACACACATACTTAAACCAACAACGTTTAATATAGTTACACAAATGTTTTGTTATCGAGCTACAGTTCCCAAATGTTCATGTGTAATGAAAAGGGTTAAAATTGGTGCCCCAAGAAAGGATACATGTGAGGGGAAATATGGTGGACATAGGGGTCCAATGAAAAATCATTCATGTGCTACGAAACAGTACCAGGCAACTCGTTGTGCCAAGATAGTACAAACAAAGCAAGCAGACCAACTTTGTTAATGGGGTAGATCCAAATGATCTGTGAGTCATTGTTACAGAAACAAGTGAAAATACAAGAAAGATATAATTTGAATACAATGCATTTGACACAGGCTTTAGCTACGTACTAGTGTTTTACCAATTTTTGCAAATTTTTGAATTTTTACAATTTTTTGGATTTTTAATGATTTTTACAATTTTTTGAAAATATTGATTTTTTCATTGTTTAGTGATTTTTGATTTTTTAGAAGAAATTAGATGAGGGAATCACCTGAAATAAATAAAAATTCCCCAGGGAGAAGCAACGGGTGCTAGGTAGCAAAAATATGCCCTGGCAGGATGAAAATGGGTGAAAAATGATCATTTATTAAAAATAAATATCACTGCAGGTGATAAAGGAAGTTAGAATGATCATGGTGGTCAAATCACTCATTTCTTCCATCACTGTGGGTAAGAATGCATCACGAGGGGTCAAAATGACCATATATACCCCTCCCGAGGGGTAAATCATCGTGAGTAATTCATTTGTTACCGATCCTTTGCTGATTTTACTGTGAGATTTTCTCTGACCCTTGAGAGATATGGTGTGAGTTTAGAGGCATACGAGGTGAGAAGACACAGTCCAGGAGTATGTGTGGATGCATAGCGATGGACCCTACATGAGTACCCTATCCATCTTTTTTTATAGCATTTAATGTCATTTATTAGGCATTTTAGGGGGTGATAACGTATGTGTGTGCCTTAGGGGTGCGCATGTGTTATCAGGATGTGCAAGCATTGGTAGGGCGTATGCACATGGGTGCATGCATGTGCATATGCTTGAGGCCTGAGGGGGGTTAGGTCATATTGCATGGGTGCATATGTAGTTAGGTGCGTCATTATGCACCTGGGGAGGGTTAGGTCACAAATACGCGTGTGCAACAAGTGTAGAAAGGGTGTGCACATGCGCATTGGATAGGGGTGCAATGCACTGGGGGAAAGGGGGGATAAATGGTTGCATGCATGTGCTAGGATGAGCATGCAAGGCTAGAAAGGGGGCATATATGTGCTGAGGTGCACATGCTAACAAGGGGTGCATGCATCGTTAGGGGTGCGCATATCTTAAAGATGGGTTTTGGGAACACTTAGAAGAAAAAGGGAAATTTTTAGAAGAATATAGGGATGAATAGGCCAAGTGTTAGATGATGTTAGATAGAAGAAAGGTTAATAAGTGTGTTTTTTGATCTTGTAGATGCAGCTACCTACCTTGCAAGCATGGGAGTGACACGACCGATTGGCCAACTTTGAGGTGACCTTCTCGCGATGTGAGAAGGCCTATTTGGACATCACCCTATATACTACAGGGCTTAGCTACATGGCACATATGCCACGTATTACCCTAGACCATAACCTCCTTACATCCTTAGTTGAGAGGTGGCGCAATGAGAGCCAGTGTTTCAGGCTCCTGAATGGCGAGATGACCATTACACTTGAGGATGTTTGGAGGATTTTATGAGTGTCGATCCAGGGCCACTTGATAGAGTATGAGGATGATGTGGCACATATTACAGATAGCTTGATTGAGCTCTTTGGTGTAGATGAGATACCTCGATGGGGTATGATAGTGCAGATGCATCAATGTTTCAGAGATCTGAGGTTATCACGTGTGTCAATGTATCTCATGGCGCTTGTCAGTGGCATTTTGCTTACTGACAAGATGGGTACATCATTTCCCTTAGGCCTGATTGGTGTGATTCGAGGCCTGATTAGAGGAGAGATATTTTGGGGATAATGTGTGCTTGTGCATCTATACTGGGACTTGCATTTGATTACCTACCATGGTCAGAAGACTGTGGGTCCAGTGACCTTACTACAGATATGGGCCTGGGACCATATAGCTAGTGGCCACCCTACAGGAGCATTACGAGCTCGGGACATAGATGAGCCTTCAGTCTTTGGTTGGGCTCCTGTTGGTGATGATGTGTATGGATACATGGGGGATACTTATTTCTATCACCATGCCTTCAATGATATACAACTGCAGATGATTATATGGAGACCTTATAGACACTATCAGTGGCCAGAGGATCCAGTGGAGCTCAGCCTTGCCTTAGTGGAGCATTTTCTCATTGGGAGCCATGGGTATATTATGGAGTATTACAGAGTGGATTGGGCACAATGATAATTTGGTCTTATTCAGGATGTTCCTAGGCCAGAGATGTGGTATGCACACCACGCTCGAGAGACTTTTGACATTGGGCCTCTGATCGGGACATGCAACGATCCAAGACAACTTTGAGAAGATGGTTCCACTCACATGGGCACCATTGTAGCAGATTATGGATCCAGGGACCACAGTGGCCTATGCTACTTGGTATACTACAATGTTACTGAGGTGGTTGACTATCCCTTAGGTTGCATGGGATGCAGGAGTGTGGCCACCACCAGAGCATCAACCTCATAGAGGGAGAGGACATGGAGGGGCCAACAGGGTAGTGAAAGTGATGATGGGAGTGATGATGATGGATCTGATGGAGATGGTGGGGATGGACAGGGATAGGGACATCCACAGGTTAGGGATGAGCCCCATAGGGTAAGGTTGGGATCCATCATGCACAGGTTCAGATGCCCAAGTGGGTATACAGGTTGGGTACATGTTCCTTACAGTGAGTTCAGGGAGCCCGTACCACATGCACCATATACACAGCTCCCATTGTTAGCCCTGCCACATAGTCCCCAGTAGGAGGTGGAGGAGATCAAGATCCATAGGGTACAGGGGAGTTAGCTGCGTTTGTTGGCAAGCAGTTACAGCAGGTGATAGCACTTCAGCTCCAAGCCACCATAGAGAGAGATCAGGTCATTACAAGAGAGGGATCAGGTAGTGGTACAGAGAGGGCACAGCTGCAGGCTGAGAGAAGAGATTAGTTGGCGCACATAGTAGGCATAGTACAGGGCATAACATTATTACATAGCAGAGTGAGATCAGCTCCAGACAGAGTGAGTATAGGCTCAGGCCATGGTGGCTAGGATTTCAGAGGAGGTTGCCTCTTTGTGTCAGTCTATCAGTGCTTCTGCCACACCTCAGGTTTACATGGATATGGCTACAACCATTGGAGAGGATGCATACTATAGATATTTGTATTATGATGCAGTTCCAGAGAGATAGAGAGCCCCTGCATTCATTCAATAGGCCATGAGTAGGAGTGCATCAAAGTTACATAGGGTAGCTGCATCAACCAGGTCAGTGGAGCAACCACTAGTAGGTCAGTAGAGGTCACAGGTGATGGGACCACCACCTGATCAGAGGTAGACCATAGTCCACATGATGGAGAGAGTTAGTCATGACTATATTTTTATTTTATGTACTTACATATGTATGTATTTTTTATGTACGCCTCGATATGAAGGCACATTTTTTATCGATGTATATGTATTATTTTTGGCTATGCCTTACTATGAAGGCACATTTTTTATCAATGCCCATGATGGCATACCATGTATCTGATTATTATGTATAGAGACACATTTGTATATGGACAATTATATTTTGACACACATATATATGATGATGATGTTGATGGACTTTATTTATGATGTTTATGATTGTATCACATGTTCTTGATTTATGAGATAGTATTTTAGATGACATGACATGTTTGATGAGATACTTCATGTTCTACATATCACATTTTGAGTATGGGATAACAATAGATGATATCATTTTGTTTTGCGTGTGACACTTATGATTGTCCACATTTTTATTATGGTCTATGTTTGAGGGGGGACAGAAAGGTCCCTCTTGCCCCTCGTGGTGATATTATATGATGTTAGCTTAGCATACATGTTTAATTTTCATGTTCATGATGATGTAGCTTATCTTTTTATTGATATATGATGTATAGATGTGATGATAGATGATAGATGATATGATGATAACAAACTGTACAAGAAAACAACAAGCACAACTTAATCAAATCTAATTAAACAACACAACTATATACAAGTATGCAAGATAAAATGAACTCAATGTAATGCACAACAGATTAAAGTAACACTTAATCTAAGTAAGAAAATGAATTCAATTTAAAGCACACAACATGAAAAAGTAATGCAATCAAAACTATACAAACCAACAACTAAAAGTAAGAAAACTACTACTTTGTTTTTGTGGGACAATTTTGAAACATTTTTCATTGTTTTTGGTGTTATCTTGAGACAATTTTCAAGGCTATTGTTCACATTGTTTTCCGGATTTTTGTAAGACAATGTTATATTGTTTTTGTAGTTTTGTCCCTAAAAGGGTTTTTCAGATGTTTATGGTTTTTTTTTTATGAATGTTTTTGATGTTCAAAGTTATATGAATGTTTTTTGAATTTTCTAAGGTTTTCTGAAGCTATGTATAGAAAACAAAGAAGCGTGGATGCCCCCAATGTTAGATGGGAATATACAAAGGTAGAATGCCATGTGTATGTGCAAGAAGGTGAAGATGTGAAGGTGCCCTCAACATGAGATGGGAATGTACAAAGGAAGCCCTTCACATATATACAAGAAGAGAAACAATCAGATCAAGGTCATAAAGGATAGGCTCAAAAGGATCTCAAACTTAGGAAAACCTAGCCCTAAATGAAAGCAAGTGTACTCCTTCTAGATATGAGATATGCTTGTGAACAACGAATCCTCCCAAGGCACCGAAAACTGGTTTTCACCAAGGGACCTGTCCAATGTGCCACAATTGCGTGGTTTTCACACTTGGACAACTTGTTTTCTTTTTACTTTTTCTTGCTTTTTTGATTTTTTTGCTTGTTTTTTCTTTGATTTTTGAGGAACCTCATACTCAAGCATAGAACCGCTTGAGATGTATTGTGTTCATGGGTTCCTTTAGTTCCTCACCATCTGAAGTGAGCAAGTTTGTATGCCCCTGAACCATACTTAGCGACCACACATATGGTCCTAACCAGTTAGGTTCAAACTTTCCTTTCTTTTCCTAGTCCTTGGTGGTGTTAAACTAGTTTTCCTTGAGTGCTAGATCTCCTACCTCAAACTAGAGAGGTATTATCCACTTTTTGTAACCTTGTGACACTCGATTTTGATATACCTTTAAGTGATTAAGTTCTCGCATACATTTCACATCTAGTAGCTCTAACTCTGCTAGTTGAGCCACTTGGTAATCTTCATCCTTGTCCAGATAGTCCTGGAGAGATATTCTCAGGGAAGGAAGCTCAATCTCCAATGGTATGATGGCCTCAGTGCCAAAGACTAGTGAGTAGGGTGTAGCACCAGTAGGAGTGCGGATGGAGGTTCTATAAGCCCAGAGGGTGGGATGGATTTGTAAGTGCCAATTATGGGCATGTTTTACTCACCATCTTTTCCATTATGTGAACAAACATTTTGTTAGTGGCCTCTGCTTGTCCATTACCTTGAGGGTAATAGGGAGTGGACCACTTTAAATGGATTTTGAAGCATTGACATAACGCTTTAACTATCTTGTTCTTGAAAGACTTACCATTGTCTGCTACAATGGTAGAGGGGATGTCATAATGGCAGATGAGGTGGTTCATGATGAATTTTGAAATTTGCACACCAGTAACATATGTAAGAGGCACAACCTCTACCCATTTTTTGAAATACTCGGTGGCAGTTATGATATGTGTATGGCCATCTGAGGATGTAGGAGTGAGCTTCCCTATGAGATCTAATCCCCATTTTGAAAATGGCCATGGTGTTGTAATTGGCTGTAAAGCTTGTGCTGGTGCATGAATCAGGTTTCCATACTTCTGACAAAGTTCACACTTTTTGACATAGTTACAACAATCTACTTCCATGGTGGGCCAATAGTAACCTACTCTTAGCAGTTTCTTGGCAAGTACCATATTGCTTGTGTGTGCTCCACAAAATCCTTCATGTACCTCTTTGATTGCTTGGACTGACTTGGCCAAATCAAGACAATGCAGTAGATTCCCATCGTAGCCTCAATGATAAAGGGTGCCTCCTAGGAGGGTATAACGGGCTATACAATGGATAAGGGCTTTTCTCAGTATGTGGGAAATATTTGAAGGAAAGGTATTGTCTTATAGGTAATTGAATATGGGTTCATACCAGGGGGAGAAAGGACCAACAACTTCACATACCAGACATGATTCTAGCATGTCATATGTAGGCTCTCGCAGATGTTCCACAAAGAAAGGAATTTTATTTTCCTGAGGTGGAATGTGAAGCAAAGCTCTAATTGTGGCCATGGTGTCTGCTGATCGATTCTGTGCCCTTGACATTTGTTCAAAATAATATGTATAAAATATTCCTTGAGAGTCTCAACCATCTTCTTGTATGGGATGAGCTTGTCATCCTTGACCTTATATTCATCATTGACTTTCTTGATGATTAACTGTGAATCACCCATGACCTTTAGCTGTTGGATATTCCATCTGATAGCAATTTTCAAACCAGCAATGAGTGCCTCATACTCAATGTTATTAGTACATGGAAAACTTAGCCGAAAAGCATGTGGGATGAAGTCTCCTATTGGTGTGATAAGTACCACACCTGGCTCCTGAACCATGATAATTGAATGATCCATCGAAGTGCATCTACCATACGATGGATTCTTCAATGTACATAATAGAGTGCATCTGGTAGATCCAGACACAATGGTTATTCCTGGTAGGGGAGCTTCAGCTAGTTGATCTAGCAAGCACATGTCCTTTGAGTGACTTCTGGTTACCAAATTCTATATCAAACTCACTTAGGAGGATGATCCAATTATCCATCCATCTGGTGAGTGTTGGTTTAGATAGAAGGTATTTCAAAGGGTCAACTTTGGAAATGAGCTTGGTTTTGTTATTGAGTAGATAGTGGTGAAGATTTTGAAATGCAAAGACCACAACTAAGCATGCTTTTTCAATTTGTGGGTAATTCAGCTCATAGGCGAACAAAGTGTGGCTAAGGTAATAAACCACCGTCTCTTTTTGGCTAAGGTTGTATTGGGAAAGTAGTGCACCAATAACGTATTGGGTAGCTAAAATGTACAATAATAGAGGTTCACCTAGGGTAGGCGGCATGAGAACAGGAGGACTAGTTAGGTATTTTTTAAGGAATTCAAATTTTTTTTGACATTTAGGACCCCAATTGAAGGTAACATATTTCTTGAGTAGATGTGTGAAAGGATGGCACTTATCCACAAGTTGTGAAATGAATCGGTGGATTGCCTAAATTTTACCTTGTAAGCTACGTAGTTGCTTAAGGTTCTTTGGTGGAGGCATCTCATTGATAGCTGCAACTTTAGCGGGATCTACCTCAATCCCTCTTCTTGAAATGATGAAACCCAATATCTTTCTTGATTGTACGCCAAAGATGCATTTCCTAGGACTCAATCTGACCTTGTAGTCATGGAGGCATTGAAAGATATGCCTCAACACTTCTGGGTGCTCTTCTCTAGTTCTGGAATTTCCCAAGATATCATCCACATAGTCCTCCATGATGTCATTCATCATGTCATGGAAGATGACTGTCATTGCTCTTTGATAAGTGGCTCTGACATTCTTGAGGCCGAAAGGCATCACTTGGTAGAAAAATATCCCCCAAGGGGTTGTGAAGGTAGTTTTATGTTGATCTTCCTCTGCAATCTTAATCTGGTTATAGCCCAAAAATCCATCCATGAGGGACAACATTCATAACCTATAGTTGAATCGACAATCATGTCGATGTTAGGAAAAGGAAAATCATCTTTAGGGCATGCTTTATTAATATCCCTGAAGTCTGTGTAGATTCGGATGCCAACTAGTTTATTTTGTACTGGCACTATGTTTGATATCCATTCTGAATAGTCAATAGGTCTGATAAAACCTACTACCAATAGCTTCTCTAGTTCTTCTTT
The DNA here is from genome assembly GCA_019776745.2 of Taxus chinensis. NCBI lineage: Eukaryota > Viridiplantae > Streptophyta > Pinopsida > Cupressales > Taxaceae > Taxus > Taxus chinensis. Next base: position 76,181,053 of record CM034157.1, read on the forward strand.
AACCAGAAGTGCAACATGTGGGTGCATCTTCCTCAACTTCTACTTGATAGGTTTGACATATGGATACATAACAAGGTTATACATGACTAAGGTTGGGTCCAAACCTGGCATATCTACGTAAGACCACGCAAATATGTCTACAAATTCTCTTAGCAACGTCACAAATGTTTTCAGCTCCTGTGCTGAGAGTGAAGCTCCTAGCTTTACTATTTTTGGATCCTCTTCTGACCCGATGTTAACACTGATAGTCTCCTCAACCAACATTTTAGATGTATCTTCCATATGTGTAGGATCAAGGGGGAGATTAAGATCTTCTTCTTCAGGTGGCTCAAATATATTTTTATCTTCATGTGGGTCAACTATCTTTTCCATTGATTTTTCTGTTTGTTTTTCCACAAGCACCTCAAAGAGGTTTTCACTATGGGACTTAGAATTATTCTTTTTGCAAGGATTTTTGTAGGAATTTTTCCCTTGCTTATTTTTTTGTTTAAATGACCACACAACTCTGCCTCTTCCCCAAAGTATGCACATGTGTTCAGATTGATGGAGAAACCCTTTTTATGGTCACTGATCAGAATGGCGTCCTGAATACCCATGAACTCTGTGATTTCCTCATCATTTTCAAAGAAATGAACTGGAACATGAAGTTGTTGGCCTTAATAAATGAGGTCAGGATATACAAGGGTAATTTGGAAATCAGATTGGGAATTGGAATGGGAAAGGGTAAAGACGATGAAATATAGGGAAATTTTGGTAGAGGCAAGGTCCTTGTATATGCTACAATAGGAATTTGTGTTACTGTCTGAATGAGGTGAATCGTCCTCACATTCCAAAGAAGTGTCATCCATTTCCAAGGGTGGATCCCTGTGAGGATTAATTCCAAGGCCATGTTTATTTGATTTCCTAAGGGGGATTGGGATAGGCTCTAGTCTACCTTGTGCATTTGTGCCACACCCAAATCCTTGATAGCCCATGGCGTACATCATTTTGTGTGCTTTGGTGTATTCCAAAGCTTGGTGACATGTAACTTTTGTTCCTTCAAGGATCTAACTTGTAGGTGTATCCAACATTTTCTTATCTGACAAAATGCCACGAGGAAAAAATTTCTCAAAGGGACTAGGACAACTATCCAAAGAGCTTGTGAACTAAAAATCGGGCCTACCAAGTGTTTTAGGTGATAGCGAGAGATTGGAGACCAAAAGGGACTATTGAAGATCAAGATATTTACTTGGGCCATATGATCCAACCTTTATCTCCTATGAGGAAAAGGGATAGAGTGTTGAGGAAGGATCCTTATTATCATCCTGCAATGTGTCAGGATCAACTTGAGCTTTAGAGCTTCTGTTTGTAATGGTATAACAACGTCTGCTGAAGGACATTCATACACTACTCAAGAAAAACTATGTAACACTCTACAATGTGCAAATGGCTCAGGATCTCCTAAGATGGTGATTTTTTTCTCTCCATGATACAACTTAATGCATTGGTGAAAAGTGGAGGGTAAAACCTGCATGACATGGATCCATGGGTAGCCTAAAAGCATGTTATAAGGAAGATTTCGATCAAGGACATGGAACTTTGTGTCATGATTTGTTGTCCCTACTTCCATAAGTAACACAATGGTACTAGTTGATTTGCGCTCAACATTATCATAAGTTATGATTGTGATTATGTGAGAATCCAGATCTTCTTCTATGTGCCCTAGTTATCAAACTAGCTTCAAGGTACAAATATGTTTCTAAGAACTGATTTTAACATTTTGATGACTAAATATACAAATCTAATTTTTGCATGTTATTATGAAGTGGGAATTCACTATGGTTAAAGGAAATGAATTCATTAAAAGAAAGGTTCATGACCATGGATTAGAGGTGTGAAGGATCGACATCTGTTGAAACTCCTGACCTATGAAGGGTCTTATAAAGGATATACTTATGAGAGCTTGATATCTTGAGAAGTTCGAAGACCGAAATATTAGCTAGGTTTTCTATAAAAAAAATTAATTATTGGTAAATTTGAGTTTTTTGAAAGGGTTCTAGGACCCTAGATGACAACAGTTGCTCAAAAGCAAAATTTAACCCCAGAATGATCCAACAAAAGAAATTTAGCCAAGAACCAGCAAAAACAAAGCAGCTGCTTGAAAAAAATATAAAAAACAACTTACAGCAATTGGTAGCTGCCCAGCATACTGTGCAGTTGGCCATACCCAGATGTAATTTTAATTGTTAAAAATGACCAGAATTACCTTATCCGGAGTGGAAAGGGGGGGTTTAGATATTGACATTTCCCTTCTTCTTAGGATCCTTTCCCATTCAAGTCCATCCACTTCAGATTTCCTGCATCCAATGCAAATGAAGCATTTGCAATGTGAATAAAATGTCTCATCTTTACACTTGATCTATTTTGTGTCCATAGGACAGGGGGGCGGAAACTTCCTTAATAGTCTGAATCAACCATCCTGGTTGGGGTTAGTCTGAAATAGGTAGTTTCGCTATCACCCCTGGTAATTGTGATATTTGAGCCATGTTCACTGGTGAGTCAATCATGCAAAAGGGGGACTATTGATTCCTCAGCCGAATCATGAGTCATTTTACTATTGAGATCTTTAGGAAGTGAATCCTTCCACCAAGCAAAAAAATTTGATCTTTCGTTTGGCATGTTCACAATTGATGCCAAGTTATTGTAACATGACTTGGGCTTTTGTTAAGCAACGCCGACATCTGGAGGCAAGACTCTCATAGTCAATCTTTTTTCAAACCAAGAGTTCATTGTCACCAATTTGAAGATACAAAGGCCTGCTGGTAAGGGTTTGGAGGTATCAATATCAACCAGGATACGAGCAAACATAGATATGTTAGGTTTGAATGCAAAGGTCCCATATTCATCAACCGCCACACATGATCCAAGAAGTCTTATCGCCTATAGCAATGAGACAGAGATCTATTCCAAAGTTGTAACGAAATTCCTGGTAAATGAACCCAAATCGGGTAGGTTTCAAAATTTTCCTTTCACGGGTCGAAGGACGGATAATGGTTTACGACATCGAGTCTAAATATTCCCCCCAAAGTTTGAGAATGCTGGCTAAAGATTAAATCCCTATCATCAGGGGTTCCCAACTCATAGCACTTCAAGTGAAGCTTTGCACAGGGATAAAGCTCCCAATCAAAATGATCCTTGTATTTTTTCTCTCCATCTCATGGGCTATCCAAATTCATGGAGCTAAGAAAGCTTAGGCCAAAATTTATGGAGTCTGCATATGAGACCCAGCTGACGAGAGATTTTCCTCTTCCTTAAGGATTTTTTTATAGTAGATCAAATTCCCCGATTTTCAGCTTCGGGACCTCCTGAGAAAGGGTTTCATAGAGCTCATTTCTGGTACATCTCCTTTTGTTTGGAGACCATGAAGCATACAAGAAGTGGATACTTAGCTCCACCAGAGGTTCCTGTGCAACCACTTTCCTGAAGCGATGTTGGATTGATTAATCAATGCTCTTGAAAGAAGATCTGTCATTTTTAAATGATTCATTGTCATTGTTGAGATTTCATTAGGGGAGACCAAGCCACCTTTACTAAATCTCAATGGACCTTAGACCCACTATTTTTTGATAGGACGGAGAAACTCTATCACTTGGATTTTCTTTGAAGGGGGGTCTTGATTTGCATTTGGCTAAGCCATGTCAATCCAAGAGATTGGTGTAATTTTTCCATTCTGCAATTTTACAGGTGCCGTCATCAGTTTTGCACTCAAGGGGTGGATTCCCAAAGCCGCCAAGTGCCAAGGAAATGTGGCATCCTGTTTAATTTTTTTGTTCATGTCTTCTCAAATCATTGTAAAATGTACATTTGTTGATATCCAGTCAAAATTGCTTTGGAAGAGTGCTCTTAGACCTGCACGAACGCGTAGCTACCATGGGTTTTCTCAATTTGATCTACCAAATCATATTGAATTTTATGAGGCATAGGTAAAGGAGGTTCTTGGATCACTAGACGATCACGTCATGTTGCCATGGTACAATCATTACTAATTATTTTGATGGTATGTACCTTCTCATTGGACAAATGAATACAACCTATGAGCTAATCAAAGGGATTATGAGTTGAGGTATATACGTAAGTTATAGCTCTATAGTCGTCAGATGACTAACCTTGATCCAGATTTTTCATTTCTTGTTTATAATGATTAGGAAAGGGTTTTTTAAATATTCCAATTTTCCCATTAGGCCCTTGTACTAATTCAGGTGACTCCACTTCAATCTTCCCATCCTCAATGAGGTCTTGAATAAAGTGTATCATTTAAAAACATTTATCTAGGTGTATTTGTCAATGGGTCACCTTGACACGATGGAAATCACAATAGTCATGATATTTATACCATCCTGGTTTGGGTGCATCCTTTGCATAAGGCATCGTGTTCAGATATTGAACTATGTTCACCACCTCCAATTATCACAATTTCATGGATAATGAGTTTGTAAGGGGAGTGAACACTTGTCATTTGATCAGATTTTGACTAGGTCTTTTGGTAAGTTTTAAAAGAGGATCGCTTTGAACTATTTTAATTGGTTTAGAGTCAATGATGCCATCTCCTACGATGTTCTTGTTTTTGTTAAAGAATTTGGGCTTGTTCGCAGTTTTTGACTCTTGTATGTCCTTTAAAAAGGGTTTTAATGTCCCCTTTGTTAGTAAATCCCTCTCAATTTGGCTTCCTTTCTTGATAACTTCCTCAAAGTTAGTGATGCAGTGCATTTGTAAGTGGAACACATTGTCCATATTCAAATTAGGCATGGATATACCAACATTTTTTTTCTCAGGAACTACACAAGGGAAACATCTAGCTAGCCCTCACCATCATTATAAGAAACCAGCGAAGGTTTCATTTGGTATTTACTTAGCGTTATATAGATCTAACATGGTTACGTCCTTCTCCATATTGAATGAGAAATGAAGCATGAATTTCTCTTCTAGCACAGGCCATGTGATTATTGACCCCTTTAGTAAATGAAGGAACCATTACAACACTTATCCTCCTAAACTACAAGGGAAAAAACATATGAGGTAATCAAAATTTTTTCAGAAATGGTGTTCACAATTCTCTTTCAAAAGGATAAGGACATAGCTCCTCATACTGATACTTTTTGTTATGGCCTATGTTACTTTCCTAAAGGGTTGTAAGAATGTTCTTCATTGATTGTAACTCTTGCATAAATAGTTCCTCTTTTGTGGGAGAAGATGGTCTAAGCACTCAACCTTTCTAGAAGGCTTCATTTTCTTGAGGTTTAGTATAAAGTTCACTAATCTTAGTACTATGTTTATATTGATGCGCACCCTTTCTTGGGTTCTTACTTACACAAGAAGCTAAATTCGCTAGCTATTTGCTAAGGGTTTGTATTTTATTTTTTATAGTGACCTCCTTGTTTTGAGGGTGCTCTTCATCATCATTTTGAGGAGGAGGTAACTCCTCATGTTCACGTTCTACCCTAACCCTGTGACAAATTTTAAGGGGTAGCAGTTGAGAACCACCTTTTTGTCTTGATGTTTCACCTTCAATGTTGGTACCAGAGGTAGAAGTGTGTTTTCCATCAACATTATCATCCATGTTAGTGAGGGGAGGTCTTTTTGTTTCTTCTTCTTTCCTACTAGTATCTTGGCTAGGGGATTCTCTTTCTTGCGGAATTATGGAACCTAGCTCTAAAACTCGTGCAAGCACACAATCTCTATTTTGGAATAGGAAGTTGTCAAAGTGAGTGACATCAACGTTATCGATATCTTGAAATAAATTACTCTCGTCTCCACTATGATCAACCAATCCATCTGTTTCTTTTACTTTGGGGAAGAGGGGACCTAAATTGTGATCCGTAAAAGGATTTAACTCTCGTTTCTTGGATTCCATTGTCATGATATGGACCATTGTGAGTTTCTTTTATACAAAGGTTTTTTCTAGTGCAATCAAGGGTACGAAAAACCTAAGTGTAACATGTAACTATTAATTTTATGGTCTCAAAGTACATCAATAAATGGACCAAATAATCATGAATCAATAAATTTTATGAGTTTGATAACACATAAGGAACAATCATGCAAGTTTCCAGTAAACCAATCAATCAATAAGAAACAACACCCTGTGGTAATGTTTCCAAAGATAGCTCGACGCTATATGATCAACTCAATGTCAATGCTTATGTCGAGTTCAAGATGAAAAAGGTGTCAGTATTAGTAAAGGGTTTGATGTGATCTCCAATGAAAGGATAATTATAATGATTTTAGAGACAAGTAAGACCCAAACCCTAATAAAAATGGAGGTTATGTATGTGATCCACGAAAAAATACTACTAGGATACGCTACTCAAGATTTGCGAGAAAATAAGGTATTAGTATTGAAATAATATCAATATGGTGCAAACAAAGTAACCAACAGTATTTCAATATTGGCGCAATGTTTGAAATAAAACAACGTAAAAGTATGCTAAGTATTTTCTAAGATGTGGGCAGCGTAATGTTACAATATAGATACTTACACCAAATTTACTAGAAACGAGATGTAAGTATCATAATTTTGATGAGGTGATGCGAACAACATAACACTTATAAGGAAGATAAATGTTGAATCAAGCCTAACTACGATGATAATACATCTCAATATGGGATTGAGATAAAGGGCCTACTAGAACATGAAGATGTACTATTCACACTTTCAACACTTGAATTACAACATTGCAACTTAGTCATGAAAGTTGACTAAAAAAGTGGTGGACACTATTATTTCTAGCGGTATCCATGTGTGTTGTTCTCTTTTGTCCCAAAATGGACAATAAGATAGAAAATGTGTAGATCAATTAAGGTTGAAATAAACTTGGTGTCACTTTGGCAGATTTTCACCTCACCTTAGGGTGAGTAAGAAATTAAGACAAAGTAATGCTTTGTAAATCTCGTGATGAATGATGCTTAGTGAAAACTTGAATAAATCCTCTCTTTTTCATTAAACAAGGTTTTGACTCCGAAAAAGTTCTTACTTTGCGAAATATCTATAGAACATGATTGTGTTGATATGGTAAAGTGGGCTCCAAGATGATATAGCTTCCTTCTGCTTCTCTCAACTAGGTGTCAAAAAATACCTTTTGCAAGCATGGTTTTCTAAGGTAGTCGCATTGACTAAACCTTGGAGTATCCCAAATTTACTTTACCCTCTTTGACACAATGAGCATAAAAATGTGGTCAGTTGTGTTTTCATTGGGGTCGTAATGGAGATTATTTTTGAATCTAAACTCACAAGTGTAAACTAGTCAAGTAGGTAAGTAGAGCACTTCCTGTTTCATCCACAAGAGGGTGGACTACTTTAAGGTTTCTAGGAGCATCCCTTTTTTTTAGCTTAAGGATTATGCCAAAGGGAATTTATCCTATTTTAAATTGGATGGGTTTACCCTTATCCGAACCTATAAATCAAGTGTTTTGAATGTGGTGTGTTTTCTTATCTTTTATCTTAATGTGGTTTTTGTCACACACCATTTGGTAACCTACAAAAAACATGTTAGGATTTGTTTAGATCTGGATTATTTTACAAGTGATATGGTCCTTCATTAAAACATTAGTAGTTTCAAGGCATCATAGAAATAGGATTAAACTTTTCTTTTGATTCCTAAGATGCGAAGGAAGAGCATACTAAACATAGAACCCAACTAGTTAGTAAACAATAAAGAAAGCCTATGAATAAAACACACAACTCATTCCTTTTTAAAGCTAAATTGACATTCGTTTCCTTAGGAAAATTGTAATGAAGTATTTTTCAAAATAATGAAAGAGGTGTTGGAACATTTCTGATTCCAAAGATCACCTAGAAGGTACAAGGGAAGAACATACGTGATCCTAGCCTTGAAAATGAAGATTCAACTATGAAAACACTTAATGTAACTCAAAAATACCCTGCAAATAGTTAGAAAATCCAAAGAAACAACCTTTTATTAGTTTAACATAGTTTCCAAATCTATACTGCAATGCTTGCACGCGCCCCTTAGGATGTATGCATTCCCTTAACAACATGTGTGTGCGACTATTATTGTATTCACACCCTATCAAGAAAATAGTCAGTTTTAACATATGCACGGGTCAAGAGGCACATGCACACCTTTCTTGGTGTATGCGCACCCCTGTGAGTGTATACGCACATCTGTCAAAAAGAAGGATAACATAGAGGGGGTTTTAACATATGCGCGTCTCGAGAGACGTATGTGTAACTTTTTAAGCGTATGTGTGCTCTTTTTGGCATATGTGTGCACCTGGTAAATTTTAGTACAGAGGTTCAAAACCTGAGTGAAACATATGCGTAGGTAAAGAAGTGTATGTACTCCCCAGTAAACAAGTTCTCATGATTTTGATCATATCTGTGCCCCCTTCTAATGCCTACGCGTGTACCTGGAACTATACAAAAAGGAGAGAAATCTAATTTCTAAAAATTTCAAATAGGTCACAAATTTTCTATTTGAATCAAATTCAAATAGAAACCCATTAAATTTTCACGCAAAAGGAATATTTTAACACATATTAGGTTAGAAAAATCTATTCAATCCTCAAAATGCATGGAAATGGTTACAAAAATAATGTAAATCAAAAATCTTTAAATCAACTTCTATGGACTATGGATTAAGTCCCACAAGATGTGTCAAATGTATTCATGTGCAAATTAGAAAATATATTAGACGTGAAACTAAACAGTTAAGATTTTTAAAGCTTTAAACTAACCTTATAAGAACCATCAAGACAAGAGCGTAGGGAGGATAATTTCTTTAACATGCATATAAATTTGAAATCAATCAAACTAACATGTCTAAATCAATATGTACTCTTTGAATGATAACTTTGAAACTAACCTAAGAATATCCTTAGCAATTAGATTTAACTATTAGTATGATCTCAAGGTTTGAGTATGGAGTCTCAACAATAATGGCTATAAGACCATATTGGTTCTCTCCATATTACTCAAGCTTGAGTTAAGAGATACACTATGAAGATATTCGTTCAATATAAATTGAGAAATGCTCAAGATCCTAATTTCCTATAGTTTATACTAGAGGTGGAAAAGTGTTTTAAGAAATGATGACAAGGATTCTATTTATAGGTTTCCCATTCTAAGAATGGTATGATTTTGGTACATGTGGGACAAAAGGTAAGTACAAAAAGCACTTTTAGGAAGTCAAAGAACTTTTTAATGAGGATTTGAGGCTAATTAATCTTTTAATATTAATTAAGAATCCCAAGTAGGCTTAGGAAACCATCTCGGAGCATCGGGAGGAGGTTTCGATAGATTTTGAATGTTCTAGAAGTAGGAGTTAGCCAATAAGAAGGTTTATTGGTCAAATGCATGGTATGAGGCTTAATCAACGTAAAGTAGTTAATTAAGAGGAGTTTGAGGGGAAAATGAGCCTAATTGACAAAGTGTCATTTATTTGTGGGGAATAAAACAGTTAGTGCAATGTTAGTAATAAAATTTATTTGATCAAATTATAGGTGTCTACACCGAGTGATGCCCTACATCTCATAATCCATGTAGTTCTTAGTGTGTGTATCTATGTCTCGTGCCCTAGGTTTCCCTTATGTGAGTTACATGACAATAGCGGGATAGATCTAGATTGTCCTTAATATGAAAAATGTGTGCAAAGGAATAAAATGAACTCCCCTCTTATACAGTGTATGTAGACCAGTGCAACCCTTGTCCCTTACATGAATGTGCTAGATGTTTACTTTATACTATTATTGTGCCTTTGTGCAAGCTTACGTGGTGATATATAATGCTTATAGTTCTTATCATGTTATTTAGAATAAGTTACTAAGTATATATATATGATTCCCTTGTTTGAATTTTGTAATTGACAACTGAAAGGTCTACCCAAAGTTTTAAAAGGTGACCAAGAAGAGAAATTCACTCCTATATCTCTTAGGCACTTTTTTCCTAACTGGGTAATAGTGTCCGGGGACATCAAAAGGTAAATCAGTCAAGTTCAATGGAAATATAAGATTTGTAAAGCCAAAAGGATTTAAGGTCAAGCTTAAAAATAGTAAAGTGTAATAGATAAAACAATCAAAAGGCCAAAAGGATTTGTCAACGACTAATTTTCTTACTTAGGAATCATGTATACATTAGTATTCTTTAGAACCTAGAAATGTATCCAAGTGCATAGATTTTCTCTCTACATTTTCCCCCACTTTATGTTGTTGAGTGAATACTCAATAACATAAATTATATAGAAGTTGTGAACCTTGTAATATGGAGATGAGTGTAGATGATAGTTTTCTGAGTGGACAAGTGGCCATGTGAATTGTGAAGTGATCACAATGTGAAGCATGGACACTAGCAAAAGGAAGTAAACCCTAAGGGTGAATTGTATGCCTAATAGTGTGATTTTGTATCTTGTTCTTTTTGATGTCAGCTACTTCTTGTTTATTATAAGGGTATACCTAAAAAAAATAGAAAGAGATTATTTAAAGTCTTGTATATGAAAAATCAAAGTAACATATGTATAAGTAAGTTAAAAGTGTGCGAAGTTAGTAGTTAAAGAAAGAGTGCACTAGATGTATGACAAAGTATATGATAGAAAGTTATCTTGTTTGTCTAGGAGATGTTGCTAGATTTGGCTGAGAGTGATCAATTCCCAACTAAGAAAGCATCAAGCCATGGATTTGAGCATCCTACCACTAAGGATGAGGTTTTTTGGTGATCTCACTCTAAGGAGTTAGGTTTTTGGGAAATATCATGCCAAGAGTAAAGTTTTTGGGCAATATCATTTCAAGAGTGACATATTTGGGCAATCTCATGGCAACGATGAGTTTTTTTGGTGATCTCACACTAATGATGAGTTTTTTTAGGAAATATCACACCAAGAAAGTAATGTTGGGGAGAGAGGTTATGTTTTCTCTCCTTCCATGGCACTTCTCATTTGATAAGTGTTATTATGGATTCGCATGACCTGATTTGTAACTAAATTTTTAACTGAACTATTATTGAGTTGTAACCAAATTATAAGTGAATTGACTGAATTTTGTAACTGAAGTGAAGTGTCTGATACTGTAGATCTATACTGTTTTGGAAACTATACTGAACTAAAAAACTATCTTTTTTTTCCCCTTGACATAAATGTGTAGGTGGGACACAAGTGCCCACCATTTCTATTTGATACTAGGAGCTATTGTCTAGTGTTTTTGGTCCAAGTCCTAAACCAATACGTAACTATGTGATTTAGCTAATTTTGTATTGTTTTGTATTATTTTAGAGCTCTATGTTACTGGAAGGGTGATTTGTTCACCCAATAGTTTCACCATTCTTTAGGGTATGTGTGATGAATGTAGGAGGATGTGGTCTAAACAAGAGGAATAGAGAGTGATATACATATCGTAGATTGGATACCTGCAATGGGTAGGGGATGTGCATGGTAGAAACTAAGGCACATGTAAACAATATAGGCTAGAAATAAGTGTTAGTGTAAAATAAATAACACACAATAGAATATAATGTATCAAGTAACTACGAGGAAAGGAGGGACCGGGAAAAGTGGGTACATATTTGGGAAATCACTCACAATATCACAAGACACTCAACACCGAAGAATACATAAGTAAACAATAATCAAGCAACACATATCGCATAGCCCGCAAACAATGGCAAATAATATAAAACAAGAAGTAATAAATAACCATGGTTATATAGTATCATGCAAGGAAAATTCTACACATGAAGCACCCATTATCCTATTAAAAAGATAAATAGTATGTCAAAGCATATCTAGATAAGTGAAAAGTAAGTGATAGTGACAAGAAGTAGTAAATACTGCAACAATAGGACCTGTGATGTGGAGTAGGAGAATAGTAAAGGTAGATGCCCCTAGGAGCCTCAACGGGCCTATTAAAGAGCAATGTTGAACATCATGCATCATGTAATAATATGTAAAATTCCTACATTCACCTCAAGATACCATATGAACACATATGTGTGTATAGAGAAATATAATGACATACTAATAATCTAGCTAGCATAGGAAACAAAGTGCAACATGTAAGTTTCATAAGCTAACAAGAGTATATACAACCAAGATAGGTAGATTCCATGTGAATGTGATGGTGTGTTTTGAAATGCAAGATGTGAAAATGAGAGGGGCCATGTTTCCCACCAACGAATGTGAGGTTCATTTAGAAATTTCACCCTCAACAGTCAAGTATGCACCATAGAACATGAGTGTGTCATCAGGTATCGAGGTGGAGTATGTAGTAGAACAACATTGAGTTGTATAGATAGGAATAAGTAATGCTATAAGAAGCAAGCGAGGAGAGGGAAGTATAATTCCCCCAAGTGTGTATATCAGAAGCTGCTAGCAAATAGATGTAATCATTGTGATAAATAATCACCAGAGTACGTATAGTAAACAAAAGGATGTATACCATATATATAAATTAACATGTGTATTATGAATAAAAGGATCCATAAGTAAGCACGAGGAGAAAATAATTTATGGAGAGGCATATGAGAATAAAGTGAAGCCATAAACATAGATAGATGTAGCAATATTTTCTCATAGTGTAGATAAGATAAAGTCCTTCTAGAAAGATTGACTTGAATTGTAAAGAAAAAGTAATGTATATATGTGTATGTGAGTAGTATGGATATGAAACTGCTGATTAGAACGTGTGACTATGGGGGGAATTTTGATGCCCCCCAAGTGTGAAAGTGATGGATATGTATCTGATGATGGTAGAGAGACAATGCCATGGTGGCGAATGTTGAAATGTGTCGTGATAAAATTTATGGTTTTCATAATGGTAGGTAGAATCAAATGTATGACCAACATTAGAATCAGAGTCAACAATGTTACTTGGATTGAAATATAATCTGTGTAAATTCTCATCTGACATATCAAACTATTCATTAACATCATAAGATTTGATCAAGTCCAAACATCGACATAAGAATTATTTGGATCGAAAAGAGGAATTATAAGTTTAATTTTGCGAGGTTGGTGAGGGATCTCAGCTTGTGGCAAGGGAATTAGTTGTTCTTCCTTTGATGGTTTTACCTTATATGGGGTTTGTGGTGACACTTGCATTACTAGAGAAGGAAAATGAGTGAATATTGTGTGATGTTTGCTAAACATAGAAGGATCATATTTGGAAACCCATTGGTTTTTGGTAATTAGAGATGAGCATGTAGTAAAATGTTTTGTAGAAAATGAAATAAAGCCTTGATGCTCAAGTTACTTGATTCTTCATTCAAAATCATTATTACAGTGTCTATTAATTCTATAATAATTACAAATTGAGAGAAATTTGTATTTTTTAAGATGGCAAGGAGGGTACTAATGAGTAGGTAGTAAGGTGATTAATAGGGGATTGAGGAAATCAGAGAGAATATCATGTTTCCTAGCATTCAAATTAAAATTGAGAGGGGATTTTTATGGTAATACCTTGACCTCACTTTTATTAGCACATGTAATATACATGTGATCAGGATGAGGTGTATAAGAATAACTAGCATGGGCATGAGAATTATGCTTGAGATGTTGAATGATGTAGTCACGGTTTCCATAGCTTGAAATTTATCTTGAAAAAATGTATAAAATTGAATTGACTTAAAGATGGATTGATTGGTTATGTTATCAGGACTAATAAGGGGTCAAAGATATAATTGAAAATTTCACTTGTGAAGGTGGTGTATAGCAAGGGAGGTACATTGTGTGTACAAATTTTTTGAGAGCATATTTACAGTTGGGTGCTTTTGAAGTAATTGATATAAGGAGACTTAAGGAACTTTAGGGGCCATGATATGAAAGAAAAGTTAATTTATGAAATAAGAGCACTAGAAAATGACCAAGAGGATAGGACCAAGGATCAAACCCTACGAAGAACTATGTAGATCAGATTTATGATACACAATAAATGGAAATGTGAACCCTCATGTAACTAGGGTTTGGGGTTAGGGAAAGACAAATCTGATAGAATAGGGAAAATAAGGATCTGAGTGGTCGATCATGAGTTGGGGTTCACCAAATGATTCAATATAATTGGAATTACATATTATTTTAGCGTAACTTACTATAACCAATGATATGCACATAATTACGTACAATAACATGCAAGAAATGAATAAAGAAATATTTTAAAATTTTGAATGGAATGGAGTGTGCTGTAGTTATTGCTCTAACGTAAAAAAAATGATTTTTTACTACAACTTGACCACTGAAATTCTTCCTATGGACTGCAATAGCATTGGGTCTAGTCTTTTGGGAAGTGTCCCTTAGGAAATAGAGAAATATCCTATGAAATATGGGCCACTCATGCTACTGAGGTTGACCACACTAGGCACATGGTCAGGAATTTTCAAGAAAACTAAAGATAAACATGTGGACCCCATCAACCCTATATTGTATCTTGTCATTACTACCTTTTCTAGCACCAATGATCTACATGGAATCACAATCATTCATATACTTGAGTTTGGCTTGCAAAGGGTGATCCAAAATATTCAAATGGCTCTGGTTGGTAAGTTCCTTGGTCCTCAACCCAATATTGATAATGTTAGGAAATGGGCTTCCAGAAAATGGAAACCTCTTCGAGATTTGAATATTTCTTCTATGGGTAATGGATTTTTCCTTGTTAAGCTCAATATTCATGAAGACCTCAGTGCAGTTTGTTTGGGAGGCCCAAGGTGTATGGGGAACATGAGGATTCTCATAAAAATATGGTACCCTAGGTTTAACTCGACCACTGATAATATTCGTACCATTCCCATGTGGTGTATTCTCCTTCACCTCCCTCTGCAGTTCTGGGAGATGAGATTCTTCTCAACATTTTCAAATCTTTTGGCTTGCCCATTGTTCTAAATAGCTAAATGAGAAATAAATCTAGGCTTGTATATGCCAAATTTTGTGTATCTACTGAGATAGATTAATAGCTTCCAGACCACATTCTCTCGCAATCTAATTATTATACCTAGAAGTAGGTTATTGAATATGAATCATTCCAAATGTGCTGCTCCAAATCCCATAAGTTGGGTCATTTTACAAAAAAAAATCACTACTGCTAAAACCTAGAAGGATAACAACAAGGAAGGGGTAGAAAAAATAAAAAAATTTAAAATGGAAAATATGAAGATTGGAACTTATTCATATCTAGTTGTTATTACCCAACAGGAAACTAGTAAGCTAGGGGTTGACTCATCTGTTAAGAAAAATGAAATTTATTACCCAAAAAAGGATTAGATCCCCAACTCTCTGGGCGTCAATTACTCAAAGGGGAAGTTTAAAACCCCTTACAAGAAGACCCTGATTTGTCAGAACCTATGGAGGCCTAAGAATCTGCAGCCTAAGATTCATATCACAGAGGAGGTCTCTAATGAAAAAATTGTTAAACTTCATCTACAAGTAGACGAGAACAACGAAAAATTCATTGTGTTCATAAAACAAAAGGGGGAATAAGTTGCTGATACAAGGGAGGAGATCAATCTGAAAATGTTAGTAACATAAATTATACGTTTCTACCTTCCACTATTAAACTGAATGACTATTATTAGATCCTAGATCCCATACTAGAGGAACCTATAATGGCCAAAAAATATATACCTAGATCTCCAATGTTATTGGGAAAGGATGAATCTACCACAAGCTCCTTTCTTCCTAATATGGATAATCATGAAGTGGTTGATAAAAGTATCCAAACAGTATGCTCCCAGCCTTTCGATATGGGCATCATTGAGAGCACTCAGATAAATGAGGCTAGGAATGTTGAAACTCTCTTTATGTAGAATATTATGGAACTAGTGGGAGGTCACAGCCTTGGAACAACCATCACTCAACATTGTAGTGAAGACATAACATATGTTAGACAAGTTAGCTTGGATAACACAAGTAAGGAGGAATGTGATATCTCTCTAGAAAAAATCTTAATGAAATAATCGAAAGAATCTGAAAGCATTTCCTCTGGACATGGACTAAGGAGAAGAATAGAATTTATTTAGTGGCATGGGATAAAGTATGTACTCATAATAATTCAGGAGTTAGATTAGTAAAACTCATTGTAAGGATGAGTTTATTTAGGTGGATTCTTTTGATGTTGCTTACACTGTAAACTTAAGATATCATATTTTCTCTGGGTATGTACATAGTGACTTCAATTGGAGTATCATATGGCATAAAGAACTCACTCCAAAATTTAATCATTTTCTATGGCAGGTACTCCAAAAAAAAATCCTCACCATTGATAATATCATCAAGAGGGGTTATATGTTTCCTAGATTTTATATTTTTAAGGATGGAGATGAAACTATTCAACACCTATTGTTGGAATGCCCTTTTTCTCAAAGTATATGGGAATTAATGTTTTCTAAATTTAAGATGACATGGACTTTTCTGGATGATATTTCTCAAGCTTGGGAGCAATGGAACCCTCCATTCAAACACAACATGCTTAGGAAACTTTGGAGGCTTGCATTCCCTCACACCATTTGGAAAATTTGGAAAGCAAGGAACTCGCTAATCTTCAGAAGCACCAAAAGCAGCAGAAAAAGACTTTTGAAAGAAATCACAATTGATTTGAAAGAGAATATTTTAAAATTCAAACCTCACAAGAATCAATCCTTTCTTAAAAATGAAGAGAGATTTCTAAAGAACTGGAGCATAGACCTAGAAAACATTCAAGTTAGGTCTGACACCATTGATAGGTCCTTGGTCAAGTGGATTCCACCCCAGGATGATTGGTGCAAACTCAATTTTGATGGTGCCTCCAAAGGCAACCTTGGAGCCGTAGGTGGCAGTGGTATCATAATAAATCAACATGGGAAGCTTATGGTGGCCTATTTTGGACCTATAGGGACCCATTCAAACCACTATATAAAAGCTCTTGCTGTATTATGGGGACTTCGTGAAGCAAAAAAGATTAAAATTACCAAGCTCATAGTTGAAGGGGACTCGCTCAACATAATCAATAACATCAAGGGTCTCTACCCACCCAATTGGAATATCAAAGACTTCATTCATGAGGATAAATCAATCTGCAATAGTTTGATTAATGTTAACATATTCCACATGTATAGGGAAGGGAAAAAATGGTGGATTATTTTGCTAACATGGGTGTGTGTAGCAATAATTACAAGTTTTGGACAAATAATAATAAAATCCGTAAGACTGCTAAGGAAGTCATGGAAAAGGATATCTTGGACAACTGACCCTAAGGCACATATTTTTTGTACTTCTAGGGAAATGGAATCATGCCACCTAGACATGTTTACATGCTTGAGTGTTCCCCTCATTCAATGGCCATTTCCTATATTTTCCATGTATTTCTTCAACATGCTCATATGTGAGGTCATAACACTTATTGATCGTCATTCCCAAACTGCTAGCACTTATCTCATCAACAAATCGACTACTGCTAACATGGGGGGGCTCCATGTAGGATTGAAATAGTTTTTGATCTATCTTGAAAATCTAATGTAAAACTGTAAAAAGATTTGGATGTCAATGACTTTACTAATTTTATTTAGAGGATCAAAGGATATGACACACATATATCTATACTCTTTGCCAAGCACTAAAAATACAAGGTTTTTACTTAAAAGGGAAAATATTTTCCAATTACTGAGAACCTGATTTCTTTTGTTACGGGCTTGGATTCTAGTGGCATCAAATTCTACCATAATAAGTTTGACAAAGATGACGAGGAGAAGAAGTTCCTTCAAGGGTCAGAAGAAATGGAAATCAACAAGGATGGGATTTTTTGTTCCTCCATTCCAACCCCATATGATGAAGTGGCTCACATGGTAGTCCAATATATCACACTAGAAGGTCATTTCTCTACCCTTCCCCTTCATCATTTGGTTATACTGAATCATTTTCAAAGGTCCCCTAGGGTTAGTTTGGCATACTATATCTTGCAGTCCCTTGAAAGGTCCATTCAAGAAGTGCATTCACATAAGAGAGTATTGCCACTTCACCAAGGTGTTATATTGTTGCTACACCTCTATTGCCATGATATGGTTTCCATAAACCGTTCTAGCTCCACTCTTTCCCCCTAACCACTCCAACAAATCTAAAAGGTTAAGGCAACCCTCTCCCCCACCTGCTAGGAAGCTTATTAAAAGCTCTAGTAAAACTAAAGATCTTGATGTAGCTGAGAGCTTGTTGAATATTAGTTAGTCCTTGGATGTTCCTACTACTACCCCCTTATTTTTTTAGACCCAGGATTCCCTAGTTTAGTCCTAAGCAGAAAAAATCAGCTCTGGAGAACATTGACACAAAACTGGTAGAAATCATCAAGAAGTAGCAGGTTGTAGATGACACTCTAGACAAGATTGTCACTAAGCAATTGAATCACCTCACTATGCAGAAAGCTTTCCTTGATTTCTTGCATGCTCAGGTAAAAAAAATATGCGATGTGATTGGCCTTCCAGAGGAACTATGGAAAGGGGGTAAGGTAACGAAGACGGTGATATCCTCCAACAACAAAGATCTTGAAATGAAAACAACCCCGAATATGTTTAATGCATTGGAGGAAGTTAAAAAGGTTTTTTAGAATTGTATCAGTTAGGAGGAATTTTTCCTTCTTGGTTCCTTTTGTTTTCCTTTTCTTGTTGGTGTGTAGTTGTTGTGAAGCTACAATTTTGTTGTGTTTTTTCTTCTCTCTGGAAGTTTGTCCTTGTCTCATGTTATACTTGATCTATCTATAAGTTTAGCCCTTTTGATGGGGTGTATCCCCCACTGATAAAAAAACCACTTTTATTCTCTATCTTTTTATCTAGCTTTTAGGCTTGTAGTTGGGGTGTGGTCCCCACATATCAAAAAACCACTATGTTGTTCTTATTGATTTTTCCATTGGAATTTTTTTACTCCGGGGTATGGTCCCTCCCAAAAAACCATTTACCAATAATAAAAAACAAGAGTGCCACATGCATGCTAACAGCTGATATGAGTGCATCTGGTTATGCTTAGATGCTCAGAACCTACTCTTTTCTAGGTCGGAAGAGCTATAGTTCAATGTTGATTCGCTCTTTGTTGTTCTGGATTCAGCTGTTAGATCGTCGAGTTACACCTGCAACCTAAAAAATCAAATGACTACCTACACATGCCCAAAAACACATCAAATTTAATTAAAAAGATGCAAAATGCAGAGTCGCACTGACCCCGATGGTCACCCAAAGAGTGAACTTACGACTAAGTGCTACACTACATCTCAAAATCCATGCAGTTCTCCATGCATGTGTGTGCGTGTATCCGTGTCTCGTGCCCTAGGTTTCCCTTGTGCAAGTTACATGATGATAGTGGGTTGGATCTAGATTGTCCCTAGTATGCAAAATGTGTGTGATGGAAGAGAATAAACTCCCATCCTATCTAGTATATGCAGATTAATGTAACCCTTGTCCCTTGTATGAATGTGCTATATGTGTACTTTTTGACACTAAATCACACACTTTGGGTACATTTCTAGGTCCTAGTCACATACTACTATTTATATGATTCCTAAGTGAGAAAAATAGCAATTGACAACTATCTTTGGCCTTTTTTATGTATTTCATGTCTTCTTTTGGCCTCTTACACCCTACAACCCAGTATGATACTTTTATTTTATCTTTTATTTTATGGACACCAGTGACCTAGACAGGACACCAAAGCCCAGGTGCCCTCATCCTTCTGGGCGCCCCCAACTCTCTTTACTTTACTCATTCCTTTTGGGCATATTTTATCTTTTGGGCATCTTATTTTCTTATGGGTCGGCCTTCTAGTTGTTAATTACAAAATTCAACCAAGGGAATCATATAAATATAAAGTTATGTGACCATAATAAAGGACCAAGCTCTAAGCATCTATTATCACCACCTAAGGTTGCATCCAAAGGCATTCTAAGAGCATCAAAGCATCCATCTAGCAATCACTCAAGGGACAAGGGACTACATTTTCTGCATACATGCATAGGAGGGGAAGTTCATTTTTCCATCCACACATCTATTTACATTGCTACATCTAGTTATTGCTCGCTATCAAGTGCATCTTGCACAAGAGCTTCCTGGGCACTACACACACCACAAGGCATGATTCACACACACACACACGAGAACTACATGGAGTTTGAAATGTAGTGCAATGCTCAGTTGTAAGTTCACTCAGTCGGGTGACCACTAGGGTCAGTCTAACTCCCCATTTGCATATTTTTTATTTTTAGGATTTGATGTGTTTTGGGGTTTTATAGGATATCATTTATTTTGCAGGTTACAGGTGAAACTCTGATGGATCATAGCGACATACATGTGACAAAAAAAAAGGTTAGTGACATTGAACATCTGTGACACAAGAAAAATCATTTTCTGAGGTTTTGTAGTCATGGGTGCCCAAAGAGTCTCCAACACCCAGGCACCCTGGACCTGATCTAGGTGCCCTAGTTCCAGGCTCATTTGATTACATAATTTTTTGAGTGCAGTTGTGACATTTTCCTCCTCTTGTTTACCAGTTTTCTAGTCTGGCACACTTCAGGATTAATTGTGAAATCAACTAAGTCTTCTATTCCCTCTCTTGCACCTAGGGTTTCATTTTTTATCTAGCTTATTGCTTGGGTCAGATATGTACTTTATTATTTATTTATTCATATGTGACTCTTGAAATATCTAGGGTTTTACAAATTTCCTATATTTGTTAATTCATTTGGTGAAGCCATCTCATTCGAATACTCTTGGATACTCATTTTTCTTCTTTCATGGCTTCTCACACTCCTCAAGTCCCTTAATATCAGTTACTTCAAATGCACCCATGTTGCAAATATTGCTCTTCAAAATGGTGTACACTCTATATGCCTCCCTCTTGATACACCACCTTCACAAGTAGTGCTATCTTCAATTTCATCTTTCTAATGATCTTTGGTCCAAATAATTCCAATCAATCTATTTGTAAATCAATTCAAGATTTACATTATGTATTTCAAGATAAATTTCACGCTATGGAATCCATGATTATATCTCTTAAATATGAAATCCAACATCTTAAGGACACTTCTTAAGCTCATGCTAGTTCTTCTTCTCATCCTCATTTTATGTCTTCTACATGTGCTCATATCAGTGAACCCCAAGTCTTACCATTACCAACCTCTAAAATTTTATATCAATACTAAAAACAAGATATTCTTCCTTGCACTCCTAACTCATCAATTGATCAACTTTCCATCTACTCATTGTTATTCTCCTTATCAGCTTGCAAAATATCAAGGTCATCCATATTGCAATTATCATTGAATCAATGGACATAATGACAATGATTGATATGCTTTACAAAAAATTGGCCACCTTAAGTGTCATTATGGTCTTATCTCATTTGCTACACAAAATAATTCCTACATGTTCATCTCCAATTGCTACATCTCATTGGGTTCCTAAATCTGATTCATCTATGTCTAATGAGCATCATGTCATCATTCTAATGTTTCTTCTTCTTCTATAAGCACTACCTATGCAATCCACTAAACTAAGAAACCATCCTCTCAAAATCAATCTTCACTCCTCCTCCTCTCAAGTCTATCTACAACATTACCAAGTCAAACTAAGCAATAACTCTCAAAATCAATCCACATCTCTTCTCTATCAAGTCTTCTATACATCATCAATCCCACATAAGCTCCATTCTAATCAATTTTTTCAAAATAAACTACTCCTACTATCTCAAATATGGTCAGGACATATTTCAAGCTCCACCACCATGGTATGGTCCTACTGTTGCTTCTTCCTACAATTGTGTTTTCTATCCCTCTTATCATGACATAAATAACACTCTCCCACAATGACATGGTATCTCTCGTGCCACCACATAGATCTCCATCATTGGTACACTTGGGGGACATCATGATTACACTCCCCCCTTCTAGCATTATCAGGTGGTCTATGCTCCGTGTATTTCATCTTCTAACCTCTATCATGATACACATCTTGTAATCTATCATCACCCTATGATCACTCTGTGCTAAGGTTCACACTTGAATATTGAGGGAATTCAACATCCATGAACCTCACATCATACACACCACACATTTCACACTCTGTAGACATTTATGAATTCCACATTTTCTAGCATCACATATTGTACATCATTACACACACACTACCCTATGATGCACTCTCTAGTTCCAAGGTTCATACTTGACTATTGAGGGTACTAAATCTGAAATGAACCTCACCACATTCACACTCTTTATGCTCTACGCTTCATGATCTATCTTTCTAGCATCTCTTTCAAACCATTTCCCGATGACACACTCTTGTTCTATGGTTCATTCTTGACTTCAAGGGGTATTTTATAAATGAACCTCATCTCATACTCATACAAATTCACTCAGGGGGCATACTACTCCTATCACACTCACTTTGCATTCCATTCCATTCACGCTCACAAAATATTGCATATCTTGGTTGCACTTACTCTTGCTTACTTATACTCTTACATGTACACTTTGTTTCACATGCTAGACAGATATTTCATATGTCATTATCTTTTCTATATACACATGTGCATTCACTTGGTCTCTAGTTGTGAATGCAAAATTCCTACAGATATTTACATGCAACATGGATGCTTGGCACTGTACCTCTTACTAGTCTCACAATGGCTCCTTGGGGCATCTACTTTCGTACACATCATAAGTGTTATTGTTTCATTTTATACTACTTCATATTATTACTAGCACACTACTCTATCGATATATACATGTCTTGACATACTTTTTATCTTTCTAACATGCTAATGGGTGCTTCATGTGCAACATTTTCTTTGCAGGAACTATTTTCCACCATGGTTGTCTGATACTTACTTTCTATTCTTTTCTCTTGTTTTCTATTATATGCCATTGTTTGTGGGCTATGCCCTTATGTCTTGTATGTTGCACTTGTATATGCTTTTGGCCACTTTCGACCCTAATTGTCTTGTGACATTGTGAGTGATGTCCCATATTTGAAACCCAATTTTCATGGTCTACATTGTCTTCTTGCTTGTTAGATTACACATTGTCTTCTATATGCGTACTTGTCTTATTTGTACTAACACATGTGCTAGCCACTTTGTTTGCATGTGCCTTTGTTTCTACCATGCACATTCCCTCCCCCTACAAGGCATCGTTTCAGATCAGTGTCCGGTCCTCTCGTTGGGCCGCATGCTCCTAGCGATGTCGCATGCACCCCAAATGAGGGGGCATACATTGGGTGAATCAGTCACCCCATACAACACTCACAGTCTACAGACATGTACATAGTACAGAACAAACACAGAGTTACAATTACAAAATGACCTCAAAATCTGACTTGGGTCCTCAACACAACATAGATGCCAGTGACCCTAGAACAGACATGAGCACCTGGGTGCATCTTGACCCTTCTTGGGCACCTATGACCAGGGGGATGTTACAGTCACTTTCTAAGATTGGCACAATTTTTAGTAGTTTTACATAAGCAGTTTTATACATGCACAGTCCTCCAAGCAATCAAAATGCATTTTATCTTCTTTTTCTACTTGGATCAAACTAAAACAAGTATGGATCAAAATAGAACAAAGCATGATCACACCATCTGCAGTGGTGTATAAATTTTGGGAAGCAGTCATGGATGGATAATAATACTAGATATTTCTCCCCAACACTTCTTCTGCTGTGCTGTGAGATTGCCCAAAAAACTCACACTTGGTGCATGAGATTACCAAAAAAATCATTCTTGGCGTGAGATCACCCAAAAAACACTCACTCTTCTACAACATTTTCAGGACACATTTTCTATCCTTTTCACTCATCATGGATCATGTGCACATGTTCCTTTTTCACATTTTTACATACATACTTGGATCAAATTTTTCATATACATGACTTTGACTACTCTTTTTCTCTTCTTTTTACAAGGTCCTTCCTTATAAGAAAAACAAATCAAGCATTAGCAACACAAGTGACAATAACAAATAGGTACAACATGGTACACACACTACACTTTTCACCCCTAGGGTCACTTCCTCTTTCCTATCTTAGCTTCCACACTTCATTTTTATCACTCCACACTTTTTCTTGTCTCCTTGACACACTTTTTCCATCGATCTACATGGTTATCAGGTATGCATCTCTTATCTACTTTATGTTATCGAGTATTCACTCAACAACATAAAGTGGGGGAAAATGTAGACACTAAATCATGCACTTTGGGTACATTTCTAGGTCCTAGTCACATACTACTATTCATATGATTCCTAAGTGAGAAAACTAGCAATTGACAACTATCTTTGGCCTTTTGTATGTGTTTCATGTCTTCTTTTTATCCTCTTACACTTTACAACCTAGTCGATACTTTATTATTTTATCTTTTATGACTTTAGACACCAGTGCCCAACCAAGACACCAGGTGCACCCATGTCCTTTGGGTGCCCCGACCTCTTTTACTTTACTCACCTCCTTTTTATCTTTTATCTTTTGGGCATCTTATTTTCTTATGGTTTCATCCTTCTAGTTGTTAATTGTGAAATTCAACCAAGGGAATCATATAAATATAAAGCTATGTGACCATAATAAAGGACGAAGTTTTAAGCATCTACTATCACCACCTAAGGTTGCATCTAAAGGAATTTTAAGAGCATCAAAGTATCCATCTCACAATCACTCAAGGGACAAGGGACTACATTTTCTACATACCCACATAAGAGGGAAATTTCATTTTGTCATCCACACATCTATTTACATATCTAGTTATTGCTCATTATCAAGTGCATCCACCCCGACAGAGCCACCTAGGGCATGATTTCTACACACACCTGATGAGAACTACATGGATTCTACCTAAACGGGCAAGCTCATTTGTAAGTTCACTCATGTCGAGTGACCTCGGGTCAGTCTGACTCCCCATTTGAATCTTTTTTTAAAGGATTTAATGTGTTTTGGGATTTTGCGGGAGAATCATTTGTTTTGTAGGTTACAGGTGAATTCTGGCCGTCATAATGGACAGCACATGTGACAAATAGAAGGGTAACCATGTTGTGACACAGGAAAAATG
Source organism: Taxus chinensis (assembly GCA_019776745.2). NCBI lineage: Eukaryota > Viridiplantae > Streptophyta > Pinopsida > Cupressales > Taxaceae > Taxus > Taxus chinensis. The sequence continues at coordinate 76,206,071 of CM034157.1, forward strand.
CTATGCTTTAAGGAAAACAGAAAGGTGCCCACTCATCTTTATCTGCCCAGTCATCCACAGTTCAAGAACCCTAGTCCAGGCTATGCTTCCAACAGCCAAAATTTTTAGAAGCTGAAGTTGTGATAATTTCCTCCTCCTTGGGTGTATCAGTATTGTAGTCCACAAACTGCGAAGATTCATTGCTCAACTTAGTAGACCATTTATTCCTTGCATGCACCTTGGGTTTTCAGCTATCTATCATTAATTAGGTTAGATTTGTACATTTAATGAAAAATCCATTGACCCATGTGTGTATGTAATTAGGAATTTAGAAAACTCCAATATTCCATTCTAAATGGGTTGCCCTTGGTAAAATTATTATTCCTAATATGCCTAGCATTCCAGGAGCCTGCTATTTGTATTGTCTATATATACATGGGTCCAAAAATCAATACTCGAAGCCACTTAAAGCATCCTTTAGTTGATCAATTCCCTATTCTACAGTTTTTTCATCAATTCCTCCTACGCATGCAATACACAAAGAGAGTAGTATAAAATTTACAGGAAAAAAATTCTCCACTCCAAAAACCAATTGTAAAGGTGTGGCATTATTGAACTGCTTATATACAGTTCTATATGCCCATAATACAACTGAGACTTTTTCATCCCAAACTTTCCTACCTACATCAAAAATATTTTTCAATGTTTTTCCCAGAATCTTATTGAAATCTTCTATAGTTAAATAGGTTTGTGGGTGATAGGGGTAGTATTATGATGGTCTATCATGAATTTTGCTAACAAGATTTTGATTGTTTAATTCAAGAAGTAAGTTGCTATGTCACTAGTAAGGTTCAATGGATGGCCATACATACTGATGATGTTTAGAATAGAAATCTCATTGTTATATTTTTAGCACAATCATTTGTAGGTGCAACCTCTACCTACCTTGTTAAGTAATCTATGTATGTAATGATATAATGTGCATGTCCTCTACATAGTTGGTGAAATTAAGCTAACAAAGTCAATCACCCACTTTTCCAATGATTCTACACTTTTTATAGGTCACAAGGGCATCTCATCTCAGTTTCCTAGTTTTTCTATTCTCTAACAATGGTCATAACTCTTGAAAAATGCCTTAGTATCCTTACAAAGTTTCTCCCACCATAATCCTACCAATAATATCTTGTGTGTCATAGTTTCACCTGTATAGTGTCCTCCTGCAATCGCACCATACACCTCTTCCATTATAGCTGTGTGATCATGCTCCAACACACACATGTGTAAGACTTCATCTTTACCCATGTTGTATAAGTTTTTTTCCAATCAACTGGTAATGTGCTGCATGAATGGCGAGATTATTTTTCTAGTCTTTTCATTCCTTCAGGAACTATTCCAGTGCACAAGAACACTATAATTTCCTCTAAGTCCGTGGAAGCATTGTGTAACATAAATAAATGAGAATCTAGCATAATATATTCTATGCTCTACATGTCCTCTCTAGAGTTAATTCCTAAAAAATGATATGGTCCCAAATTGATATTGTCAGGATTTACTATCATTGAAAAATCAAACTCTTAGAATAGAAGGATCCAATGAAAAATTTACCCTTGCAAAATCCATCTTATTGACGAATCACTTCAATGACATATGATTAGTGTAAAATATAAATAGGGTAGCCAATAAGTACTACTTCAACTTATGAATTCTGTATACCATTGACAATGCTTCATGCTTTATAGTTGTATAATCCTGCTCAGTCAACTTTAGCTTCCTTCTCACAAAACATATGAAGTGATCAATATTACCTTCCCCTTATGGACTAACTGCACCAATGGATATTCTAGATGAATCTACATGAACATGAAATGACTTACTCTAAGAAGGGAAACATAAGATAGGTGTGGTGGTTAACTTCGCCTTCAAAGTCTCCAACGCTAACTATGGCATGTAAAAATATTTCCATAACCCTCAATAAGTTTACAGTTATTACCAATATGTCTAAGGAATCTATGTACCTCACTTTTATTTGTTGGTTCCTCTAATCCAAAAATAACTACAATCTTGGCTGGATCTACCAACAAGCCTTCTTTACAAATGATGTGTCCAAGAAAAGTTCCAAATGGTGTCATGAAGGTATACTTCTTAATATTAAAGGAAATGCTAATCTACCTACATCATTAAAAAATCAACCTTAAGTAGTTAGAATGGTCTTTATCTAGGACATAAATAGTATAATAATCAGAGTAAACCTGAAGAAACTTGTGAATAAAATATTAAAATGCTTGTACAACAATGCATGAAAACATCTTTGGTGCATTCTTCAGGCCAAATTGTAGAACCATGTAAGAAAAGCATCCCCATTCAGTTGCAAAATTTGTCTTTTCCTGGTCTTCACGTGATATCCTCACTTAATAATATCCTAAAAATCTATCTGTAAAAGAATAGATCTCATTCCCTACAAAACCTTCTAGGATATCCTTAGTCAATGGCATGGGAAAATGATCAATTACACATGAAGTATTCAAAAATCTATAGTTAACAAAACTATTGATCCTACCATCCTTTTTAATACTGATAACCATGGGGCTTATGCATTTTAACTCCTCAATGGGCTCAATAACGTCTGACTTCAACATTTTATTAATTTATTCGTTCACCTTGATGCATAGATTAAGATTCATCTGATAAGGCCTCTTCCAAATTGGTTGTGCACCCTCCTTGAGATTGATTTTCATTTCTCCTAATGATGGATACATATTCTTTAACTCATAATAACCTCTACGAAAAATATCCTAGAAGTCATGCAGTAGCTCAATGATTTTTGCTACCTTTGGTTCATACCAATAGTCCCCAATAATCACCTCCTTAGGTGCATCTTTAGTTATAATGTTTACTTTCTTGGTCTTTAATGGTACATGGTAGAATCGTGCTTTCTCTTCTATAGAGTCTAATACCTCACATGCACCCTCTATGTGCTTATTATCCAAGTCTTTGATTTCTTCATCATCCATGAGGTAGACAAGATTTCCCTTCTCCTTCTCCTTCCATGTGCACCCTAATAGAGTCTCCTCTGATTCCACCATGTCTTTGCATACTTCAGTATCATCCTCACTAAATAACAAAGTCATAAACTCCTCAGCCTTTGCGCTATCCCCCAGTGTAATGTGCCTCATAATCTGCAGAGCTTCATGAAGCGATGGCTTAGTAGAAAAGTATTCAAAAGTATGGGTGATACCTGAAGTTAGTTCGTGCCAATTAGTTGTTTCCTGCTTTAGTTATGCATGTATATACCATGCATGTGTACATCCTCACAAATTAGAGTAGAAGTTATGAACCCACAGTTATGGCGGAAGTGAGTCTTGCCCCTCCATACAATGCCTCTTTCAATTGTGAACATATAGCATGGAAGAATTATTTCCATCATAATCATGAATCGGTGAAGGAATATTTCTCCTGACAAACCTTGTCAAGAAGGTCACTATGATCTCCTGCCAACCAAGTAAGTTGTCCCTCAGTGTATCCCACCAGTGTGTTGTTTCCCCCCTTAAAGAGTATACCATCATGCTTCTTCTATCTCCCTCATTGCGCCATTGTTCTTCCATTGTGTGCAAGAATACTTTGGGCTTCTCTTCTCCAGTATACTTTGGAAAACCAACCTTCCAAAACCACTTGACAAGTTTCGGTGTAATTATTCTTGTTACTCTTCCTCGAACCTTGTGACCAATCATATCATAAGTACCATGATCCCAATTATCACAAGCCACTCTAGCAGTATAACTTATAGACTGTTCCTATCCCCACTGAAGCACATCCTCCTTTGATGGATCCACATTTTGTAGGTTGTGCACCGTATGTACGTAGATTTTGTTAAGATCTTTTTCTTCGATGGGATATATGTACGGTGCAATCTTCACATCATCTCTTGGTATCACAATGCACTTCTCTTTGTTATCATAACACTTGTAAAAGTGTAGGTCTCGTTGTTGGCATAGCACAAATAATGATCTAAAAAGTGCAAGGAAGTTGTCTGCCTCAGCTAGCTCCAAGACCTCAAAGTCACTCATGAACTTGGATCCCTAAACGGTGATAGAAGCATCCTTCAATACCCCAATGGGCATAACCATTGCCTTATTATCCATATACAACACTTTCAAGGATGGCTACAATGGTGGCCTTCCCATTTGGTTCCAAGCATCGAGGGTGAGAACATTTACTTTCGTGTCATTATCAATGAGGATATTTCTTACCAACCATCCATTAATCACTACATCTAGTGTGATCTCTTTTTCATATTCATGATCTTGAGGAGGTAAGCTAGCATGGAGGATTTGATGCTCCCTTTCTATACCTGCATGTGGTATCTTATCTCATAACCATTCTCCCAAGAGAGGTATAATATTCTTCTGCCTTATAATTCTACATACCTCTCTAAGATCATCCACATCCTTATGTGGTAATTCAAAATTCCTCATGCATTCCCTCTCGCCCGCTTGCTCCTTTAGACATTTTGTCTCTCCTTGGAGCTCCCTAATGATTCCCATAGTCTCTTGATATATTTCCTTCTATTGGCCCACATCTGGATACTTCATATGATAAACCTCTTATCTTTTGATGAGTGGTCGTTTTTTTTTTTAGCTCGCGGGATATCTCTGTGTGCGTAATGACCAATAATGGTTGTGGTTCCACTACAACCAATTTTTTGGGCGTCAATTTTCCTTGTTTAACATGTTCCACCTTAATCATGGCTACTACATTATCCTTCTTGTTATTATTGCACTTATGGACATATATTTATGAACAATCCTCAACCTTATGCGCCTTGCCATAATATGCACAAACTTGGTTCTTCATGAACTTGCGCTGATAGTTATAATTTAATTTTAATTTATGAATAATAGAGAATTCAAATTTATTAAAGGAGTGACGTTCCTAATATAAAAACACATTGCAAAAAATAATAGATTGAAAATCATTGTTTAATACGGAAATGTTGCAGCTTAATAAATGTGAATAACAGGGTCGGGAGTTAACTTTCCCTATCAATTTACTCCTGTCTCACTTAAATTTACAAAATACACACGTTTCTCACGAAGGCCATAATGGCTGCGATGGCTCTTATGGTGTTGCCAGTTGTAAATGAGCATCCTCTCCGTGTTTCTTCAAAACTTGACACCCATTCAGTTCAGAGAGAAAAACTTCTTACCATACTTAGGTGGATATTTAACAATGTCATACAACTTGTCATTTATGTCATAATAAGCAATTCGAAAAGCCCTAAAATAGAGATTCGTCTTCTGTATTAAATCCGACTCTTTGTTTTTGAATGACATCACTACTTCATTGAGCATGTATTTCCCTCCAAGTTGTGCAGAGTAATTTGTGAAGGGAAATACCCAAATGGAAGGAGTCTAATAATGATAACAAGTCTCGTAACGAATTCATCGCAGATACTCTTCAAAAGCTCAATCAATTACAATACTATCAATCTCCAAATGAATTACAAAACTGTCATTTCCCTTTACACAAACAAAGTTAATGGTTTACCTGTACAAACTCGCGAAGGCTGTATTTCAGAGTCATCAAAACCCGTGCAGAAAACCATATTATGAAATATGATTCAAAGCAAACATAATGCAACGTTTAAGACTTTATGAGACTTGAGATCATACATTTTAACGACAAAAAATTGCAATTAGAATAAAAAATTGTCCAACAGATTAATTGGGACTTCCATTTTCTGATTATCCTCACAATCTGATTTGTTGTTACGATGAAATCTTTTGGGAAAAGAAGGAGCGTGAAGATGAGTTGGGCAACTCGTGTCTCATTAACGAGCTGAGATAATCTATTTAGAAGAATAGATAAATAAAATGATCTTAATAAGAGCAAAAATTAATCAAAGCACCTTATTTTCAACGTAAGTTATTTTATATGACCTAATAATCATACAAATTTGTTATGTCAATGCCCATACATTAGAAATATTAACTTAAAAATATATTCCTAATTAAATGCCCTTAAAAAGAGGAGCATGTGTTATTTGTGTGATTGAAAACTATATAATGTAGCTTCAACATGTGACAAAGTAATTATGCTGAAATGCGGACGGCTAGATTTCCATGGTACTAGACATTTATACGAACATCATGTGGTTGGTGAGGATTACCTATGATAATAAAATGTAAATAATATTTTTGTATATAATGTTTAATAGTTGTAAGTAAGAAAAAAATGCAATAGAATTTTTTGTAACTATACCCTTTGAAATTATTACTTTTAAAAAAAACATCCAAAAAAATTGTCATATTTGAGCCATCCCTCGTTAATGTTGTAGGCCTTGTGTCGATTTGACATGACACAAAGTAGATGAATATTTGACATAAACTAAGTGCAAAAGCGGTGCAAAATCGACACAAATGAGATTATCTAGTTGTTTCATTTTTGCATCACTTTTGCATTGCACAAATTGATGCAAATTCTTGAAAGAAACACTGAAAAAAAATCACCCAAAAAGGTCATTTTTTAATGTAAAAAGAGCCAAAATATGGTTCTATTTACATAATGTAGTAGTGAGACCTTGTTGTTTACTTCACAAGATCAAATATACACTTTGTAAGTATATTGTTGCTTTAATATGTTGATGGTGCATTGGTAAAACTCTATTTCATAATATCATGAAGGTGTCATGACATTGAACTACTTGGAAACTTATGTATGTTTGAAATGATAAGCTAGAGGAGGTAGACAAAAGGAAACAAAAAGGTGATGATTATTTATACCAACCTTCATCGTTTCGGATAGTTCTTTTATCTAGAGTAATTTTAGTATATTGTGTTTATGTGGGGAACATTATTTGGGATTGAATTGCACATTAAAGATTATGTATGCAATTGTATACTTGTGAATTTTATCTTATTTATGACAAAAGAATTTTATTTTTCTTCACATCCCTTTTTGGGAGAGCCTAGAAATATCACATTAAAATGAATCTTGTTGAAGCAAGGAGGAAACAAATGAATTTCCAAGTAGCTTTAGATTTGATACCTTGCAACGCAGTTGCTAATGTAACTATCATAGATGCTAATGTCAAGTAAAAACATCATCTTTTGACCTATTGTGAACATGCATGTGAATGGAAGAGTTGGTTACACATTTAACTTACAATTTGGCGGATTCAAATGGCTAAGTGTCCGTGAAAATGCAAAGAGGAGACCTCTTCCATGAAAACGTAGACATGAGACCAGATAAGTTTTCTTATTCTTCTACTTTAGTTCTTAATGATTCCATCTTATTTTTCTTAGATTAATGAAAAATAAAAGTAAATAACATGTCGAAACAATATCTTACTCTTCCATATTATTCGCTTTATATTAAGGCATAAACAAGATTAGATTCCATTTAGAAACCTTTATTAGATGGGATGTCTGCATTTTCTTTAAATATTGTTTTAAAAAATACAAAAGTTCATAGAAAAATCCATTTCAAAACAGTTATTTTTAGATAAGATGGGATTCGACATCCAGCCTACCAAAAACAATAGGTCTGTTCAGCAAAATGTATGAAACTGAAAACGAAAGGTCCAATGTCGGACATTAAGAAAAATAAACTTAAAAACCTTCGTAACAAGAAGATATCTCGAAGTAAATCTTCCGAAGACGGGTCATTTTCTTCGGAAAACAAGATTCACCACAAATTAAAGCTTGCAATAGCATAAGCCACCAAAAAAAGCTCCAACAATAAGTAAACAAATGTGCAGGTTCTGTTTGACACGGTTGCTATGATACAAAATCACAACTATTTTAAGGCCTTGGACGCAATGAAGGAACCGGATAAATCTTTCCGTTGCACATACAGCGATAGGCAATGGGACACGATTCTGCAATGGAGCATTTGAAGGTTACTGTCACCCTCTTACACGGCGAGCATGATCCGCACGCATGGCTACAGTCCGGTATGGTCGACCCTGCAACCTCGTAATTAATCCCCTGTTTTGGAATATGTCCCTTTATTTGCATGTTTTGAGATTCCTTCGCTGTATTTTCTGCAAAAACAGAACAGAAATGAAAACCAGATCGAAATTTGAACAAATCTAAGATTGATCTTTGAACAAATTTTAGTATTTAAGCAAAATTTGAACAACTTTTAAGTTAAATATCAAGGCAGCTGAGCAAGTTTCAGCACTAGAAACAGAAATTTATGAAGAATTTGTAAAACATTCAAAACGAAAATCAATATTATGTCGAAATTTGAAAGAATTTAGGGAAATTTCGATCAAATTTTAAGAGATATTTAAAGGTAGCTGATTTAAGCAAAGTACAAGAATATTGAAAGAAACAAGCAAATTGAACAGAAAGTAGTTGATATTGTTCTGTTCAGATGTTTACCCCGATGTGGAGCGATGAGTCTGTTTGCGGCCGCCAATGGAAGAAACAGAACCAGAAAAAGTAGAGCTGTTTTCGCAAAAAAATTCATTATTTCCCTGTTTCTTTGAATCTGAGAAGCGTTCGGAAGTAAAGTAAAGAGCAGAGAGTGTTATAGTTTAAATAAACAAATTGGCGAGGGCTTTTATTGAGAGCGTAAACAGTAGAATTGTCTTGTATGTCTAGAATTTAATGGGGACTGGTGGAAGACTCACAAGAAGTCTCATTTTTCAGGATTATTCTGCAAAATCATTAAATTTGTTCCATTGACTGTAGAAGCTATAAATAACCTCACGTGTGCAGTCGATTCTCACTTATTACGTGAAGCTTTAAATAACCTCGTTCCTCGTTCCTTGTTTTCAATGTTTCATTTTTATATCCAGGTCCAGTTCCACCATCAGATTTGACGCCGTGTTATCTTAATCTTGAGATTTGACGGGAGACCATACCTGTCACTATAAACTTGTTTTCCCTATCTCGTACAATTTGAAACAGGAATTTATTCTAAAATTATAAATATGGTTGTACTTAATCCAAAATTTAACTTGCCAAATTTATTTAATCTCTGCACAGCAATATTATATTTATTTGTTTGTTTTCTGATCGAGGAATCAGAGTACTAGTAGTAGCTGCTACTGTAAATTCAGATTCAGCCCCAGATTTAGATGACGTATATTATTTGTCCCATCTTCTTGTCCATTTTTAGTCATAAATAATAATATTTTTATTACACCTATAAGATACCAAAATAAGAATCTTAATTCTAATATTCTTTTGAAAACGTATTTATTTATACTATTTTAACCGTCGAGCTACTGAGTATTTATGGTGCCTCGAAGAAAGACAGAGAAACATAAACATAAATATATATACGGAATTCATTAATTTCTTTGCCTTTTTAAAATAATTTTTTTGTTTTCTCAACTAATGCGCAAAACTTCATGAATTTATTTACTACTTATAGGAATTTGCTCGGGTGTAAAAATGAGAGATTCTTGAACTGTGAAGAGACAAATTCTGATTTCACAGATATAACCACTCAATATTGAACATTTGTGGTCATATTTTATATTTTATTTGTAAATGGTTGCTGACGGTACTGAATGGAACTCTGTACTTTTTTTACCTTCAACATCCCGTGATATAAATTATTTCCAAGCAAAGTTTTTTGGCTGCCTACCATGCAGACATGGAAAGTACAGACAAAAATTTACACAGAACCTAAATGTTTACCGGTTAGAAAAATAACAAACTGTCAATTTTCTTAATATATTTGTCTTTATTGTATATACATATAAGAGTTTGATGCTTAAACAAATACTGCATTTCTATTTATTAAGGGTAGTTTAAAATAATTTTACAGTCATCTAAGAAATGTAAACCGTCTATAAATTTTCAATTGACAGGCTAGATGTTTTTGAAATTCCAGCCCTGCGAGTCCTGTGGTATTGGCAATTGTTACTGCATTAAAGCGTGTGCATGCTTTGAGTTTATTGTAGAATATTCTAATGTTTGGTAGAGACACGTTCTAGTATCTTCTCTGTCAATGTGCATGGTTATTGACGAATATGGATCAAAATTTGAATCACTTCCCGCCTTGTGGGGACCTATTTAGAAGTACAATTAAATTTTATTGAAGGTAGAAGGGTCAGTAACAGTACACCTTAATTTTAGGGTTTATAAGGCCAACTCAATGTTTATACATGATTATAAATTTTGCATCTACATGTTGATTAAAGAAAATAGGGATACGCATATTTGTTCTTCACAAATGGGGGTTATTAGTCATGAAATGACTGATTTTCATTGCTGATATGGAAGATTATGACACACATTACGAACAACACTTTATTCAATGTTTGTCGCACCAGAGGTTATGGAAAATTTTAAGACCTTCTCAAAGAAAACCTGTATATATTATTTGCTGAATATGTGATAGAGGATTTCAAAATCATCGTGAATCTAAGAAGACAAATTTCAAATGGTTGACGAATTATTTCATAATATTGGAGGTCAGTAGCATTTCTAAACGATCCCTGCTGGTAGCATTCAGCATGCCTGAAGATCGGTACCGTTTCTAAATGCTACCTGTCAATAGCATTTTGCATGCTACCGGTTGGTAGCATTATACATGTTATCATGCCAACCAATGAGTGCCACATGGCCCTCTTTATAAAAAGACCAATTGCACCATTTTTGTCACTTTTAGCAACCCCTCTCACTAACAAATCGCAAGAAAATGAGAACAAACCTTTCTCGGCTACGCCACTCACCATACAGTTACAGAGTCAATTCCAACAATCCATCTTGTTCAAATTCATCTACAGAGTCAAATCCACGACCATGGGTCGACCTAGGAAGTAGGGAAACAAAAAATAGAAACCACTTGTTCCCAAATTCACATATAGGAGTTTAGTGTTTCCTCAAATCCCGAGGATACTGGAGGACGCAAATTGTTTTTCTATGTGGATTGAACATAGCAGTTTTACCGGTCTCTTCTATAGTCCACAATTTTAAATAGACTACATGTTACTTAACTGCCTAGTATCAAATTTCAACAGTGAGGATTATAATTTTCAAGTACACCTCACATCACACACACTTTCATTTGGAACATCCTTTGAAGATATTCATCATTCGACATGACTTCCACATAAAATGTTGATCATGTCATATCAAAGACCTTGACTGACGAAGATGTCAAGTACATGGAGTCTGAATTCGGCTTGATAATTAATCTAATAGCTGAAAATCCTTTAAAACGGGGAATTTCACTTTAGAATGTTACTCACCCATTTCTGCATGACATGCTGGAAGTTTACCTAAGAAGGATTGATTTGCAGGATAGATATACTAACATTCGTCATTGGGCCTTGGTTTACATTATACATACCCTTGGCGATCACCAATATGACTGGTGCACCTACTTATTTATCAAGATAAGGAATGACATCAGTAATGCTCTTGCTTGAAAGAATTTTCTTAATCACGACATGAAATTATATACTTTCATTATATTTTGAAACTTATCACAATTTGTGCAAGACCCCTGTTCCGAATGCATGCCACCAAAAGTTGAAGACATTTTCCTTGTCCATTGGAAAGATAGAGGTGAGATGAGTTTAAAATTTACCTTTCTGTAATTCAAAGTATTTTTTGCATTAATAATTCTCTTATTTTGTTATAGTGTTATATAAAATATTAATATTTTGTTTAATTTTAACAAGGCATTACGGCTGTAGTTTTCACCCAAAGAGATGTCATTATAAGAAGATTCTTACCACCCAAGGGCACCAAATATAGTATTGGGGACATTCTAACAGAGGAAATCACCATCACTCCATTGGGAAGATCTAACAAAAGCATGAGGAGGTCTCTAACACCTCAACAACTTGAGACATTTGCAGGTACTTTACATTTCAATTTGTAGTAATGTTAAATATTTTTTAGAAATGTTAGTTTTTACCTTCTTTTTAATGTACTTGTTCAATTTTGTATCCTCCTCCAGAAACATAGGCCTTCGTCGACTTTCTCTAGCTCCCCAAAGATATGTATATGAACATGAATAAGTGTAGTCTCTACAAAACATGTCTCCTCCTGAAGCCCAAGGTAATTTTCCAATAACCTTTTGCATTTCAATATATTTTAGTTTCATTTATGATTAAATCAAGTTATTGATTAATTTTATGGTTAATTAGGAGTTGTTCATCATTTTGTTACTTTCTAATGTTGTTTAACAAGGGAAGCAACCTAAGCCAACAACAACAATATAACAACAAAATACACAATTAAGTAATGTTTCTATTATCACTGAATCACAACACCCTTTGATTTGCACAAGTGTGTTTTCTCGTGATCATGGTGTGATTGGATAACATGGGTACTATCTCCAAGTATGGGACTTGCTACTTGAGATAGACCTCCAGAGAAAGTTGGTTCTTGCTCCTAAACTACCTGCCACAATCTACTCCTAATGTAGGAAAAACTATCTAGTCTTAATCTAACTTTCCAAGGGACCAGGGAGAGAGAGTGCATGAAAGTAAAGCCTACACTAATAATGGTGATACACCAAAAAAGGAGGGAATGAGAATAGCTTTCTAATGTGTGAAAAATGGAAGCAAAGTACATACTAGAGAGGGTGATAACAGTTCTCCACAGTCTAGCAACTACATTCACAACAATATTTCATACACACATAATGATAATGAATCCTTGAAATATCATAAGATAGACACAATATATTTGTAACGAGGTTGAAAGGGAAAGAAGAATGTAAACAAACACAACAAGGGAAGATAAATCCACAAACTTGCATCTATTGTTTCATTGATATGCAAAGTTCAATCTATTACAAATTAAAGGCCTGGATCACCATGCAAGGAGTCCACTACAAGGGCATGTAGCACATTACCTTCACAAAACCAAAATGATATATTTTTGCTACTCAAACTATCCCCCCTTACAATGAGCCCAGTATTCCAATTTATAGTGTTTTGGAAGAGAGACGGGGGGATGTTAATCCTGAAATCCACTTTTCAACCATTTTCAAGTCATAATAAATGATTTTTTTTGGTAATTTTGGACCTGCAAAAGCAATCTCAAGGTATCCCATAACCTGAAGTAGAGATGGAATGACAACACATGCTCATTAAATGCCTCTCTAACCACTAATAAAATAATTTCGTTCATGACAATTATTCAGCCACTGTTATCATCAAATTTTCCTTACAATTCATCAAAACTTTCTACATTTATTTATTTATTTGCTTTTTTCTCAGATTCATGGTTCCAACGAGACCAATTTTGTGAAAATCCATTGAGAGTTGCAAAAGTTATGGCCTTCTGAGTGTGAGCAGTTGTCAATTTGAGTTTGCCAGGGATTTCTTGCATTTTAAACGGGACTGAGAATTTAATTTTCTAGAGCTGGATATGTTTATTTTATTTTCACCCACCTACTCTTAGCCAACAACAATTAATATGCAATTTTGAGAGCTTTCCGAAAAGTATAATTTTGTCAAAATCAGAGCTCCGGGTCAAAAGTTATGCTCGTTTGAAGTTCAGGGTCGGGGTGTTCCACGCATCTCAACTCATCATCCGCAATAAACCACTTTCCCTATATATTGTAGGTCCCCACATTGTAGTTTTTCAGGTAACTCATGTCCCTATGGCACAAGGGCTGCCAAAGTCCACCTTATCCGCAACGTAGGTTATCTCATTTTGATATGTCGGAAATTTTACCTCCGCATGTGGAAATTTTACCTCCGCAGGGAACTCACATCCCCGCGGTCACCTAGACTGTGACGGGCCTCCTTTCTCTATGTCACCCAAATCATGATCTTTTGTCCTCACACATCCATCATTGACCAGTCCCCAGGTGGACCACCGAAATCCAACACACAACTCACCTGTGAGTATTTCGATGATTTCGGGTTCAGGTCGCACTGACGTTCCCATGGGCCACTTAGGCCTCCTACATCTCATTTGCCACTCACAACTCAGGCTCCCGACCTCTATTTGATTAGGACTGTTAAAACCATTGACCTCCACTCCACCCGCTTAGCTCGGTGTAGAGGAAATGGGTTAATGCGTGTACTCCTGACTTTACTCACCGTTGTGCCATCTAGACCGCACAACTAAAGCCAACTTCTCTGTAACATGCCTTCTCTCCACGAACTTGGACTTGGGCTCAAATTCAATATGACTGGGATGACTTGGTTTCCTTAAATTAACCATCATTAGAACCTTGATGAGCCTGAGTTGAGACTCGCCGCATATACTTTCTCGCTCCAATTTTCTTGGTTAACTAGTGTTAATTAGCTCGACGACACGGGTTCTTCATTGTTGAATCTACCATTGATGGATTTGATCCCTGGACAGCTTGGTCCAAAACACTTATTAACCCAACTTGGTGCCTCTTTGAATGTCATGCAGAGCTCGAACTAGTCTAGACTAGATCACTTTTAACTTAAAGGCTTAGTGAATTCTTCAGGAGCTTATCCTGTTCACATATAGAACATCTCGCCATGGATCTTTGAATAACTCGATCATTGTTAGGCCACAATGCCCAACTTGGTCTTCTAGAGTTTGTAACTCAGTTTTACTCTAACGAGCTCGACCTTGTGAAGAAACAGCTCGAGCATGTCTTAGAACTTGCCACATTCTCCAAGCTCTGCAAGTATTAAATAGAACTTGGTGGGTAATGTTAATAACTCAGCTAGTCTACACATTAGTTTGCTCCATTTGACATAGAGCTGTTCCAACTCGATGCACTTAAAAATAGCTTGGTGGTGCTTATACCAACTCGCACTTTCCTAATTAACATCAGTGATACATTTTAAATGATCTTGGTCAACTCGTCAAACAGCCAAACAATTTTGATACTCTAAACACTCCAGGAACATCAAGGGCTATGCAAGTGTATAGGTGTTCTCTTTTTTTGGTGAATTATTAACAATAATCCATTCTCTCCTTTGGCGGGTCCCATTGCACACTTCTTTAGTGTAAGCCCCTTGTGGTCCAATTTTACTTTGGGGGTAAAATTGGATACAGTCATCTTGCAAAACAGTCTATTTAACCTTCAATTATTCAATCATTCTATTCTTTATATCTTCTTCATTTCTAATTTTATTTCCTATTATAGTGCCTCCACCATCTCATACTCATAGTGTTAATGTTAGACCATAGTTGCCACCACCCCCATGACTACCTCCCCATAGTGTTTGCACAAATAATATAAATGTTAGATTACCATTTACTAGTGTGGGAGCTGTCCATTTATCTACCTCTGAGTTCCCCACTTTTTCTATCGATGGTTTACAAAGTATGGTGTGGAATTTCAAGCTTATAAATCAAATTTATTTGGATGAGGACTATCTTGGTTTTACCAGAGGGTGAAACTCCCTACAAATTTTGATCCTCAACATCTAATTCAAGGTCCAACACAAGATTCCCTAAGATGAGAAAAAATGTCCAATACGCCATATATGACTCTAAGGGAAACACCATTAACTGATGATGAAATCAAAAAGTTTTCTTTGCTCCCAAAGACATTATTTTTGTTGATAATTGTTTAGAAGTTGTTAAAGATATCTGATTATTTTGAAAGATATTGAAACATTAAAATTTGGGAGTTCAAGGAAAAAGAATTGATTAAATAAATTGATGCCCATTTTCACAACCACTTCAAAAGCCATTGTCTATTTTCTTTAGTTCAAAATGATCTAGAAAAGATTGATTATTATCGAATCAAGTTGTATCTATTTCCATTAATGTTTCTAATCCTTATCATGATAATGTGTTAGATATAATGTTAAATATAATATAAAATTTAAATACATAATCCCATGCCTACTATAATCAATGGTACAGAGACAAGTGCTTTATTGTGATTGTGAATGTAGAGAAAGAAAATGTTGTGGTAAGTTAGAATAATATTTAGAAATTTGATAATAATTAATTATGGTTATTTTTAAAGTTTTTATCTTACAATTGTTTATTTTGTAAATATAGTCCAAGTATCAGAATCTAAAGAATGAGATACAGGTGTTTAATGTGAACTTGTAAAATGCGAATAAAAATTTGAATTGATTCATTGGGTTGAAAGAAAATATCATGTTCTTTTAAACAAGCAGAATAATATCTTTATAAAGAATTAGCAAAGAACATGGAATGGATCTAAGTTTTTTATTTAAGAAGAAGATCTGATTCAGATCCTAGTTTAGCTTCACTATGGGATGCATAAAATGCACAACGTGAAATACTTTTCAATATATATGTTGTTCCGAGGGATCTGATTCAATCAAGAATATTAGTGAAGATTCCATTCAAGCCCAAGGAAAGGAGGTAGCTTTTGCACAAGAAAAAGGAGCATAAACTAATACTATTGATATAAATTGATAAAAATGATTTCTTTTGTAACCTGGAGAAACTGTTGGAGAATTTTTTTTGTAAGAAATTGAAATCAAGAAAATGATTTATTTTTATGTGGAGAAATTGTTCTTTTATTTTATTTGTATCTGATTATATAAATAAATTGGCAATTTTTACGAATATTAAGTGTCTTATTCTTTCCATGCTTAAGATTTATGGAAAAACTATTTTTGTGATCGTTATGATTTAGTTCTTTATGCAATGACATTTTAATATTTCTTGTGCCCACCAATGAGTTCTATGAAAGGTTACTATTTTTAACACACCTCAAGATTCAAAACAATCATATAGTAAGTTGTAACACTCATAACTTAATAGGAAAGACAATGGAAAAAAAATCATATATTTGTAAATAACTAGCAATCGCACACAAGTAGTGAGATGCAAAAGCTGAAAGGGAAGAGGTCGATGAATGAACAAAATTTGGGATCAAAATTGTTTTACCGCTATAAATAGGGGTATTGGAATATGGGAAGGGTTATTGGTAACCCATATAAGTGTGGTATATCAATCAAAATATATGACAACAAATAATTATAGATCAAGCAATGTAGAGGAAGCTTCAGAAACAATAATGAAAATATAGCCATTTGCACCATTGATAAGATATATATCTACGCATATATTACCTATTAGAATGAGTATTTGATTCCTGATAAGCATAACTTTGTGTTATAATTGATCATCATCTATAGGTCTCCTGATTCACTACGCTTGGTAATATGAGAAATGGATTGGCCAACTTGAGAATTCATTCGTGTCAACATTTGAAGGTTGTGTTGGCTAACTTGTTGATTCCTTACAAAAAAATGGGGTGTTTCTTGGAAGGTAAGGATGTCATGTTGAGAAAGTGTCAAAGATCTCCAATGAGGATGATAGATTTGTTTCCAAACTCAGACATTCAAGTATCAGGATATGCTTCATGGAGGTGATAGTCAATTTTGGTGAGTAGTTTTGGCCTGATAAAACTCATATCATCAATGAGAATATATTCAACAAGTTTAATAGAGTTTGGAAAGGATTCCAATGCTTTACCTTCTAATGGTATGAGTTCCTAGATGGGAATGCAGTGGCTAGCATGTAATTTAGAGGCATAAATGTAGAAAGTTGTATTCGCGACAGGTGCAAGTAAAATGAAGGGTGAAACACCAAGAGGTGAGGAAGAGGTGAATGTAAAAATAATAGAATTAATGAGGTATGATTTTTCTATACCTACAATGACTTGAATTATCATTGTTAATCGAGGAAGACAATTCTTACAAGAGAAGGGTTGTAACACAATGTCGAAAGCTAGTTATATATATGGCTTGAGAATGTTCCTAATGATGATGTTATTAAAAAGGAATATATTTCATCTATAGAAACAACTAAAAAATAATTTGATAAGTATGTTTCCTCATAAAACCCTCGCACCTCCTCCAATCAAGTATATATTTCATTCGTCTCTCCATCCAATATGGTCCCTTCTTTCTACAAACAAGGAAAGTACTTTCTCCCTCTCCACTTATAGACCTAGAATATATTATTAATCATGTTCAACGACAAAAAATGTTTTGAGCATACATGTTTGTGCAAAGAATATTATATCATTCGATGTCGATACAGTGCTTGTTGGGATACTCACTCCTATTCAAATTTTTTTGTTTCATTGAATCTCAAGAGGAAGGTATTGTGACGAATTTCAGTATTTCACTCTCTTGCACATGAAACAAATATTTTGTGATGCATATAATGTCCGAACATAAAGTATAGATTTGCTTCCTCTTATCCAAGTTTCCCAAGACTGTAGTTATAAAAATGGGGGGTTTCTTGGAAGAAAAGGATGTCATGTTGTCTAAGTGTAGAGTTAGTACATGACGTGAGAAGTTCCCAGTCTTAAAACGACAGCGTGGATGCTGAGGAAAAATTCTTGAAAGGAAACTTGTGCAAGAGATGTACCTTTTTGGTGGAATATGGAATTTATGGAGATGGAATTACAAAATGATTTCAAGAGGTTGATGCCATATGAATTGCTAGCATACACAGGAATGTATATGACAGGTGGAAGCTTCTCAATTTTTCTGATGAGGATGATAAATTTGTTGCCAAAATCAGATGTCCAAAAATGGGAAATGCTTTACGAAGAAGATAGTCAATTTTGGTGAGCATTTTTGGCCCGATGAAACTCATTTCATCAAGGAAAATATATTCAACATGTTTAAGGGAGTCTAGAAAAGATGCCAATGCTTGACCATGTAATGGTACGAGTTTGTAGATAGGATGGTGTATATATTAGAGGAAGAAATGATGAAAGTTTCAATCATGACAGGTGAAAGTAAAAGGAAGGGTGAAAGACCAGAAGTTGATAAAATTAATGAGCTATGTTTTCTTGTCCCTGCAGTGCTTTGAATTATCATTGGTAATGGAGGAAGGGAGTTCTTGCAAGAGAAGTGTTGTAACAAAATGTCATAATCCAATTATATATATATATATATATATATATATAATATCTATATATATATATATAGGATATATAATATATATATATATATATATATATATATATATATATATATATATAAATATATATATATATCTATATATATGGCTTGAGAATGATCTTAATGTCAACATTATTGGATAGAAAGATATTGCATCTATAGAAATAACTAAACAATACTTTGATAAGTATGTTTACACCTAGAACCCACACTCTGCCTCCAATCGAATATCTATTTCGTTTGCTACACCATCCAAGATGATACCTTATTTATACAAACAAGGAAAGTAATTTCTTCCTCCTCACTTGTAGACCTGGAAGATCTTATTAATCATGTTTAGAGGCACACAATAATGTTTTGATCACACATGTTTTTGTAAAAAACATTCTATCATTTGATTTTGATACAATAATTGTTGGGAGACTCACTCCCATTCAATATTGTTTGTTTCATTGAATCTCAAGAGGAAGGTATTATGAAAAATTTTAATATTTGAATCTGTCACACATGAAAAAAATATTTTTCTGATGCATATAAGGTTTGGCCTTCAAATATGGATTTCCTTTCTCTTATCCAAGTTGCCTAAGACTGTAGTTACAAAAAATGGGGTTGTTTTGGAAGATAAGGATGTCATGTTGAGTAAGTGTAGAGTCAGTGTGTGACATGAGAAGTTCCTAGTCCTAAAATAACATTGCATATGTTAAGGAGCATTTCTTGAAAGGAAACTTGTGCAAGAGATGTACCTTGTTAGAGGAAGATGGAATTCATTGAGATGGAAGTATGAAATTATTTCCAGAGGTTAACACTAAATGAATTGCTAACATACACAGGAATGTCCATGATAGGTGGAAGCTTCCCAATGTCTTCGAAAAGGATTCCATATTTGTTTCTGAACTCAGACATCTAGGAATCAGGAAATTTTTCACAGAGACAGTAGTCAATTTTGGCCGATGAAACTCATTTCATCAATGAGAATATATTCAACATGTTTAAGGGAGTCTGAAAAAGAAATCAATGATTCAAATTATAATGATAGGAACCTCTTCTCATGAATTCAACGCAACAATTCCTCCAAAGAGCTCCTCTTTGAAGAAAATCTACAAGAGTAAATAGACCATAGACTAAAGAAAATAGTGTCATAATTTATTATAAACTTTAGCTCCTCATCCACTACCTCGTTGTTCACACAATCATTATACCCATAAATAGGCACACCTAGCAGAGAGGGAAGGAACCTCTTCTCCACAATGGTCCTTAGCCTCTTCTCAATGACTTCAACGCAACAATTCCTGCAAAGAGCTCCTCTTTGAAGAAAATCTACAAGAGTAAATCCACCATAGACTAAAGAAAATAATGTCATAATTTATTATAAACTTGTTGAAATAATATAAAAAATGGTCACTGCAGTCGAAGGATGTAATTCCTTGCCTCGGGACATGGAAAAACACACCAAATGGTAGTTAAAAATTTGGGTAATTTGTTTTTTAAAATTAATTACTAAACAATACTTGTCTGATTCCCGTTATTATTTATTTTATACTAATTCAGTTTACCCAATTATTTAACTACTAGTGCAATTCCAACCTTAATTATTTAATTCTACTACATGTTTGTCAGGGTCATAATAGAAGGTCTACACACCCCTTTTAATTCAATTAGTTTCCTCCTTTTTAATTAATTTTCCCCCACACACCCTTCTTTTATTTTATTTCCTAACCCCATAAATTCACATGACTTAAAAGTTGTGTAGGATTTAATGTGGGCCCTAGGATCAATCTAATCTTGACCCTTGATTTAAAACTTTCCCTAAATTTTCCCTAACCCATCATTATCTTTTATTTTCCTTTCTTATTTTTTTTTGAAAGGTGGATCTTATATTAAGTTAAATGTAATATGATACAAGATTCTCTCAACAAAAAAAGTAGGCGGTATGAGAGCACGCCCCAAATCCACAAACAGAAAAGGTGAAGCCTAGAAATAAAAAACACGTAGAGGGGTGTCTGAGGAACACCAAAGAAAAAGTTACTCAGGTCTAAAGGAGAATGAGAAACATGAGGCTCAAAACACCCATTCTTCTCCTTCGAACGTGTGACAACGATCTAAGGCACCTACTGAGGAGCCAGAGCAAGTGAAGGATTCCGGAACGGGCTATCCTAAATGGGGTTAGAGTTAGACGAGGTAGATACATGTGACCTCTTGGCACCAATGCCATCAGTGGAAAACTTGACCTTTATGGCATCTGGCTGATCTTGGACTTCAAGCTGATCTTTGACCTTGGGTGTAGAGAATGATAGCCAACCCTTAGGCTGTTGAGAAGCCCCTTTGTTCTTCTTATGTTTATAATGAATGGGTGAGAGTGAGAAAGCCTCATGAAGGTGCCCAATTTGATGGTACAATCGGCAACGAAAGAATGTGTTCTCCTAATTGAGTGTTTGAGTCCATTTGAAGTCATCATGGATTAATTCCATTTTTTCTGGATACCTTTGCTAAAAGTCACCTCAATGTAGATGCGTGCATATGTGAATAGCCCTTTTTTGGAACACTCATCATCCAACTTGATGAATCGACCAAGAGCGCTACCAATCGCTGCACAAGCTTGAGGATGAATAAAAGAAACAGAAAGATTTGGTAGACGAACCCAGACTAGAATTTTTGAGACAACCATAGATGATGGGTCAAAACTCAAAAACCATGGTGTAACAAAAATACCAGCCATACCCCAAAACTAGGGACCCGCACTAAAAACACGTTGGTAGCCTGTAGGAGAAGATAACTGGATAGTAAAAAACCTTTCACACACAATTGGACCTCACAATCATGGAACCAAGTAGAATAAATCCATTGATGCAATTCTTCACTCCGACGCCAAAATCTGTTAAGTATATAGATAATGGCCAAATTTTTTAGGGCAAAAATGGAATCAATTACGTCTAGGAGGGAAAGGGTAACAACAGGGGTGTTGGCTGCCTTTTCCACAATAAATGGTGCATCAGGAGCCCTCAAGGAAACCTGTGTGCGCATGCTAGTAGCATCAGCCAAGAAGGTTTTCGAAGGATCCATTGGAAGGCCTCGAGGGAGAGGAACATCACTGCCATGCCGAGCAAAAGACCCGCTGCCTCCATTTTTGCCATCAGAGCTGGCACTGACGAGAATGTTTTCCTTTCTTGTCATCTTCTCATTTGTTTCATTTTATTTCGTGTATGTTTTGGGAGAGGCCATGACGAAATTTTGAGTCTTCTCTTGTATTTTCTTCTTGTTCACACTTGTTTAAATTGCAGGTTATGATGGAAAAGATTCTTCTTAGAGATTGTTTCATCCTTGTATTGGTTTTGGGAGGACCCAAGGTTTTAATCCTTGTATTTTTTGTTATTAATCTTCTACCAGATGAAGATCTAGTTGTGGGTATATTATACCACCTTTAAAGAGAAAACAATTTAGTATATATATGTGTGTGTGTATAACCTAAAAATATTTATATTAAAAAAGCGTTAAGAAGGATGAATCTGTTGTTTTTTTCCATTTTGTGTCCTGTGTGTATAGACGGAGGGACGACGACGTTTTGGGGTGAGGATTTTGGGATTACGGTGGTGGGGAGGGATTTGTAGGGTCTGCGGAAGGGGGAATTTGGGGAATGGAGTTGGGGTTGGGTGCGTGGTGGACGTTAAGGGGTTGAGAGTTGGGGAAAGGTGCGGTGGTGTGGGAGATGGGCGCTAGTTTTGGGGTGGAGTGGATGTGGTGGTTGTTTTGGCATAGGTTTGGGGGCGGCTTGGCCCCTCCCCACCTTTTTTTTTTGTTTAAAACCTACACAACACCTCCACCGTATCATTGTTATTTTATTTGTTTTTTATTATTCTTGACCTCTACCGTATCATTTTTATTTTGTTTTTTTTAATTTTTATTATTATTATTGTTTATATATATATATATATATATATATATATATATATATATATATATATATATATATATATATATATATATATATATATCCTAGATTGATTTGTCAATAAATATAAAAAATTGTTTAGGAGAATATTTTTTGCTCCATTATTTCTTAAAGCAAGAATCCCATCCCATCAAACTATCATTTGGCATATCTCCAAGAAGTTGATAAACATGCAATTGTGCTGCGTGTGTGTAGTTCTTTAAAACAACTGTGTAATAGAAATAAGGGGAAAACCTGTAATAGCCGAGCAAAAAAATATTTGCATGTTTGAATATAATGAATTTTTTTCAAATTATGCAAAATCAGATATTTGAATAAAATAATATATGGACTATGGAAATGATTGTTAATAGAATTTGACAAATAAGTTGTGAAGAGATACATTACAAATGTGCAATCAAAAGAACAACTTCCTACCTCAATCACTACAATCCCTTTATGAGAAATAAAAGATTAACATTTTTTGATCCGTGCGGAACAATTGTGTGGTCCTCTTCTGCAACTTGAGAGACCAGAAATAAATACATGAAATACACATTTAAATATTGTTGACATATAATTTTTTTTAAAAATTATTTGTTAAATGATGGCCTTTTAATTATGAACTCAAAATAAAAATGATTATTGACACAAAAATATACATCATCCAACTGTTAGCGTATATTACATTGGTTTAAGTGTTACAACGGTTAGCAATTACTTTATAACTATTTTCTTAACCGTGTTTCTCTTCTTGTATTTATCCTGGGTCAGATTGGTAATTGACACATGAATGAATACAAATTCGTTATGTTTTGCTGTGTATAATGAAGGAAGCTGATATGATTATTTGTTTCGGTTTGTCCCTGTCATACACAATGTAATATTGTGATTATGTTTGTATTTCTTCTCTCCTCCCCTGTCAGTGGTATTAGAGCATGGAACATACTTTTCGGCGTAGAAGGATTTGACGAGCAGTCTACATTTGGTGTGAAAAATGGGATAGATCATTATCCATCCATCGAAACCATTGTGTAGGTCACAGTATTGCATTCTGGTTTAGTATTTTGGAATGTTCCCCCCACACAAGGATGTCACACAGTTCTGCCTTTCAAATGTTCAGTTCCATGGATGGCTTGAAGCATCTCTACAAAGTATTTTTTATTTCCGTCTTCTTCATTGTCACTGGGCCAGTGCTTGAAAGTTTCAACCAAAACTATTATTTCTAAAGCCAAAATAGTTATTTACAAGAATATGAAGAATAGTTCCTACTGGATAAGGCCAAGAAGAAGTTTGTTTGTTTTTCATTTTTGGTTTCAGATGTCCTCTTTATTCTCCCTTAGACAATATTGATAAAAAATTTGTGAGTTATTAAAACAACAAATCTATTTTGTTCACTGTTGAGGCTTCTTATTCCTCTTTTTTCTTTCTTTTCCCACATGCCAATAGCCCTGACAATGACCTAGAAGGAGAAAGATATTTCAGAGTGTGCAGGCGTGGAAGACTCAAACAGATGAAATTTTGATTTCAACCATCTTGTAACTGTCTCCAACAATTTTCTGCAGTGACTGATCAGGAGAAAGAATGTTTAGCGTGTAGGTTAGGAGAAGTGTGCAGATCAAGAGGAAGAATGTGTAGCGTGTAGCATTACGAGAAACTTGCCATGTTGTTTTATTGGTGAAATATGTTAAATATATATTTTCTGTAAATACTCTCAAGAAGAAGATGCCTTGTAATCCCATATATTCTCCACTCAGTACACTTTGTAGGAAAGAAACTTGATCATTACACTGTGTTGAACTATCCCCTCACAACCGAGTCTACAATAAAGAAAATTGAGGACAACGATAGCCTTTCTTTCATTTTTGGTGTTCGTATAGACAAGAAAAATATAATGGCTGCAATAAAAATTGATAAAGACCCGCCAGATGTTGAAGGTGTTGAAAATTCTGATGTGAAGTAAGTAGCAATACATTACAGGAGGACGGAGGAAAATGGAAGCTAGAGGAAATCCAATGACCTCTTGCAAGCCTCAAGCGACGAGGCCGCATATAGATATTGTGGCGAATAAGGTATTTAGGACCAAATTCCTCAATTTTGGTTTGTTTATTTCAAGTTTTGTGTTGGTTGTTCTGTTGTTTCTCAATAAAGTGCAAATGTTGCATAGTTTCCTATTTGGGACCTCCTAAATTGAAAAGTGTCACAGGGAATAGAAAATCACTAAAAGAAGCACATGGTACTCGCACTAGGTTCGTGGTAAACCTGTAAAACCACTAAGGTAAAATCCTCTTGGTTCATGGTAAACCTGTAAAACCACCGAGGTATCATCCTCTTGGTTTGTGGTACTCCTGTAAAACCACCGAGGTGAACAGTCAGAACGTGCTCTTGTCCCTTTAGGTTTCTTGTCAACCTTAGAAAAACCATGTGTATCGAGACCATGTAGGCACATGCTCATGTGAAGTCCCTCTTTGCAGTGTTCTCATTAAGGGGGGACATCCAGTTTCAGGAAATGTATGTTTGTACGAACAATGTAATAAGGGGGCAATGTTAGCATATATTACATTGGTTTAAGTGTTACAACGATTAGTAGTTACTTTATAACTATTTTCTTAACCGTGTTTCTCTTCTTGTATTTATCTTAGGTCAGATTGGTAATTGACACATGAATGAATACAAATTCGTTATGTTTTGCTGTGTATAATAAAGGAAGATGATATGATTATTTTTTCCATTTTGTCCCTGTCATACACAATGTAATCTTGTCATTATGTTTGTATTTCTTCTCTCCTTGCCTGACACCAACGACCAATAGCAACCTCAGTTATGGTAACATTTTCTTGTCTATGCATGTAAATCTTGTTTCTTTTCCAAAACATTATGTAATTCCTAGCTTTTAAAGAGCAACAATGTTCAACTATATTAATAATGAATCATGGCTGCGAAAGCACCCCCAAATATTCTCACCGCATATTTTTCTCTCTTTAAAAGAAATGAATTGAGTTTGAGCTTCCCACAAATAACAAGAGCCGGTTAATGCCATTGATTTCTTTCCCGAGTAAAACTATTCATTTGCCAAGTGTCTCACATGCTAGAGTTTTGATGTTATTTGGCATAATTGTATTAATAACATGCACATTTACAGGGCTTTATCCACCAAATGTTGGAGCTAAAATCTTATTAACTGGTACTGGTAGTTATGAGCTTATTATTTATTACAATAGAAATAATAAAAAAAATCGTAATAAAATAGTAAATCATGGGTTTTTTTAATTATACATTCAATTTTCAAAAAATATTAGTTATATTTAAAAATTTATGTAGGGTTATATAAATAATAAAATTATGTTATTAGTATTAAAATATATTACTCTGTCTAATAGATGTAATTAAATATATATTTTATATACATGAATTTCTATAATATTTAAACATTAATTCTACTTAATTTATAAGTTTTTTTAAGGTATGTAAAAAAAATTAAATTTTTATAATTTTATATATTTATTTTATTTGATTTCGAAATTTAATGTCGATATAAAATTATATGTGTATTTTTAAAATATTTGAATTTTAATATTTTTTCTGATTTTTCAACAAGTAGAATTTTAATGAGGAACAAGTTGAGGAAGTGTTGGATGCATTACTTCTCTACGAATTATTATCATTTCATGTAAATTGTAGAATATCTACAAACCAAAAATTGAGTAGAATAACTTTTCAAAGAGATGCTACAATTATTCTACAATTCTTCCAAATTGTGGACATATTGTGGAATAATTATGGTTTAAAAAGATTATTAATAATTAAAACTATAAATATTTGTATAACATTTACTTAGCTTAGAAATTAAATAACTGAATTATTGTAAATATTGATTTAAATTAAGAAAATATTGTACATTAATTATTATAAAAGGAGCTTCTATCTTGTAATAATAGTATTAAAATTTTATGCTGTATTCTTAAAATATGGAGAAAGTCAAAAGTTTAAGAACAATGATATTTACATATTATTATATCTATTTACTAATTTTGTTAACTATAATACTTGTAATTAAATATGGTAATAATTTTATGCAATATTATTTTTCATAATGTGAAATTTCTATATTATTCTTTTTTGTAACGTGCAATTTCTATACTATTCAATGTCAATTTTACACTTTAACAATGATTTATTTATCTTCCTAATATACTATATAGAGAACATATATGTTGAGAGTTGGATTTTCATAAAATTATAATTATAATTTTCTATATTTTTGTTTATTAAAAAAGGTAAAATCGAATGTGGCATTTCCACATTATTAAATATGGAATTTTAATATTAATTTATTTGATATTAGACTTAGATATTTTATATGTGTAAAGGTTGCCAGTAATTTTATGATAACTTCAATTATTATTTTATAAAAATTGTGGATTTTCTATTACATAGGGTTGGATTCACCCCTCTCTGCCCTCCAATCCAATCTTCCAAAATAAAATTAAAAATTGATTAAATCACTTCAAACAACCCGTCCCCAAGTAAACAAAAAAAATATGACAATTTAATGCAAATTTTCACACACACACACCTTACAATCCATATTACATGGATGGTAAAAAAAGAGAGATTAAATGGGAGGGAAACTCCTTGTATGCCTTGAAATTAAATTCCCCTACTTAATAGGTAATGTCCAAGGGCCTATTTTCATGTTAAGTGAACTCTCAAAACTGAAAGGGGTCACTTAAAATTCCATAAATAGCCCAATTTCATGTTTGGCACATTTGGGCACAAGTGTAGAGGATTTGGGGAACACTCAAGGGTGGTCATGTGAATGCAATCCTCAATAATTAACACACACTTACACAAATGCAAAATTAATGCAAGTGGGGACCATTCAGTTCCCGCTACCTAGTTTACTTAACAAAATAACACATCCTAAACACTTTTAATTTTACATGACATACAAAATTACAATTAGGGTCACTCATGGTGCCCAAATAATACAAGAAAACAATAAGGCCTCTTACAATTAATATGGTTAGGACTTAGTCCCTATGAGCTGCTTGTTCACAATTTGTGTGGCCGCCCTGAAACCCATGTTCTCTTGTGTCCTATAGCCTGCACACTCAATGCACACATTAAATACATTTTTCTAATACAAGTGTAAATCACTAATTATTAAATGATCAAGTCTAGACATGGAATCTATGATATCACATATTTAACATGGGATCATAAATGAGAAACATGCACAATTCCACATAAATTCAACATGGGTTAGTGAATGCAATACTTATATCAATGCTATCATGTGTTGTCATCAATAATCGACATCATCTAGGAATGTGACTAAACAAAGTATCCATCATATATCAATTAGTCCCAAATAACATAACAGTAAGTTACTATTCACAACATCTACTAAAATGTGTCAACATACTAATTAAAGCTAAATTGGCGCTATACACCCAAGTCACCATACATGTCCATGAAGGTCAAATAATATAACATAATATCCAAATATGCCATGATCCAAGTCAAGTCATACAAATTAGTATAGGGTTAGCAGTTAATTGAAGCTAGAAAATGGGGGCACTACATCCCCCTCTCATAAAATTAGAGTTCCTACTAGAAGTGACTAGGTGGGATATGGATATGATCTCTCGAGGTATCGTATCGTATCATGCAGTTTTTGGTCAAAACGAGCATGTCCCACAAATTCATCCTTGGTCAAGTACTAAGTGTTTCTTTTACTTAGATCAATTTAATCAAAGGATGTTATATATTCCAAGGGAATTGTTATCAAACTCATTGTCTAAAACCTCTAAATGGTCACACATACACTACATCAAATTAATCCTTTCACCACAATTTTTCAAAAATAAGTTTGTGGTTAAATGATATTCCAAAAACAAAAATTGTGGCATTGGAATTGTAGCTAACCTACATTTTGATATATTATTATAGTTTTTCCACAATTCATTATTCTGTAGATAGTCCACAATTTATGAAATTTATAGCTAATCTTCATTTTTTAAATTATACACTGTCCACATTTCTTAATGTTTGTACCATTTCTACAATTTCCTTATTTGTTATTATTCAAAAATCTCCAAAAAAATGTAGTTTTTCTATATATTCTATCTTTGTATAAATTCAACAATTTACAATTTCATAACTCTCATCAATGTTATATTGTGGAAATTTCAACAATTGTTTTCTACAATTTCCGCTACCACATAGAACATGTAGATGGAAGCTACAATTTGATTGCCACAATAATTAATTGTAAAATAATATTTTTAAAAATTGTAATGTTAGGGTCACTTTAAAAGGGAACTATATTATTAGTGTGTGTGTGTGTGTGTGTGTGTGTGTGTGTGTGTGTGTGTGTGTGTGTGTGTGTGTGTGTGTGTGTGTGTGTGTGTGTGTGTGTTACAAACATGTCTTATCAAATATAACATGGTTCAAAGTCAATTGTATTCTTCAATTAGAAGGATATTAATCAAGGAAAGTTGTAACTTCCAAACCGAATTCATTTTCTTCAATGTCTAACCTTCCTATAAGGGTATAAATAAGAGGATATACAACATAAGGTCTATATTTAAAATAAAATAATGATGGGTGAGCCAAGAGAACATAAATGTTGTTTTAAAAGGGGTTAACAAGTTTTGCATACTAGTTGCATATGAGCCCACTCAAGGAAACTATCTAAGGTGTCACAAATACCACACAATAAGAGAGAAAATTTTCCAAGTTCCATGTGGTTTCATCTCCTAGCTCATCATTACTTTAAATTTTGAAAGAAATGGTTCACGAGTCTCTCCAATAATGATTCTAGCATCTACATTATTCATTAAGGTCAAGGATGAAGATTCACATAATACCAAACATAATTAAGGGTGTTGACTTAATTTGGCCATTATTTTTATGTTCACATAATGATAGTACCAATACATTGTGGTTGAAATATATATAGCCAGTCACCGAGTTAGGGTTGGTTGTCTAGTTTGGTTACAAGGTTCCATAACATGTACCCTTTTCTAGAACATCTCATTTCTGGTTCAAAATTTGGTTTAGAAAACTCATAAGAGATAGTTTAATGGATTATTGTTTAAAATTTTTGAAAATTTTTTCACCATGACTACATGTAACTTTCAAACTTTCTACACCCCAAACAAGCCATAAATCCTTAATGAAACAAAAAAAAATGAATTTTCAATTCAATAAGATATATGAAAAGCTTTACTTAAATTTTATCATTTCTTAAATACTATAATCAAGAGAAAACATGAATGTGTAAGACAAAATAGAATCCATTTAAAGTGAATGTTTCTTGAACCTATCAAAATGTTAGGCAATTATAATTTGGACGGAATACAACTTGTTTATACATACAAGAGATCAACACACTTTTTCCTCTAAGGAAAGGTATAGTCTAATGCTTCTCAAGATATGGAACTTATGGTAACTTTTACTTAACAATTAGTTGGTCATAATTGGCCCATTGAGTTGCTAGAGATAGATATATACACTCATTAAGTAGAGGGTGAATCCATTTTACACAAAGAAATTCAAAATTTTCCACAATATCGAGTGGTAACAACAAATGGGGCCATGTTTTAAAGAGTACCCCAAAACAATTCCAAATTTACATTTCTTAACTAGTGTTTATATTGATTACAAAGGACGCCTCCACCCAAGGTAGGTGGAAATATTAGTTAATCATTATTCTTAGTCCTTACAATAAGGGTTTACATCATTTATCTTATAATAAGTTACTAAGAGTTTTATAATGTGAAAGAAATCTTATGAAAGAGTCTCCTAAGAGTCAAATAGCTAAAGACATATCTAATTTGTGAGACCATTGCAATCATTCAATTATTCATATTACTTTCTCACCTAGAACTTAGGAAAGACAACACAATACCTAAGTTACTTACATAAGTCCAACCATTTAGCGTGTAATCCATATTATGTGAATATCACATAACTAAGATTAATAAACATTACTTATTCCATTTGAAGCAATAGTTTATGATCACCTCAATTTTAGCTTTTTAAGGGGTAACAATGATAACATTGTTGTCCAACCAAGGTTGTTTAATTGCATATTTGATGAATTTACCAAATTACATATGTGTTTCTAAATTATAAGGTATTTCTACAATTGTTTATAAGGTATATGTACACAATGTGTGCGTTGTGTATATGCTGCGCGCGCGCGCTGTGCGTGTGTGTGTGTGTGTGTTTGTGTGTGTTTGTGGATTACGAAACATTATGTTCACCATTATTGGACCATATTACTTGTAATTTCATGGTCAATACTAAATGTTGGTAAACCATAATGCCCAACCAACGGAAGTAATCGACACTAATTTATTTTATTTTATTCTTGCACACACAGAGAGAGAGAGAGAGAGAGAGAGAGAGAGAGAGAGAGAGAGAGAGAGAGAATGAGAGATCGTTGTTATTATATATATTTTCGTGTAATCATTGTTCTTCTATATCCACATGTTAAGGTTAGAAAGAGGGTGATTCCATGATTTCTACATGTAAGTATTAGTGTTATAAACATGATTAACTTAGAACATTTTAATCAATTTGAGGAGGTTTATAATCACACGTGTACTTACTAAGGTAAAAGGTTTTAACCAAGTTACATTGCAACAAAACTTAGTAAGTGGTTATAGTATGAAAATAGGTTTATCAAGATCAAGAAGGATTAAAATAACTAGATCATTATCGAAGCTAACTCTAAATGTTATACCGAGAGCTTTGATGAGAATTTGAAGTTGTGAAAACTAGATTCATTTTATAATAGCACAATGTATTCTTACGTTACGTGAAGAGGATAAACTAGCTATGAAATATCACTTCGAGAAACACCATCGTATAATAAGAGAAACTAAATTTCCTTTCCCCTTACCATTTATTTTTAGAGACAAGTTAGAGGAGTTTACGTTAGCAAACATTTTCATCCAATTATACTTAATTTAAAATTACAATTTTGAAAGGATAAACAAGGTTATAAGGTCATTTGGTTAATTTTCTTATAAAAAGGGTTATAAAATTTAGATTTGTAGCATATACACGAGGAGTAGAAAATTATTCTGATTCATAATAACGAAATTTTAAGACGTGGAAGACCATTTTATCATATTGGGTGGTTTTATACAAGATACAATTATTTATTTTACACCCATACCAAAAGGGTTTTATTAGGTTTAAAAGCAGTGCCCCTTAACATTGTGGTTGAGATTCCCAAGAAACAATGGACCACTAGAAGAGGAATCCAACTAACCAAACACCTTAAACCTATTCCTTAGACCAAGGTAACAATTCTACATTCTTATATTGACCTACTTCTTATTTCGAAAACAAACAACTAGACCTTTTCGATGTCCAAAACTGACCAACCTAAACCAAGGCCGCTAGCATTCAAAAATGCATCGCAGCACATAATTTTTCAAGGTTGTAATATTCAACCACGTAAGACAACAAGATAATAATATTATAAAAGTTTACACCCTCCAAAGGTGCCCTAAGAAGTCTAATAGTTTATTAAGACCTAGTTCTCTTTTTCTATGATCTAGCAAAAATGGTTATCGAAAGGGGCCTACCAAACAAGTACCTAATACCCAAATGGTAAAACAAATTCTTCTAGTCAATTTTTATTATATAGAGAGTCAACCAAGACATACAACTCTCAAAACTAGTGAATAAATCTCGAACTGGAAGCACCTTCTCGGAGCCAACTATTAAAGTTTTGCTATTGCATTTCAGCAGATTTTTAGTGAAATTGGCTACAAAATGGGTCTTGAAAACAAGTGATCCCAACTCGAAAATGAGTTCTATCAACTCACATATATTCTCCTATATATGAAGAATCTGACGCAACTTATGAAATGAAAAACTAATAATCAAAACTCTAGTTATGACCTAATTTCCGGAGCTAATTAATGTTATTGTCAAGTTTGTGTTTTGTGCCAGAACGGACTAGAGGCCTCCTAAACACGCTTGGAAAACTAACTCCCCATTCCTTTTTCTCGAATATAATTTCTGCAACCAATGGACATGTTGAAAGTACTAAATGTTAGAAGTCGTAGAATTTAATTTCCTACTAAAGCTCCCTAAACTGCAGAGTCCAAAACGAAATAAATTTTCTTAAATTTAAGTTGTTTCTCCAAACAACAATGCGATCAACTGAGCTCAAAATGTAGGATTTAACTAAATGATAAAATGATCTTATAAGTTGGGTTTAAATGTTGTTGTGACTTCCCATATCACTAGAGAACATGATCATCCAAAGCGATAACCACTAAGGGAGCCAAGGAGCCGTTTTGCACGCTATTTAAGA
The DNA here is from genome assembly GCA_019776745.2 of Taxus chinensis. Classification (NCBI taxonomy): domain Eukaryota; kingdom Viridiplantae; phylum Streptophyta; class Pinopsida; order Cupressales; family Taxaceae; genus Taxus; species Taxus chinensis. The sequence continues at coordinate 76,239,152 of CM034157.1, forward strand.
ACACATTTATTCTTAACTTTTACCAATTCTTTTTTAAACAAATTAAGTGATCAATAATTGTGTACAACCTATTGTGTTAGCAGACGTATTTCTCCTACGTGGTTAATCGAGATATGCTTTGACCTATGGAACGGTTTAGTAGAAACATTTTAATTATTTTGTTTAATGTTATCAAATAATTAATAACTAATTAAATTTTCTACCCAGAGCGTCTGCATGTGTGAACCATCACTCTGATACAAAATGTAATGCCCCGCCTCAGGACATAGGAAACCATAACTACAGCAAAAGGTAACTAAAAATTTGGGTAATTTTTTGTCTTTCTAAAATAAACAAATTCTATTACTATACTTTTACAATGATCCCCATTAATAATCAAATTTCATATTAATTTAGATTTACCCAAGAGGAATGAAATCACTGAAATAAGTCCAATACCAACCACTTGAAATTATTTATCTCTACTATAAGTTGCTTAGGGTCACAAATAAGTAAGTTACTATAAAACCCCTAATTCATTTAATTAGTCCCCCCTTAACTTGTAGTAGTGAAAGAATTGCCCCCACTCATGCTTCTTTAATTGCACTTCCTAATCACTAATAAAATCCCATGACTCTAAAACCTTGTATAGGACGTAATATGGACCCTAGGATAAATCTAATCTTAGCCCTTGATTTAAAACTTGCCATAATGTTTCCCTAGACCATCTTTGATGGTTATCTTTCTCTTCTCATCGGTGTCGGAGCCATTGATGTTTCCAATGGTCCTTTCCTTTCTTGATTTGTGTGGGTTGAGGAGGAGCCATGGCAGTTTTTATGGCATTATTGAGGTTGTTGAGCAAGATATTTATTGAGGTTTTTCAAAGATATTATCTTGCATTCCCCCCATTTTTGTATTTCTTTTACCAGATTTAATCTCTGGAGTTGGGTATTATTTTAGAATACCCATTTTTTTTGTATAATGAAGGAAAACTGCCTATGTAGCAGATGTCATGCCCTTACATACATACATAGATATATATATATATATATGTATATATATATATCATATAGCTTCTGAAAAACCGGTTCATAATTTACCCGCATGGAAGAAAACTTCATAGAGGTTTTGATGTATATCCAATGGGCGATAGATATGGTGTTGGTATTATAGGATTTAGAGGGGTTGGTCATGTCTCTGACGGTGACTTGGTTAGCGGTCTACCTGAATCTTCACATCACTGGAGATCAGGATTTTCTATCCTTGCATGTTTGTCGGGTGATCGGGCCAGATGGGTTGTTGACCTCCCGACATAGTGCGTATTTGAGTGCATTGATTTCGGTGGCTGGTGGTTTAGGCGTAGGTCCGTGGGGAGTACTCAACCTATCCCCTATCCATTTTTCTTTTGTTGTAGAACATCTCTGTGCTTCATTGGCTACAGTAACTATTGTTCAGCTTATTAGTAATCCCCGTGTTTACTTTCATCCCAACTATTCCCGCGGACCGCATATAGATATATTTTAGAATATTACATTAAAATATATAATTATAATTTTATATTAAATAAGATATACTATGCTTGGAATATATTATAGTTATATTTTATATGTTAACTATATTAAACATATTTTACCCACATTTATTTCACATACTATGTTGAAAATTATTACAAGTTGTAGCTATTTATAGATTGTGTTTTGTAAGTCTGCAACCTGAAGTGTACGACTTCATTGTTTCTACTTAAATCAGATTTCACCGATTATTTATTCATCTGTATCCATAAAGGGAATGTAACTCTTTAGCATTTTAGGCTCATACAAATCTTGGTACGACAAACCTTGGTATGTTCCGAAGCCCTAGGACCCGATTTGCACTAAAATAGGCCCCTTGACTTCTTTTTTTCAATTTTTTTTAAAATTTTCACTAACTCCTTTAATTTTTCTTTAGATAGGGAAGTTATAAAAAATCCAAGGGATCCCTCAAACCCTTGATTTTGGGCCTCAAACCATTTCTACTTGTTCAAACCTGAAGAAATTGTGCAAGTTCTCAAAATTACCATGGGTTTGAATTTTAGATAACAATCCCCATTCCTTTTTTCTTGAATATACATTGTTGCAGCCAATGGACATGGAGAAACACTAAATTTTAGAAGTCATAGAATTTAATTTCCTAATAAAGATCCCTAAACTATAGGTCCAAATCAAAACAAATTTTCTTAAATTTAACTTGTTGTCCAAAACAGAAATACGATCAACTGAGCTCAAAATGCTTTTAACTAGATTATCAAATGATCTTATAAGTTGGGTTTAAATGCTATTATGACTTACCATGTCATTAGAAAACATGATCATCCAAATTGATCACCACTATGGGAGCTGAGGAGCCATTTTGCACAGTATTTTAGAACTATTTTTTCTTAACTTTTATCAATTGTTTTAAACAAATTAAGTTATCAAAATGTAACAATCACCACTTGTGGTTCCATTGTCACGAATTTACTCATCCAAGTTAAAAATCATTCAACCACCGATTATGTTAGCAAATGTATTGCTTGCACGATGGTTAATTAAGAGATGTTACATTGGCCCATGTAACGGTTTCGCAGAAATATTTTAATTATTTTCATTAATGTTATTAAAATTTTATTAACTAATTAATGATTTGTACCCAAAGTGTCTGCATGTGTGAACCATCACTCTGATACCAAATGGAATGGCTCGCCTCAGGACATAAGAAACCACACCAAAAGGTAGTGAAAATTCTGGATTCTTTTTTAAAAGTATAAACAATTACCATGCTTACTCGATTCTTGTTATTAATTATTATAAACTAATTTTATTTACCCAATTAATTAACTAATAGTCCAATTCCAACTTTAATTATTTAATTCTATGAAATCCTCCATTTTTCTAGGTTCAAAATAGAAAGTTCACATACCGATTATAATTTAATTAGTCCCCCCCCCTTTTATTTAATTTTTGCCTCACACTACACCCTTATTTTTTTATTTTATTTCCAAATCCTGCAAAATCTCATGACTTAAAATTTGTGTAGGATTTAAGGCGGACCCTAGGATCAATCTAATCTTGACCCTTGATTTAAAAATTTCCCTAAAGTTTCCCTAATCCATACTCATCCTTTCTTTCCCTATCCTTTATCTTCCATTTGGTTTCATTTTGTTTCTTGCATGTGTAGATTGAGGAAGAGCCATGGAGTTTTGGATTCATGGAGTTTTTAATGAATAATATCTTTATTATTATTATTTTTTGTATATTTTCTTTAGCAAAAATCTTCTTTGTTTGCGTATGTATTATACCCATTTTTTTTAATAAAGGAGGAAAATTTGCCTATGTACACACACACACAGAATAATAAATATTATAAAAATAAAATTTATTGAGAACCCAAAAAAGGAATTCCACAGAGTTTATTGTACTAGGGGTGGTGGATTGTGTATTGATCACGTTTAAGATAGTGGAGGTGGCAGTATTGGGCTGGCTTGGTGGATCCGCAAGGGGATTTGTGTTGGGTTTGCGAGGAGTGGTGTGGGGTTTCTATGTGGAGGATTAGGGGGGCGTGTAGTGGCATAGATGTGGAGTATATGGAGAATGTGATGGAGTTGGGGCAGTGGGTGGATTGGAGGGTGGGCTAGTAGTGTGGAGTCGCAAGTTTGGGGGGGTTCAAACCCCTCCCAACAACTCTTTTTTTCGTTTAAATAAAACATACAAACCAAACTTACACCGTTTTGATTAAATTTATTTCCATTTTATTTTATTATACTTATTTAAATTCTTTTATATATATAATATATATCCTTCTTAATTTAAGCATCTTACAACATATATATAAATTATGTTTTTCCTTACAAAGTTTAAGTGTCTTGCAACATTTACCATACAAAAATAGTTTACATTCCATGAATCTTAAGCTCACAAATGCAAAAAATTTCCAAAATACTCAAGATGCACCAAAATAAACTTTACAAGGCTCTCGTTTCAATATTGAAGGAGGATAGCACAAACTAATGCAAAACTAGTTTACAAAGCAATCCTTAATCATCAAAATGATAATTTTACAAAAACATAGGACACCCACAAGGCCATTTTAACATGATTACAATGAGAGTAGTTTTCAAAAAAAATTAGAGAAAACAATGAGAATTTGTGATAATAAGAGACTCCAACCATTTTCCAAACTTTAGCTCCACATTGTGTTCCTCATCAAATAATCCAACACATAGAGAAAGGCTTGTTTTACAACCGAACCTATAGGCATCATTACATATCCTTTGTAAAGGTTAGAAGACATTCTATCCTCCCTCATGCCCATGGGAGAGAGAGATACCTTCCACAAATGTGAAAAATAATAAGGAATAAAACACACACAAGTATATCACACACAAGAATAACTCCAACACTAAAGAAAAAACAACATATACCCACCAAAATAGAAGAGGATAAAACCATATTCATCCTCAAAAATGAGGAAGAGTAGATGAGATATCCAAAATTCCAAAGAGTTTGGTCCAACCATAGGATGCATAGTTACAAGATTCTTCACAAAACCTCCTTATCCGTATAAGAAAAAAATCTCTCCTTATTGTTCCACCCATTCACCTAAAATCCTCCTTGGAAGGATTTACAAACCTAATGGGTTTCCTATCCAAGGATGGGGAAGGGTGTTCAGACCATATGAACCACCTTCCCCACCTCAAATCCATATGAGGGTAATAAAAAGAACCAACATGGCTTGCCCATCAAGCCATGAGGTTTAAGAGGGAAAATCCCCCATCTTCCCCAATAAAAATCTAAAATCCATCAATCCATATGATGGATGGAGAAAATACTGAATACGTACCCAAAAAATATACAACAAAAGAAACAAAACACACATTTCAACCATAAGAACATACAATATCTAACATGAAAAATAACATAGAGTGATATCAATGATATCCTACCTTCACAAACTCACCAAAACTCTAATCTTTTCGCAATTCATTTTCCAAGCAAACTCTAGCTCCAGAAGCCTCTAAACACCAAGCAAAAGCCAACAAATTAGTTCTCTTTCTCCCCATGAGGGAGTATTTGAAAAAAGATGTTAGAGATATTTTCAATCAAAATTATTGAAAATTCACACAATAACTTACTTTAAATGGTTTTATTTTTAGAAAGTAGTGGCAAAATATAAAACATGTACTAAAATTAATGAAAATACATAGAAATTATGGGATTTAGGTAAACCAATCACAACCTTCTCTCTTAATTCACAAATCAAGCCATGATTTTCTCATAAATGATGCTCTCACTTTATTAAAATGATGCACTAACTTTCCTAATTCTAGTTATGGTTTTTGGATGGGATAAATAAGATAAGGAGTGTACAATCTATAGGTTTTATAGTATATTTATCATGTTTGTAAATAATGAACACGTGTCAATGTTTTAAGCCAATAGTTATACCACACTATCCCATCTCTGAGGTATTTATAGAATAAATTTTAAGGCTAACTACTTTATATGCACACACAAAGGTGTGAAATCTGCACAAGCAAGTAAGGATGTGCATTAAAAGCACACAGCTGCATGAACAGCTTGATTGTGAAGAGCTGAAGCTCTGAGTATGATGAAGATTTTATTAATGGAGATTACGCACAACAGTGCTGGTTTGAATATTCATCTGTTTATGTAAATTATTTAAGTGTTATGTTTATTTCTTTTATGTTGTTTTTTGTATAAGACTGCAGATTTTCTACAAATTGGTATCATAGAAGATTATTCCAACAACTTATTAAATTGGTAGCAAGTTATGGCTTCGACATCTGACATGCAGACACCACAATTTAATGGAAAAAATTATGAATACTGGTTGTTGACCATGAAGGTGCTATTCAGATCTCAATACCTGTGGGAGATTGTTAAAAATGTGTACACAGAGCCTACAAATGCAGCAACATATTCTACAGTTTCTCAGGAAGAGAAAGATACTTTGAAGGAGTTACAAAAGAAGGATGGAAAAACTCTTTTCTATATTCATCAGGCAATGCATGAAAGCATTCTTCCAAGAGTGGAAGCAGCCAGTCAAGTAAAGATTACATGTGATACTTTATAAGTTGCATATCAAGGTAAGGACAAAGTAAAAATCGTCAAGCTACAGTTACTTCGTAGAGATTTTGAGAATTTAGCAATGAAAGATTCAGATTCTATAGAATCATTTTTTACTTATCTTTTTGGCTTAGTTAATCAAATAAAATCCCGTGGTGAGACTTTTGAAGACAGAAGGGTTATTGAAAAAATTGCTTAGGAGTTTGCCTATGAAATTTGATCCTTTAGTTGTTGCTATTGAAGAAACTAAGGATTTGAGTCATTTTTCTATTGATGAGTTGCATGCATCACTATTCAATCATGAACAGAGGATGAATAGATCACATGCAAGTATAAATAAGGATTTTACATCTCAGACAACAGGTATTTGTGGAAAAAGAAGAGGAAGTTTCAGCCCAAGAGGCAGAGGAAGAAGTCCATCTAGAGGATGCGGAAGCAGTTCATCAAACTCGGGTGGAAGAGGATAGAATCAAGAACAAAGTTATGGTCAGAGACAAGATAAGTCTCATATTCAGTGCCATTATTGCAAGAAGTATGGGCACTATGCTTATGATTTCAAGAAAAAACAATATGATCAGGAGAGGAAAAATAAAAATCAGGTTGGAAGTTCTATTTCTAAACCTATGTTTATTGCATGAACAAGGATTGTCAAAGCAATACCTTATTTATCCCCTATTGAATGTAATTTGTCAAAAGAGAGTCCATGTGATGTATGGTATTTGGATTCAGGTTGCAATAATCACATGACAGGTAATCTAAATTTATTTTCTAGTTTGGATGATACAGTTAAGAGTGATGTAACTCTTGGAAATAACAATATTGTGTCTGTGGAAGGAAAAGGTACTGTTAGTATTCTAACAAGATAGGGGGACCAAACAAGTATGCAAGATGTTTACTATGTTGCAGGTTTGAAACATAACCTTATGAGTATTGGACAGCTGGTACAGAAAGGATACCAAGTCTATATGGAAGACAATGAGTGCGTGATTGTGGAAAAAGCTCCTAGCACTCAATTGATTACAAAAGTGGAGATGAGCAGCAATAGAATGTTTCCATTGATTTTAAAACCTAGAAAAAAGAAGAAATCAGATCTGTTTGTAGAGAAATTAGTAGCTCAGTTTGCAGCAAAGTCCTGCACTAAGCCAAATTAGTCTATTGTTGAGTCCTGCGCTCAAATAGATGAGTTCTGTGCTAATGAAAATCAAGTATGTGCTACAGCAAGTGAGTCATGCGTTAATTCCTGCATAAATATAGTTGATTCCTGTGCTGAAGGAACACAATCAACTTTTCATTCAGTCATGAAGGATGAATCATGGATTTGGCATCTAAGGTATGGACATTTAAATTTTGGAGGTTTGAATTTATTACATAGAAAAAATATGGTTAAAGGTTTGCCATTGATTCAAAAATCAGAAAGGGTATGTGAATGTTGTATTTTGGGGAAGCACCATAGAGATTCATTCCCAATTGGAAAAATAGCAAGAGCAAGTGCACCACTTGAGATTGTAAATTCATATTTATGTGGACCTATGCAGACAACTTCTATTGGAGGTTGTATTTATTTTTTGACATTCATTGATGATTACACAAGGAAGACATGGGTTTATTTTCTGAGAAATAAATCATGTGCCTTTGATACATTTAAGCAGTTTAAAGCATTAGTGGAGAAGCAAAGTGGATACTACATCAAAGTTCTCAGAACGGACAGAGGAGGTGAGCATGTTTCTAACGAGTTTATGAATTTTTGTAGATATCATGGTATACACAAGCAATTTACTACCAATTATACAACACAGTAGAATGGTGTGGCAGAGAGGAAAAATAGAACCATCATGGAGATGGCGATAAGCATGTTGAAGGAAAACATCTTCCAAATGATTATTGGGCAGAAGCAGTAGCAACTTCTGTTTATGTTTTGAACAGGTGTCCAACGAAACTAGTTAGGAACATGGTTCCTCAACAAGCATGGACTAATAGGAAACACAATGTTTCACATTTTAGAGTTTTTGGTTGTGTAGCGTATGCATATATACCTGATGAGCTAAGGAATAAGTTAGAAAACAAAGGAGAAAAGTGTTTTTCTTTTTGTATTTAGATAATACAAAAGTGTACAAGTTGTACCATCCAGTCACTGGAAAGGTTGTGATCAGCAGGGATGTACAATTTATTAAGAATGCAGTATGGGATGAAATTATAGATAAAATAGTGAGTATAACAACATCTATTCCGCATGATGATATGACAGATGAAACTTTAGAGCAGCAAGGTACTATATCTACAAATCTTAGACATGCACCACAATTTATAGCACAAGCTACACCTCCATCTACAGTCAGGAGGTCACCAATATTTTAACCATCTTCAACCATGAAAAAGACACCATAGAGAACACCAAAAGCTACTCCATCACCACAAAGAAGTCCTGCATCGAATAGTCCTGCGTAGTGGAAAACAAGAAGACTAAGTGAGATTTATAATGTTGATACAACTAATTCATTTTTATTTCTTTTGTATTCACACCAAGGTGTTTTACTTGCACATCAAGTAGGATGTGCATTTGAAAGCACACACTACATTCACACCTGATGTAAAGATATGAAGCTCTGATTATGATGAAACTTTTATTAATAAGATTACGCCATAGTTCTGGTTTGAATTTCTCTTTTTAAGCAAGTTATTTCAGTGTACTGTTTCTTTCTTTTATGTTGTTGTTGTATATACTTGCAGATTTTCTCCAACCAATCCTCTTACAAGGATGGTGAAAAAGAGAGGTTATATTGGAGGGGAACGCCCTCATAGCCTGGATTGAGTAGGGTTGGGGAGCTGCAAATTTCATCAATGGTGGTACATTTGGAGATTTCGGTTTGGTACATTTGAGCAGCGTGTAAGGATTTTGCCCACTCAATGGTTGGTATGCCATCCATCCGATCTAATAACCCCAACACTGCCCAAATACAAATTTAATTCAAGTGGGGGGACTAAAGTCCCCCCCAACCTAGTTTAATGGACAAAATAACACATCCTAAACATATTAATTTTACATGACTACAACGTATCAATTAGGGTCACTCATGGTGCCCAATATACAAGCAAACAATAAGGTCCTCAACACAACAAATGGTTAGGACTTAGCCTTGTGGGCCGCTTGTGTATAATTTGCGTGCCGCCAGGCACCCACGTTCTCTGTGTCATGTCACCACACACTGAATGCAACAACATTAAACCCAATCTATCCAATAAAAGTGGAAATCAACTACTTAGTACACAAATCAAAAGGTCTAGACATGCAATCTATATCACATCATTAACAGGAATCTAAATGAGAAACATGCACAATTCCACACAAATCAACATTTGTTAGTCCCTGCAATACATATATCAATGTATCACATTTTCTCAAATAATTGAATCTCTACATCATCCCCTTGTGCGCCTAAACTAATTATCCAGTCATATATCAATTAGCCCATAACATCCGAATAGTTGTATCCCAACATCTACTAAACTGTGGTCAACATACTAAGTGAATATAAATTGGTGTTACTTCACGACCTCATATACATGTCCCAATGAAGGTCAAATATATAACATAATATTAAATGTACCCAGTTGCCAGTCAAATCATACATTGAGTCATCGGGGTTAGCATATACTGAAGCTATCAAGTGGGGGCACCACAAGACGAATGTCAGACATTGAAAATAATGATAAAAAGCGCCCACTGATTTCAGAGCATACTCATTCATTGTACAACATTTGAATGTTTCTAGAAATAAATTTTTCTTATTTATTCCATGGCGATCGAATTCATTCTACCCTATTAATATCTCTAGGACATAATGGGAGAAAGAAAAATGGTCAAAAGAAGAAGAAAACGACAAAAAATGTGGGTTCTACCACGACTCGCGCTGTGGTCGTTCAAAATTTTTGTTGATTATTAGCCAACGATGGAACATTGTACAAGGAAAAAAAGGTGCCGACGTTTGCAACACCTCTCTCACGCTCTATGGCTCTATAGAAGCGAACAAACAGTACACTATGGTGTCTCACTGTACTCGAGGCGTTGCAGATCGCAGCCATACCTGACAATCTCTAGCAGCATGAGGACAAGTTTATGAGTAGACTGATGAGGGATTCCGGTGGAAACGGTGCGAGGGAAGCAGTGGGTCACGGTTAGATTGGTCAGTCTTCAGCGTGGACTCAACGTATTGTGTGCACGAGTTTGGGGGTGGGGCTGAGGCATAACACAACAGTGGCGAGAAGACTTCGTCTATGGGGGAGCAATTGTAGGAATGGGGTCATGGTGTGTCCACCAAAATGGCTATCTAATACCGCTACATGCACTGTGAGTCTCGAGGGACAGTGTAACATCGGGTCAATAGCTGTAAAACAAAATTCAACCTGTGTGCCCACACAACGACACGTGTGATGCACACATGTTTCGCGATGCTCTAATTAGACGTCTTTGTAAAAGTTTAAAACACCCTAATGAAGTCTAAGGTCCGCAACTAACGAGAGTAAATATTTATAGGGACTTATCGGATTTCGTGTAACAGGTCATGATACTAAGGAAAAAGTAGAAAAACTGGAAAAATCAAATTCTGTGTTGTGTTCCTTTCACTCAAGTGTGTACCAAAGAATAAGAAAGGTCTATCAACCTGGGAAAAGGATGCCAGAAAAATCAAAAATGTGAACTCGAGCGCGTGAAAAACATAAGGGGGAAGAAAAATGCGTAAAGGCGGCAAATGCTGGTTAACGAGCTAAGCGACAAAGGTGGAAATTTCAAAAATCAGTGCAGGAGTCAGTCACGGGGTGCGAAGCACCCTTTACAAAATCACAACCCACAATCACTCCCGGAGCGGACAAAGAATTCAAAGCCTGATGACAATATTAGATTTTTAGCACCTCATAGAAATAAGAAATAATAAAATCAATGTATTTATGTATTTTATTTCTTAGAAAATAAATATTTTATAAAGGTCTGACCGTTTCTTCCTTACAAAAAGAAAATTTGAAAAAAAGCAACACTCGGTACTTGAAACCTAAAATTACATTTGCAGGCTCGATTTTAGGAAAAAGTAAATTAAAAAATAAAAAAGACTGAAAAGTGAATCAAAATTTCCAATTGACATGGGCAAAAAAAACACAAAACGGACAATCCGAATTATTTTACAAGATAACATCATCAAACAAAGATCGATTGTTCAAAAATAAACAAAAAAAAACTCGTTAAACTTATCAGCAATGATCATCCTTCAATTCCCTGCATCTTGAACAATTAAATTGATTTCAGAAGCTCCAATTTAGGGCACATCCGAACAATGATGGTCTAACCCTTCTCCTTTCAAACCCTCATTACACTCTCTTTGCCAGAATATTATTATTTTAAGTTGGAATGCATGGTAGTTAACAGAAACGTGAGCCTTATACGGATCAAGTAAGGCCATATATACGCATGACAATAATCAGAAAATCAAACGATAATGTATTAAAATTTAAAATCAGAAAACGGACTTCTAATATAAACCCATAAATCCATCGATGCCAATTTGTTTTAAATGTCCATTATATACATTGAAGAAAAAGGTCACGACTATTAAGCTCGTCGAAATCAATTTTAATAGGACAAAAGTTCATAAAAACTGAGAATATAAATCTATAAATCCACTAATGCCAATTTTTTAATGTCCAAATTCTATAAGCTACAACAATGGCAACGGCCTGCTAAACTGAGGAAAAGGTCATGAAACCCATCAATAAAGCATTGAAAGAAAAAGACGCGAGGAGCCCAAAAAAGATTGATAATAGGGTCAATTGTAAACTTTAAATATACATCATACCAAATTTATCTATCGACCAGTACTAGTACCAGTGCCAAGTGCCACTCTAATGCAAAGCCAAGGAAATGTGTTGCTAATTTGAGCTAAAAAGTTACGTGTCAATTTAAATATTTTTATTAAAACCAGCAACAAGCTTGTTAAACACAGATAATATAAAAGCATAAATCTACCAATGTTGAGTAGACAAAATGTTGCTCTAAGGAGAAGACACACAAAGGATGTGTGCGCGGTAACAAGGCGCATTTGAAAGTGCAGGAAGACATGAAAGGAAATGTGCACCATAACACTTTGGTTCAGGACCGTAGCCGTTTGTGGATAAGGCTGTTTTTGGATATACCGTGAGAGCACACCAAAGTGAAGACTTGCCACTCACACAATATTCTTTTGGACAGCGGTCATATAAGTCCATGCATGTTTAAGATAATAATAGAGGTCTACTTTGAGTTAACTATACGAACATCATTGTTAGATCACTTGCATGTGTGCATACTATTTGTGAAAGCGTATGCTATTATCACATGTGATTATTTGCGAGAGGTGCATGGGTGGTGAATGGCAAGTCCCCACCTCTATAATTGTTTATTTGTGTATTTATTCGTGGTGCGGATTATAGAGTTTGTTGTTGGTTTTGATGCGCACGGACTCATGGATAATACTGATTAATTTACGACTCTTCTGTGTTTTAACAATATTTAATGCATGGCGTATATTGGTTGGAGAATGGTATTAGACTGATTAAAAGAGGTTCTTGTATGGTTAATCATATCATAGTTTATTGTTTAGTTTCATTTGGTTTTAAAAATTAATTATCTCTAAGATATAAGTATATGATGCACTGTGGAATGCTTATGTCTAGCTATGAATCTGATTATGTTTAAACATCATCAGACTAACGTCCTGTACAAGCAATTCTAAAAAGGGACTTGGTGCCTTTGCTCACTTCGGGTGATCTTTCATCTTAGGCTGAGTGATGTACCACCGTGTCTGGGTTATTCACAGTAAATTCTAGGTTGCATCATTGGGGCCGTTGCCGAAGAACCTGAAAGAACAGAAGAATAGGGAGAAGAGTGAAAGGAGGAAAAAGAAGGAAGAAAGAAGAGAAATAAAGGAGATCAAGGTAGTAGAAGACAGAAAGAAAAAACAGGGCGGAATCGAAGAAAGAACCGCAGCGGGGCGAAAACTAACCTGTGAGAGAGAAACAGCCCGAAGAAAGGCAAAAGATGAGAGCGGGGAGGGTGAGTAAAAAGAGAAAATTAGGGAGTGGAAAAGACAGAAACGAACGATAGTTGAAAGAATAAGAAGTACAGAATCAAATCGGAAAGGAAGGTGGGACGAGGAAAGAAAGATGCAGGAAAAGAGAGAAAACAGAAAGTAAAAGAGGTACTAGGGGGGGAGGGAAAAAGCGCAACAGGAAGAAGAGCGAGGGGGATATGTAGGGACGAAGAGAGTAAAAAGAAAAAGGAGGTAATGAAGGAGCAAAAAGTAAAGAAAATAAATGGAAACCCTTTTTCAATTATTTTTTTTAGGCATGTTTCCTAATGAAGACTACCAAGACCGTATCCGTGTTGCGATTATCGTACATCTGGAAGAAGAATACGCTCCAGAGATTCAATACTGGATCTAGTTTTACACACACCGTGGGTGAGCAAACTTTGAAGACTGTTTATATGAGAGTTTCTTTGTTATCTTTCCGTATAGCTTGTTACAGTGGCAGTTTTTGCTTATGATTCTAAAAGAAAGTGGAGGTTTCACACACTTGTCTTTATGCAAGAAGAATTTTAGGCCCTATATGATGCTTATTGAATTTGAACACGTGTTATGGACACTTGGTTGCGTGGTGTTCTAAATAGCTATATTTTGGAGTACTCAATTTTCACTTTTCTTCGGGAGGCACTTAGTTTCTAGTTTTTAACGTATCCCAGGGGAACCTATCTGCAAGGCATTCCATTGGCGATCAAAATCTTGATGGTAACCCTGAATTTGGAAAAGAATCTGATGGCTAGCTAAACCCCACCACTCGCGGGGGTAGGAGAAGGTTTGGTGAAGGATGGTAGACCTAGCGGCTAAGAGGAAAAGGGAAGAAAGGAGGCTTAAGTATAATGAGGTGCATGAGAGGGAGTTTAGGGAAGTAAACGCAGGATGTACATAATGTATTGAATTGAGGTAGAGAGATGGCTTGTTGAAGGTTTGGAGCTCACATAGAGTGCATGGAGCCAGAGCATTACACTCCCCCATTTTTGGAAAGCGACCAGGAACCCTCATCGGGCCTCTTATGACATTGTGCCGCATAGATGCGACATGTGCCTAGATTGCGCATCTGAATCCTACCTGGAAACCTATCCCTTGCGCTTGGTTTTCCACTTTCTAGTATAGCCAGTAGTCAAAACGCTAGTTTGGGAAGTATAATAACATGAGTAAATAAAATAGTAAGTATATATATGGTTTGGTAGACGTCTTCCTTGTTATTTGGCGGTACTTTTTTAGGTGCATCATTGCGCAAAATGCAGGCACACAAAATTTTGGACTCACCTCTGGGAGTAGTACCACCTCGTAGAATATAGGAGTTCATTTTAGTACCACTATTGGTACCAATTCATTACATCCTTGGTTCACTTCATGCTATAGGGGATCGGTTGTCTGGTGGTTTTTTGGAGGTAGAGTAACATAAGAGGTTTTGGATCTGGTGTGGCAAGGTCCTCACCAAACCATAATATTATATTGAGATGCACTTCGTCTTCCAGAGTATCTGGAATAGAAGATGTTTGATGGCATGTCACATGTGTGAGTTCTTGTGGTTACACAAGGATCATGACTTCTTAAGTGTAAGGCAATCCGTTTGCAACTACATTATAGGGACGCACCATATTTGATCCATGAAGTTTGACCTTGAATCACTTGGGTGTAGATTATACACATTATAGAATGTTTTCCTTGAGGAATTGTATATCCCTGAGTTTGAGCAGAAATCATTAAAAGTGTGCTTAAGATTTACAGGACTTAGTGAGAGTGATTCGAGATTATGATGCCATTTAAAATATTTTGTGTCCAAACGTTCCGTGAACCATGCAAGCCAACATGCCACACGGTTCTTCGGATGCTTTATCACACCTTTTTAGGAGGGCACTGTCACATAAGACATATACGGATCTGCATGAAGCCCTTGATGCAGCGCTGTGTGCTGAGGCACTCAGAAGTATAGACATTGGAGTGAGCCCATTCTTGGAAGCTCATATTACAACTATGACAAAGCAGTTGGAGAAACTATAAACTAATTCAACACATGAGATGCACACTAGGATTTGGTGTCAGATTATAGTGAGGGGCACACTAAGGAAGAAAAAAACAATAAAAAAACAAGAAAAAAAAAAAGCATTTAATCCCGCAGTTAGTGCATTCATCGATCCTAGACTGTGAGATATGTAATTTAGACCATTATGTCAGCCACTGCCCATTTTACACACACGATAAGGGAAAACGTATCTGCTACTATAAAACTTTTATGAATGAGAGATACGGCACAATAGTGCTGGTTTGAATATTCATCTTTTTATGCAAGTTATTTAAGTGTACTGTTTATTTCTTTTATGTTGTTTGTTGTATAAGACTGCAGATTTTCTACACCAATCCATCTTACATGGATGGTGAAAAAAGAGAGGTTATATGGGAGGGAAACTCCCTCTATGCCTTGAGGTTGTATTAGGTTGGGGAGCTTAATTTCATCCAATGGTGGTACATTTGAGATTTCGGGTTTGGTACATTTGAGCACAAGTGTAGAGGATGTGGGGCCCACTCAATGGTGGTAATGCCATCCCAATCCTCTCTAATTAACACACACTTACACAAATACAAATTTAATTCAAGTGGGGACTAATAAGGTCCCCCAACCTAGTTTAATGGACAAAATAACACATCCTAAACATAATTAATTTTACATGACATACAACTTTACAATTAGGGTCACTCATGGTGCCCAAATAATACAAGCAAACAATAAGGCCTCATACAACTAACATGGTTAGGACTTAGCCTTGTGGGCCGCTTGTGTATAATTTGCGTGGCCGCCATGAAACCCACGTTCTCTTGTGTCATGTAGCCTACACACTGAATGCACACATTAAACACATCTATCCAATAAAAGTGTAAATCACTACTTAGTAAACAATCAAGTCTAGACATGCAATCTATGATATCACATCATTAACATGGAATCATAAATGAGAAACATGCACAATTCCACACAAATTCAACATTTGTTAGTCACTGCAATACATATATCAATGTTATCACGTGTTCTCATAAATAATTGAATAATCTACATCATCCCAGTGTGCGACTAAACTAATTATCCATCATATATCAATTAGGCCCAAATAACATAACAATAAGTTAGTATCCACAACATCTAATAAAATGTGTCAACATACTAATTGAAGATAAATTGGTGTTACGTGCCGAACTCACTATACATGTCCATGAAGGTCAAATAATATAACATAATATCTAAATGTACCATGATCCAAGTCAAATCATACCATTGAGTATAGGGTTAGCAGATAACTGAAGCTATAAATTGGGGGCACCACAAAGGACTGAATTTCAGACATTGAAAATAATGATAAAAAGCGCACCACTTATTCCAAAGAGCAATACTCATTCATTTTTACAAACATTGGAATGTTCTAAGAAATAAATTTTTCTTAGTTTATTACATGGGCTTATTCCATTCTCCCTATTAAGTAATCTATAGAGTACATAAATGGGAAAGAAAATTTTCAAAAACGAAGAAGAAAAGCAAAAATTGTTTCTCAACTCAGATGTGGGTTCGTTCAATTTTTGTTGATTATTAGCCAACGATGGACATTACAACGTTGCAAATCTCTCGGTCTAGGTATATCTCAAACATTACCTGTTGTTCACTGTATGGCTCCAGCATTGAGTCTTCTAGCGAGTGGAAATTTTTTGAGTAGTAATTGAAGGATTCCGTGAAACGGTAGAGGAAGATGGGCCGGTTGTGGTCAGCTTCCTACTCAACTATTGTTACGATTTTGGGGTCGAGGCTCCACACCATGGCGAGGACTTCGTCTATGGCGGAGAGTTGTAGGAATGGGTCATTGTGTAACACCATGGCTTCTAATACCGCTACATTCACTGTGAGTCTCAGGGACAGTAAAATCTTTCAATAAGCTGAAAACTTCAACCATTGCCCACCACGACACTGTCACACATTTTCGAGATGCTCTAAGTAACTCTTATAAAATTTAAAAAACTAAATAAGTCGAAGTCCGCATAAACGAGATTAAAAATTTAAGATTATCGTTTCTTAAAAGTCATGATACTAAAAGAAAAATATTCTTTGTTTTTTCCTTTAATCAATGGGTACAAAAGAAATGAGAGAGTCATTCCAGAAAAGCAAAACAAAAATGTCCACCTGAAGAACTATGGAAAATCTAAATACAATTTTTTTTTAAAACTAAAAAGGAAATTTAAAAAATACAAACCCTTTTACAAAATCCAAAAAATCAACTCCCCGGAGAGGAAAGAATTCAAAGCCTGTGACAATAGTAGATTTTTTAGCACCTCATAGAAAAATAAATAAATAAATAAAATCAATGTATTTACGCCGACATTGCAGTGTTTGCTCGGGGCTTATATAGGGTAGGGTGTGGTCCCACTATATGGGCGAAAATCTAGCCTGGAGTCTGGGCTACAAAAACGTGGTCGGATGTTATGATCCTCATATGCAGATTTCACTAATGCCTCGAGGTTTTGGTGTAAGGATTCGTTACAATACCCAGGCTATGGAAGCGTGGTGGGATGTTATGATCTCATGTGTGGATTTCACTAATGCCTTGAGGTTTTGGTGTAACGGTCATCGTTACAAATATGGATAGTTCTACGGAAAAATGGTGAGACTCAAAAAACTGACCCTCAACAATGCATATTTCACTAACACCTGCAAGGTTTTGGTGTAACAGTTAAATTACATTTCAGAAGCTCCAATTGAAAGCACATCTGACCCAGGTTCGAGTCTCGAGCACTTGTAGCTTTCAATCCGACGTTGCAGTGTCTTTGCCTAGGGCTATTATTATTTTATGCTGGCATGGGTGGGGTCCCGCTATACAGGCGCAAATCGTGAGCCTGGGGTCTAGGTTACCGAAGCATGGTAAGGATGTTATGATCCTCACAAGATGGATTTCAGAAAATGCCTCAAGGTTTTTGTGTAATGGTTCGATGTATGATTTGATTCTTTTACTTGATAGAGTTATATTGGAGGTGTCCCCCTTGAAGTGGATTCCCATCTTAGGAGATTGTGGAGTTACTCCTTCCTTAAGGAGTATTGATTGGTGTTGCCCCTACCTTAAGGGTATTATTATGCATATATTACATATTTGGGAATCTTATATCCCCCATATATCTTGTGTTGTGTTATCTTTTGCAATTTATAGATTTATTAAATGCAAATTTCTTATCAAGTGGTATCAGAGCATCGATTTTGGCAAAAAATTGAGTCCAGACCCTACTTTTAGTGATTCGGCTATATTTTGGAAAATACTATGAATATTTTCTTAATTTTTTTTACCACATTTGCGAAAGAGTTTCATAAAGCTACAGTCTAAATTTCAAAAAAATTGAGGTGTTTTGTAGAAGGTATTGCATTTTTAGGGTTTGCTTAAATTGCTGAAGACACACAAAGGATGTGTGTGCGGGAACAAGGCACATTTGAAGGCATGGGAAGATAGGAAAGGAAAACGTGTGCCAGAACACTTTGGCTCAGGACTTAGCCATTTTTGTGGATAAGGGCTATTTTTGGAGATAACGTGCGGAGCACACATAGAGATGAAGACTTGTGCTCCACACAATGGTATTTTGGGAACAAGTGGCAGATAAGCGCCATGCATAGTTTAAGCTAATAATAGGATTTCTACTTGGAGTTAACTATAGGACATCTATTGTTAGAGCACTTGCATGTTGTGCATACTATTGTAAAGGTGCATGGCTATTATCAGCATGTGACCTATTTTGAGAAGTGCATGGGTGGTGAAGGGAAAGTCCCCACCCCTATAAATATGTATTGATTTGTGTAGTTTAGTAGGTGGTGAATTATTGTAGAGTTGTGTTGCTGGTTTTGATGTGCACATGACTCATGGAGATACTGATATAGTGTAAGAAGCTTCTGTGTTTTACAATATTTAATGCAATGGAGTATATTGGTTGGATAATGGTATTAGACATAACTGAATCTGGTTCTTGTATGGTTAATCTTATCATAGTTATTGTTTAGTTCATTTATTATGATTCTCTAAGATATAAATCTGGATTATGCACTGTGGAATGCTTATGTCTAGCTATGAATCTGAATATGTTTAAACATCATCATGCTAACATCCTGTACAAGAAACTCTAAAGAGGGACTTGGTGCCTTTGCGCACTTTGGGTGAGCACTCAGCTTAGGCTGAGTGATGTGCCAAGTGCACCTGGGTTATTCACAGTAAATTCTAGGCTGCATCATTGGTTCCATTGCCGGGACCTCTTTTTCAGCTATTTTCAGGATGTTTCATGATGAAGATGTACCAGTTGACCTTATCAAGTGTTGAGGAGTGGATAGTAGATCTGGAAGAAGAATACGCTCAGAGATTCAACACTGGATCTGAGTTTGACGCACACGTGGGTGGAGCAGAACTTGTATGACTGTTTATATGAGAGTTTCTTTGCTATCTTTCTGATAGAGCTGTACGAGTGGCTGGTTGCTTATGCATCTAAAAGGAATTGGAGGTTTCACACACTTGTCTGGATGTAGGAAGAATTTCAGGCCCTCTATGATGCTGATCTGATTTGGATGCACGTGCTATGGACACTTGGTTCCGTGGTGTTCTGAATAGCTATATTTTGGAGTACTCAATTTCCACTTATTCTTTCCTAGAGGTAGCTGAGTTCAAGTTTTTATGTTATCCCAGGGGAAATTATCTATAAGGCATTCCACTGGTGATTAAAATCTTGATGGTAACCCTGAATTTGGAAGAGAAGCCGATGGCTAGCTAAACCCCACCATGCGCGGGGGGCAAGAGCAGGTTTGGTGAAGGATGGTGGACCTAGTGGTAGAGAGGAAAAGAGAAGAAAGGTGGCTTAAGTACAATGAGACATGTGAGAGGGATTTAGGGAAGCAATGTGAGATTGTAGAATGGATGGTGTTGAGGAGAGAGATGGCTCATGAAGGATTTGGAGCTCACGTAGAGGGTGGAGCCAGAGCATTTGGAACTCCCCCATTGGGAAAGCATGACAGGGAACCATCCCTCTTATGAGATTGTGCCAGCAGAGATGACATGGGCCTCGAGTGCGCATCTGAATCTACCTAGTGACCTAGCCCTTGCGCTTGGTTTTCCAGTTTCTAGTACAACCAGTAGTCAACAAGCTAGTTTGGGTAGTAGAATAACAGGAGTAAATCAAATAACAAGTACATCTATGGCCGGGAAGATGTCTTCCTTGTTATTTGGAGGTACCTTTTTAGGTGCATCATGCAGAACTCAGGCGTGTAGAATTTTGGACTCACCTCTGGGAGTAGTACCACCTCACAGACTGTAGGAGTTCAGTTTAGTACCACTGTTGGGACACATGGCAGTACATCCTCTGGTTCACTTCCAGCTACAGGTGGAGGATCAGGGGCATAGGTGGCTCTGGTTCTGGTGGATCTGGTGGGTCTGGAGGTAGAGGTAACACATGAGGTTCTGGATCTGGTGGGCATGGTCCTCACCAACCCCAAAATATTTACATGGAGATGTCACTTCATCTTCCAGAGTATAGGGGAATAGAAGATGTTGTTGAGCATGTGCACATGTGTGAGATACTGTGGCATGCAAAAGGGATCACAACTTCTGAGTGCAAGGCAAGTCAGTTTTCAACTACGTTACAGGGATGCACACATAGTTGGTACAGGAAGTTTGACCTTGATCAGACTTGCGTAGATTATACAATGTTACAGGATGCTTTCCTTAAGGAATTTTATATCCCTGAGTTCGAGCAGAAGAGTATAAATGTGCTCAAGGATATTAAGTAGGGAACTACTGAGAGTGTTTAGGAATATGATGCCCATTTCAAAATGCTTTTGTCTAAACTTTTGTATGATATCCATGCAAGCCAACATGCACAGTGGTTTGTTGGAGGCTTGATCACACCTTTTAGGAGGGCACTATCACATAAGACATATATGGATCCATGTGAAGCGCTTGAAGCAACATTGCACTGAGGCAGTTAGAAGTATAGACACTAGAGTGAGCCCATTCTTGGAAGCTCAGATTGTAGCTATGGCAAAGTAGTTGGAGAAACTATCGGCCAATTCAGCACATGAGACGTGCACTAGGATTTGGTGTACAGATTATGAAGTTGAGGGGCACACTAAGGATAGTTGTCCCCACAGGTCAGTGCATTCATTATTGCTAGACTGTGAGATATGTCATTTAGACCATGATGCAAGCCACTGCCCATTGTTACAACATGTGATAAGGAAGAATGTATCTTGCTACTGTAAGATTTTCTGGTCCACGACTCACAATACTGAAGATTACAGGTTGATTGATCAGATCCATGATGCCATTGATATTGGTGTATGATAGACAGGAGTATCAGATAACTCTAAAGGTAAAAGTGAGCACCATGATCATGATCACACTCAAGGGTGCTATGATCAGAATGAAGGGTGCTTTGAAGGAGGTCGTGGTAGAGGTCGAGGATACCATGGTGGATTCAGGGGATGAGGTTGTGGTGGTGGACGAGGTGAGTTTCCTCATGGAACATGTTATATGTGTGGATCTCCTGACCACTAAAGGTGTGAATGTCCCTCAGAATATTACTTGTTCTTTTTGTGGGAAGAATCATAACTATGAGGAGTTCCCAGACTTATATGAGCATCTTAGCAAGTAACATAAACAGGATAACAAGGGTGCAGGGATGGTTAGAATAAAGTGCGCCATGGAAAACCAATGGATGCCAAAGTTGGCACCAGAACCTGAGGTAGTACCTATGAAAATTACTACACGTGTTGAAGCTGCGCACACCAGAGAAGTGTTGCAACAAAATCCTACCATTACTAGGGAAGAGGTCTTACATGCAAGATACCCAGATCCTACACATCAGAAGGAGGTTTATCAGGAAACCATGGAGGTGCTCAGAAATCTTCAGGGTGAGATACAATGTTTAAAGGAACAGTCATGGAAGTTGGAACAAAAGAAGGCAACAGAGATGGTCCAGTCAGATGTTGATGATTTGAAAGAGGTATGCAAGATGTTACGCCAGGAGAATATTATTCCATTACTAGGGAATCGGTTAAAGGGAAACACTCCATGTAGGTATAGAGAATGGAAGGAAAATATTACATGCTAATATTCCCCCTCATAGCTTGGATTATGACAAGGAAATCACTCTAAATGTTGTTGTGGATGGGTGGATTTTGAGCAATATATTGATTGACACAGGCGGAAGTTAATGTGCTTACTTTAGATGCATGGGTACAGATGGGAAGACCTCCATTACAACCATCCTCTAATGTATTGTTTATGGAAAATCAAACTAAGGCCACTCCAATAGGAGTTTTAAAGGATGCATCCATTACTATACAAGGGGCCAAGTTCACTGGGGACTTTGAGGTTTTAGCACTTGTAGAAGCAGACAACTTCCCAGCTCTACTTGGGCACCCTTGGTGTTATGCAAATAATGTTGATCTACGGTTCAACAAGGGGTATATAAGTTTTGAGAACAAGGAAGAATGAGTTATTATCCCTTTGACAGATGGGAAATCTACACCTTATGTTGAACCTTTGAGTGAGGAAGACCTGAACAAAATTTATGTGTGCCATTCGAGATCCAGAAGTACTTGAGCCATCTAAGGAAGGAATCCTCCAGTGGGAAGATGCACAGTCTATTAGTGATACTACAAGTATTTCTTGTGATAATTGGGCACATGGAACCTATGAGATGGTTGGGCATGAAGTAAGAAGTGCATCTGCATGAGGAGGAAAACCTCACTGTATTAGGAGGATAAGTAACAACCTTGTACCCCGGTACACTAGAGAAGGAGACCCTGAGGTATTCCTATGCGCACCATGGAAGAACAGTGGAAGGATCAAGTGGAAAGAAGAAATATGTTAGTGTATACCCTACGTGGGACAACAACATGTTGGTGGATGGTTCACAGGGATAATCTCATAGAATGGAATGAAGTGAGAATTTCTCTAACAACCTGGTTTCTCAGGAGCAATGTGCACCTATTCAAATCTACACATATCATGGTAATCATCCTGTTCAGCACCATGTTCAGCAGTGTGAGAGACTCTGGACAGAGGGGTAGGAAGCTTTACCACCTTCACTGTGGGTGCACAAACTTTATTTCACTTTGAGGCTGCGCACGCGCTTGGTATGTTTATGTGGAGCTGCATAGGGAGACTAGAAATTGGAAAGACTTGACTGCAGGAATGATCCAGACTTTTGACTACTTCTCCACTAAACCTCTGGTGAAAGAGGCATTATGAGTTATGGAGTGATTGACTATGGGAGACAGTGCAAAGGATGAAGAACTCATTTAGGAGTTATTTGGTGAGGAAGACCTAGGAGCACATTTTGATGAAGTAGATGAGACAGATGCCGAACTACTTGAGTGTGCTTGCCTTGAGAAGGAGAAAGGAAAGATGGTCTACATAGTGGATGATGAAGAAGTAGAAAATTTGGACATAGATCATTCAGAGGGTACGTGTGAAGTCTTAGACAACGCGGATAAGAATGTACGTGCCTATCATGAACCTATGAAGACCAATAAAGTGAACATTGGCATGGATGTTGAACCTAAGGAGGCCATAATTGGAGATTATTGGTCTGATTCTGAAGTGGCTAAGATAATTGAGTTACTACGTGATTTCTAGGACTTATTTCCTAGGGGCTACCATGAGTTAAAGGGAGTGCATGAGTCTTTGGGTGAGATGAGGATTAAGTTAAAGGAAGTTGCGCACCCTGTTAGGAAGATACCTTACAGGATGAACCCTAACTTGTGCATAAAAGTTAAAGAATAAATTGACAAGATGTTGAAATTCTGGCATCATTAAGCCCCTAGAAGAATCAAAGTGGGTTAGCCCCATGGTAATCAGTATAAAGAAATATGGTAGGATTAGGATTTGTGTGGACTACAGGGAGCTGAATGTTGCATGTGTGATTGATCCTTTTCCTACACCTTTCACCGAGGAAATATTAGAAGGTGTTGCAGGGCACAAAATTTACTCTTTTACAGATGGATTCTCTGGATATCATCAGGTAAGAATTGCAAAGGAGGATCAAGAGAAAACAACTTTCACCACTGAATGGGGAAGTTTTGCATACATGGTGATGCCCTTTGGACTGAAGAATGCACCTATGCAGTATTTTCATGCATTGTGGTTCAAGCATTCCAGGATTTTATTCACAAATTCTTACAGGTTTACTTGGATGATTGGACAGTATATGGGCTTGTCAAGGATCATTGTGACAACTTGTGATTAATGTTTGAGGTGCAGATAGTTAAGCATCTCTTTAAACATCAAGAAGTGTGTATTTGCTACACCTTTTGGAACTCTGCTAGGGCATATCATCTGCAAGGAGGGTTTGTTAGTAGATCCAACCAAGGTTACAGTTATCTTAGGCCTGGAGGAACCTACCAGTCAGAGTGAGGTGCACAGATTCTTGGGCCACATAGGGTATTACAGAAAATTTATCAAAGGATATGCTAAGATTTTCATGCCCTTGGAGGAGTTACTAAAAGGAAAAGGGACATTCTATTGGGGAGAACCACAACAATGTGCATTTGAAGCAGTTGAAGGAGAGGCTTACTACGGATGCCTATTCTGTGCTTTCCCTCATGGAACAAACCTTTTCCCATACATGTGGACACCTCTGGCATGTCCATTGATGTATTATTAGCTCATCCTAGAGAAGGTTTTATAGATCATCCTATCTTTTTTGCTAGTAAAAATTTGACACCTGCAGAATAAAATTATACAACTACAGATCATGAGGCCTTGTCAATGATCTATGTGCTGCATAAGTTTAGACAGTACTTGCTAGCAACACCTTTTGTGTTTTATATAGATCACATGGCATTGAAATACTTGGTAAATAAGCCCATTTTACAGGGGCACATATGCCGATGGGTTCTCTTATTCCAAGAGTTTGACTTTACAGTCATGGTAAAGCCAAGTAAAAGAAATTATGGCCCAAACCACTTATCAAGAATTCAATTAGGAGATAATGCACAGACAATTGAAGATACAATTCCAGATGCACAGTTGTACAGGTTAAACCATGCACCCTCAGAATTGGAGGATATTGTTGTCTTTTTATGCACAGGTATGACGCCAGAAGGAATGAAAGCCTTGGAAAAGAAACAACTTGCAATTCATGCCACACCTTTCATGTTGATCAGTGGTGACCTATACAAACTAGGATGAGATGAAGTATTGTGTCAGTGTGTACTAGAGCATGAGTGCATGAAAATCATGGAAGAGGCTCATGGTGGTATTGCAGGTGGACACTATGCAGGTGATGCCACCGCGTGCAAGATTCTACTCTCTTGGTTTATGGTGGGAAACCTTGTACAAGGATTGCAAGGAGTATTGTAAGGCATGTGATCACTGTCAGCAGTGCCTTGAAAACCTGGGAAAAGAGATGAAATGCCTTTGAGGGCTATTCCTAGTGTAGAGCCATTTGAAAAATGGGCTATAGACTTTGTGGGTCCTATTTCCCTAGCCGCATGTAGAACTAGATTGCGTTACATCATCACTTGTACATATTATCTTACAAGGTGGGAAGAAGCAACACCTACAAAGGATTGTACAATGGCTACAACAACAAGGTTCTTATGGGAAAATATTCTTACTAGGTATGGATGTCCGTTGAGTTTGACAAGTGATAGGGGCACACATTTCTTGAATGAGACAATCAGGATATTATTGGATGAATTTATGGTCACGCACCACAAGACCACACCCTATCACCCTCAAGAAAATGGGACTGCTGAGGCCTTCAACAAGATATTGAGCCAGACCTTGACAAAAATTTGTGATGTTGGAAGGAAAGATTGGGATGATAAAGTTTTTGTTGTACTTTGGGCATATAGAACAACCTACAAAAGGTTGAATAAGGCCACACCCTTTCAGTTGGTGTTTGGCACAGAAGTAGTTCTTCCCATAGAATTTATGTTACCTTCTTTGCGTATTACGTGTGTTGGAGGTCTAGCTAACGAGAAAACTTTGGAAGAGAGAATTGACAACTTAATACAACTAGATGAGAGGCGCACACCATAACACGTTGGAGTCAGAAGTAGGAAAAGGCCAGACAGAAGGCATGGCATGATAAACACATCAAGGACAAGAAGCTTGAGGTTGGGAAGATGGTGCTTCTTTATGATTCAAAGTTTCTGCACCACCCAGGAAAGCTTAAGGTGCATTGGTTGGGACCGTATGTTATCACTCACATACTTGAATCAGCATTTGCCAGTTAGAGGTGCTTGATGGAACATGGTTACCCAGTTACTTCAACAGGAGTAGGTTGAAGCCCTACTATAAATAAGCCTTCTTGGTGTTTGTAATAAGGAAGTATTTCCATTTAGTATAGATTTCCCTTACTGTATTTCCTTTAGTGTGTTTCCTTCTTCGTCGCTATGCTTTGTCAATTTAGTTTAGTGTTTTGTGTAATAAGCGTGTTTTGCACCAGAAGCTGATTACAATCTGAAGTGTTTTTATGTGCAGAGGACTGCACATACCCTTGGTGTGGGGTGGTCCTCATTCAAACATGGGTACACATAAGAAAATATTGTTACAGGTGATTTCTCTTGTTAAAAAGTGCAGATAGTATGGAAAAAGGTGTGCTAGAAGAAAATTTCTCCTAAAGAAGACCATAGCTGGAAACAAATGAATGAACAGTATAATGTGAGGTAAGTTGCGGCTGTAAAAACTACTAGAGGAAGGAACAATGGTGAGGTACTTTTGTGCATGGAAGCACATGGAAGGAGGTCTGTAGCCAAAAGGTAGGAAGGCATGCTAGAAGGTTATAACTGTGGCACATAGGTGTATCACACAGAAATTGGGAAAATGGTCAATTAATGAGAGGATCGGTGGTAGGTAAAGGAGAAATAAATGTGTTAATTTTCACAACTCTACATAAATATGTTATGTGGGTTCATTTTTAACTTTGCGATCACAAGTATTCAAGTGAGCTAGTTGCGACCAAACTAAGTGAAACGGGTTGAGGTGCAAAGAGCTGTGAAACTAGGCGAGGAGAGAAGATTTGTGCACAGAATTGGCTTGCATCCCCATTTGAGAAGGGTTTGAGTGAAGAAGAAGAATGATGTAGAGAGAAGGCATGTGGTTTTGAGCTAGGGCAATTGGTTTTGAGCTAGGGCATGGGAGCTTGCTCGATAGAGGTGAAAAGACACAACTTTTTCTTATCATGGCACCAAGGAAAGCACCTGGAGCAGGAACAAAGGGGAAGAAGAAGGTGGAAACCGAGGTCGAGGATGCTCCTGAGAGTAATTTTTTAGAAATGTAGTATCCAGAAGAAGTAATTATCAGATGGGATTGGGATTCCCATATCCGCAGGTGCAAGGTGTGTGACTACAAACATCACACCACCGAGAACAAGGAGGAACTGGATGCATTGTTGAATAGAAAGACCAACAAACTAACAATTGATGACATGCCAGTGTATAATGATGTTGGAGAGAAGTTGCTGAAGAAGGTAGGGGTGTACCAGCTGTATGAACTCCCATACTTTGGAAAACTAGAGAATTTATACTAGTGGCTTATGAGTAGAGTCCATGAGGACTTCTTCTACTTTTTTGGGTAGACAGCGGGTAAGGATCACATCACCCTTAATTGCTACGTTGACAAGATTAAAGGGCACAGGGACAGAGGTTAGTAGTGATCTAACTGATAAGGCAGTTGTCATGGCCACCAACAAGGAGTTGGGATATACGAAGGGTCCACGTGGGATGGATATCTACAAGCTGAGGAAGTACCCTGTGATACAGGTGGCCACACATTTACTCACCAAGTTGAATGATCAGGAAAGGTGGTCACAAGTGAACACCATGTGGCTACACATTGCTAAGAAGATTTCACAAGGAGAAGTTTACAACTTAGCAGGGTACATAGCAGATACAATTGTTGAGGAAGCACGCACATGTGAGAAGATAAGTTTTTGCACTATCTTGTTATCACTTGTGTTTGTAGAAATTGGAGTGCCCGATGGGCCAAACAATAAAATCTGGGAATACCCCATGGAAAAGAAGTCCCTCGCAGAGAGGTTTGAAAAATATCTATGTGAAGGATCAATGAGTGGTCCATTCAAGAAAAGGGCAGAGTTATGGTATGACCAACTTCATGTGGCCTTCGAGGAGGAATGGACACATTCCAAAGGAGTTACCCTCAGTGGTGGGAAAGGCTGTGCAGTTCGTGGTATATCAACATTTTTGCATCACGTGGTTCATAATGAAGGATGGGACATGGAGTCCTTGGTGAAAACTACCATACACCTTCACATTGTGATTCTTCTAGGAAACAGTACACAGGTTTTCTGACACGCGCCAGTTAAGCTACAATGTGAACAAGGTAGACTGTGACTACCATACCTTAAGAAAAACTTATGTTTATCTAGGTCAATCTGCCTACATTGAGAGGCTTATTTCTGATGTCATAAGTATGAAGCCAATAAGTTTGGCTATTGGGGATAGTGGGGCTGCACTTATCTATCTCCAACTTAAGCCTAGGATGGAAAAGGGAAAATACATGGAGAATAAGTTCATGCTCCCATGCCCGCCTAAAGGAAAGCATACAGTTGAAAATGTGGCAGCTTCAAAGCCTACCTCGACCTTAGAGGAAGATGAGGAAAAAGAAATCAATGAATATAGTGGAGGCTTGGACCATAGATGCCAGAGGTAGCCCACTGAAAAAGTAGAAAGTTAGTGTGTAGATACTCCTCCACAATAGCAGGAAGATGAGGAAGACTTGGACATAAACACAGTCCATGAGGAATGCCAGTTCAAGAGGGTGTTTAGAAGAACTAGAACCCAAGGTGCAGGGACATCCCAACCTTTACGAAGGTCACCTAGACTCTCCCCTAAAAAAGAAACACCCGAGAAAAAATAAGAGAAGAAAGTTGAAGCTTAAAAAGATAAGGAGGAGGAGTCAAGGGAGAGCACGCCTAGGAACCCTGGTTCAACCTGAAGATGCAGAAGAGCCCTGAGATGAGGAGATGAGAAGATGATGAGGAAGGGGTGAAAGAAGTAGAGGAATATGTGGGTGAGCCACCCAACGCACCCATTACTACTCAAGAAGGAGAAGGGCCAACTCCAGACCCTTGGCACCCAGGTTCCTAAGGGGCCAAGGACAAAAAGAGAGAGGACAAGTGAAGAATATGTTGTCCCTAATATGGGCTATGCTGAAGACATGAGAAAAATCATCTGTGCCTGTTTTTAGAGCACTGTGGGCCTGAAAGAGTTATATGGGTGGGAGTTGATGGATCTAGATATGGCTACTACATGCACAAGGAAGAAATTATCCTGGTCCATGCAGAATCATATGGAAAAACCATATTTTGATGTGTGCAAAGAGTCATGTGTCTCACGTAGAGTGAAGAAGGCACCACAGAGTAGACACATGACAATAAAACCCACTGTAATGTCTGATGAGTCAGGTCAACAATGCCTTGGTCAAGGTATCTACTGAGGTGGCAGTGGAGGAACATTGATAAGGCCACCACCATTTGAGTGCTACTTGAAGATAACAAGGATAAGACTATAGAGATAAAGTGCTTAAAAGAAGAGAAGGAATGAGAAGAGGTAAAGAATGAGGCCTTCGTTAGCATGGCTGAGGAGCTTGGTCATCACATTCTTAAAAGTAAGGCCTCATCTATAATCTTAGGTTCCTGAAAAATTTCCTTTTGTTATGCATTATTTACACACTTTAGTCAATTTATTATTAGATGATGGTCCAATTCGAATTCCTGCACCAAAATATTCTGAACAAGAAGCAGCAAGAGCAAGGGCCAATATTGTTAGAAAAGTTTCAACTTATGAGGCTTTTCTCCAAACCTTGAAAGATGAGCTGAAGAAAGCCGACCAAGCTCTCAATTTATGTGTGGTGCCAGAAGCCATAATAAGGATCAGAACTATAGTAGAGGACAATGAAGTTCTAAAGGAAATGAAAGATGAAACACTTGGGCACATAGAAAGATTAGCACTGGTAAAACAAAAGTGTGAGGCCCTCATAGTAGCCCAAGATCCACACAAGGATAGAATTGATGAGATTGGGAAACTCATAGCGCAGAAGATGGATCTCATGGAGGGAATGATTTTAGGTATGGCCAATGTTTTCGGGTGCTACAAAATGAGAAAGACAAAGATCACACAAGATGAATTGGATGCCATAGCCACAGATATTTCAGAGAAAACAAGGAATGCACTAAGTGAGTGGCAGACCTTGGAGGTTGAAATCAAATATGAATATCTAGAGTTAATCCTTCCAGTCAAAGAAGATAGTGTTGCAGAGTAAATTTCATTCTTTTGTACACTGTTTCATTCATTCTTTTATTACTTATTCTTTATTGTTGGAAACATCAAAAATAATTTCATTTCTAGGATGAAAATGTACTTTAGTGTAGGGAAATGTTTAGAAGATAAAATATTTCTCTAAGGAGAAGAAACAAAAAGGATGCATGCACGAGAACAAGGTGTATTTGAAGGTGCAAGAAGATAGGAAAGAAAATGCATGCGAGAACACTTTGGCTCAGGACTTAGCCATTTTTTTGGATAAGGGACTATTTTTGAAGATAATGTGGAGCACACATAGAGATGAAGACTTTCACTCCACGAAATGGTATTTTCGGAACAAGCGGTAGATAAAGGTCATGCATAGTTGAAGCTAATAATATGATTTCTACTTGGAGTTAACTATATGACATCTATTGTTAGAGCACTTGCATGTTGTGCATACTATTGTAAAGGCACATGGCTATTATCAGCATGTGACCTATTTTGAGAAGTACATGGGTGGTGAAGGGAAAGTCCCCACCCCTATAAATATGTATTGATTTGCGTAGTTTAGTAGTGGTGAATTATTGTAGAGTTATGTTGCTGGTTTTGACACGCACATGACTCATGGAGATACTGATACAGTGTAAGAAGCTTATGTGTTTTACAGTATTTAATGAAATGGAGTATATTGGTTGGATAATGGTATTAGACATGATTGAATCTAGTTCTTGTATGGTTAATCTTATGATAGTTATTGTTTAGTTCGTGGGTAAGTGCACCAAGTTGGGGGGCCAAAAGGGCATCTTAAGTGGACGCATTTTTCCGAAAAGTAAAAAACTTCAACTTGTATGAGTTTTTTGAAATAGTCACACTCAAAATAGGAAGATGTTGTAGAAATATGAATCGTAGAATTTTGAGTCTAGTTTCTAAGATACTAAATTTTATTGAAAACAGATAAGTTTAAGTGGGTCAAACAACTAAAATACCAATAGATGCTCTTGTTTTTGTTAAAAAACATAATAGAGTAACTTTCGTGCCCCCCACCATTTTTTGAGAACCATTTAGTATTTTTAAAAACCCTTTGGTATAAAGATAGCTAGGAGCATCTATTCTATGTTAGATTTTATTTTAAATTTTTCTTAACGAAATTTTTTTTATTTATTATTTTTTTAGTACATAATTTTTATATTTTGAAAAATAATGGAGCTCTGACTTTGCCCCCCCCTAATTACCTCAAAAAAATCAAAAAATTATAATTTTCTTTAAATATGTATAGAACTATGCCTATTTTGTGCTAGTATAATTGTTTTTCAATTTCGATCACCCAAAAAAAAGATACACGATGAAAGATAGACATATTTAAACTTCAAAAAATAGATATAAAAAGGCATAGTTAGAAATAAAATAATATGGAAACTTTATATTAGTCAGAAAATTTGAAAAATTATATTTTTAGAAAGAAGAATCTCTACCCTACATCATGGTATAATTTTTTTAAAATGGATCGATTGTTTTATTTTCCTTTATCATAGAGGAAGTGGCATTTTTACATTTTCCTACAAAAACACGTTGTTTGTTGTGTTTGTGTAGGTCCATGCCTTAAGCTTGGGGATCCAAACCGGATCCCAAGACTTGAGGCATGGCTTGGGAAAAGAGAAAACACAAAACACGTAGAATTTATAACGCGTATTCGCTATAACACGTACACGCTATTATGCGTATGCGATATAACGCGTATGTGTTATTATACGTACGCGCTAGAACACATACGTGTTCTATATAGTATAAAAATTATATATGCTTTTGACATGCTTCTATTTACAAAAATAATATTGTAAGAAAGTATAATCTTTTCATTTAATATTATTTCTTATACTTTAAATTTATTTATGTAAATATAAGAAATTAGGGTCACTCTGCACCTTATGGACCTAGTCTCACAGCTCCATTAGTCACAGTTTAGGAGATAGTTTTTAATAGTATAATTTGATTAGTTCATAAGTAATTTTCAGGCTTCAACATTTAGCCTAAATATTTTACCCTTTAAATTCTACAATTGAAAACCTAAAACCTAAACGCTAAACCATGATCCCTAAACCCTAAAACCTAAACCATAAACCTTAAACCATAAATGCTAACCCCTAAACACTAATCCTTAAATATTTAGCCCTTACTGATGAGCCCAAGAAACTAAACCCTAAACCATGAACCATGAGCCTTAATTGTGAAACCCTAAACCCTAAACCTTGAAAACTAAATCCTAAACCCTAAACCCTAACCCATAAACCCTAAACACCGAATCATAAACCCTAAAGCTTGAGCCCTAAACCCTAAACCATAAGCCCTAAATCCTAAACACTAAACCCTAAACCCTAAACTTTGTGGCCTAAACCCTTAATCCTCAACCATGAGACCTAAACCCTAAAACCAAAATAATAAATCCTAAACCCTAAACACTAAATCCTAAACCCTAAAACCTAAACCATAAACCCTAAACCCTAAACCCTAGACCATAAACCCTAAACCATGAGCCCTTAGCCCTAAACCCTAAGCGCTAAATCCAGAGCCCCGAGATCTAACCTATAAACCTTAAACTAGTAACTCTGAACCCTAAACCTCAAGCCATAAACCATGAACCATGAACCATAAACCTTAAGCTAGAAATAGTACGTTTGAAGATGGATGCAATGAAGGTCTCCTCATATGTACCCATGCATCTTAAGTAAGAACATTTACCTCTGTGCCTGTGTCAATCAATATATTACTCAAGAGCCATTCATCCACAATAACATTCATAGTGATCTCCTTGTCATAATCTAAGCTATGGGGGGGGGGGAATATTTTCATGCAGGATCTGATGTCCATTCTCAATATTCACGTGCAAAGTGTTTCCCTTTATCCAAATCCCTAGTAATGGAATGATATTCTCCCAGTGCTGCATTTTGTATACCTCTTTCAAGTCATCAATACCTAACTGGACCATCTCTGTTGCCTTCTTTTATTCCATCTTCCATGATTTCTCCTTTAAACATTGTATTTCCCCTTGAATGTCTCTGAGTACTTCCATGGTCTTCTAATAAACCTCCTTCTAGTGCATAGGATCTAGATACCTTACACTCATAACATACTTCTTAATGATGGCAGGCTTCTATTGTAACGATTCCCTAACACGTGAAGCTTTAGTGCATGTAGTGATCTTCATAGGTAATACCTTAGGTTTTGGTGCCAATTTTGACATCCACTAATTTTCCACAACGTGTTGTATCTTAACCATCCCTATGAATTTATTCTCCTATTTATGTTGCTTTCTAAGATACTCACACAGATCCAGGAATTCCTCATAGCTATGGTTCTTCCCATAGAAATAACATGTAATATTCTAAGGACATTTACACCTATAATGGTCAGGTGATCCGCATGTAAAGCATGTTCCGCTAGGGAATTCACTTCATCCACCACCATGGTCTCGACCTCCAAATCCACCATTGTCTAATTGACCTTTTCCACATCCTCCTTCATAGCGCCCCTCGTTCTGATCATAGTGCGCTTGATTGTGATTCTGATCCTGGCACTCACCGTTACCCTTAGAGTTATCTGATACTTCTACGTATTGGAAACCAATATCTATAACATCATGGATCTGACCAATCAACCTATAGTCTTCTATATTGTGTGTTGTGGATTGTAAAATTTTACAATAGAAGGATACATTCTTCCTTATTGTGCATTGTAGTAATGGGCAGCGGCTGACATCATGGTTCAGATGACATATCTCACATTCTAGCAATAATGAGTGTACTATTATGTGGGGACAATTATATTTGGTGTGTCCTTCAACTTCACAGTCTATACACCAAATCTCAGTGCACGTCTCATGTGCCAAATTCACTGATAGTTTCTCCAACTATTTTTCCATAGCTGCAATTTGTTCTTCCAAGAACGGGATGACTCCAATGTCTATACTCTCGACTTCCTCCGTGCACATAGATGCTTCTAGTTATTCATGTGGATCAATGTATGTCTTATGTGACAACTCCCTCCTAAACGGTGTGATCATACCTCCAACAAACCATTGTGCATGCTAGCTTGTGCGAATATCTTAAGAAAGCTTAGATAAAAGTGTTTTGAAATGGGTATCATACTTCTAAACACTCTCAATAGTGCCTTTTTTAATATTCTTGAGCATGCTTAATACTCTACTACTCAAATTCAGGGATATATAAATCTTTAAAGAAGGCATCTTTGAATGCTACATAATATACACAAGTTTGATCAGGGTCAAACTTCCTATACTAACTATGTGCACGTCCCTGCAATGTAGTTACAAATTGACTTGCCTTTCACTTAGAATCTGTGATTCCTTTTGCACATGACATTATCACACACATCTGTACATATTCGACAACATCCTCTATACCCTTATACTCTGGAAGATGGAGCGACATCTCCATGTAAATATTCTGGGGTTGGAGTGGACCCTGCCCACCTAATCAAGAACCTCTTATGTTACCTCTGTCTTTAGAGCCACCAGATCCACCAGAACTAGAGCCACCTATACCCCTTGATCCTCCACCTATAGGTGGAAGTGGACCAAAATATGTACTTCCCTATGTCCAAATAGTAGTATTGTACTGAACTACATTCTGTGTGGTGTTACTACTCTCATAAGTGAGCCATAAATTGTGCACTTGAATTCTATACAGATGATGCACCTGAAAAGATACCTATAAATAACAATGAAGATGTTTTCCCTACCATAGATGTTCTTTCTGTGTAACTTACTCATGCTTCCCTACTGCCCAAATTAGCTTGCTAACTATTGGATGTACTAGATATTAGAAAACCAAGCGCAAGGGCTAGGTTGTCATGTAGATTTAGATGTGGGCTTGTGTCCCAGATCGTTTCTACGGGCGTTGTCATGTGTGAGGCTGAGGAGGGTTCCTTGTCATGATTTCCCAAATGGAGGAGTTCCTAATGCTCTAGCTCCACACCTTCTGTGTAGGATCCAAATCATTCACGAGCCATCTCTCTCCTCAACGCCATCTTCTCTGCAATGTCATGTTTCTTCTCTACCTCCCTCTCGCACACCTCATTGTACTTAATCCACCTTTCTTCTATCTTCCTCTTTGCCGCTAGGTCTGCCATCTTTCACTAAACCTGTTCCTGCACCCGCATATGGTGGGGTTTACCTATCCATCAAATTTTCCTCTAAGTTCAGGTTTACAATCAAGATCTTGATCACTAGTGGAATGCCCTACAAGTAAGTTACCCTAGGATAATGTAATAATTTGAACTCAGCTACATATTGGAAAGAATAAGTGGAAATTGAGTATTTCAGAATATAGTTGTTTAGAACACCACAAAACCAAGTATCCACAATGTGTGTCTAAATCTGATCAACATCATATAGGGCCTGAAATCATTCCTGCGTCTAGAAAAGTGTGTGATACCTCCAATTCCATTTAGACGCATAAACAACTAGCCACCTGTAAATTTCTACTGGGAAAATAGAAAAGAATCTCTCATACAAATAGTCATAAATATTCTTTTCCATCCACACGCATTCATCAAACTTAGATCCAATGCTTAACCTCTTTGCGTACTCTTCTTCTAGATCTTTTATCCACTCCTCAACACTTGCTAGGGTCAAATGGTATGTCTTCAACGTGAACCATCCTGAAAACAACTAAAAAAGAGGTCCCAAAAATGGAACCAATGATGCAACCTAGAATTTACCACGAATAACCCAGGCGCGTTAACACATCATTTAGCTTGAGATAAGAACTCACTCGAAGCACGTAACGGTACTAATCCCCTCCTTAGAGTTTCTTGTATAGGATGTGAACATGATGAATATATAATGCATTCAGATCCATAAATAGCATAAACATTCCATAGAGCATATTTTAGTTCTAGATCTTAAAGAATCATGAATCAAATGATCAACATAATGAAATAAACAGTTACAGTCATGTTTTAACACCATTATTCACCCAATACATTCCATTATATTAAACATAGTAAATACAAAACCTTCTTACAATAAATAGTATCATAAGTTTATGCATGCATCAGATCTGGCAGCATAACTCCGCAATAGCTCATACACATTGTCTATGTAACTATACATATTTATCAGGTAGGGAGTTTCCCTTCACCACTCACGCACTTCCCAAAATAGGTCCCATGCTGAAAATAGATCTCTTATAATAAACTAGAAGTAGTAATCCTATTATTAACTTGAACTAATGCATGGAGCTTAGTAGATGCTCTTCCCAAAATATCATTTTTGTGTTGCGTAAGTATCCATCCCATTGTGTGATTTGTACGCTATCTCTAAAAATATCCCGTAAAATGGCTAAGTCCCGAATCAATTTGTCTTTCAAGCACATTTCCTTCCCTATCCTTCCATGCCTTCAAATGTTCCTTTCTCCCATGCAAGAATATTTTGTGTGCCCTCTCCTTAGTTTCATACTCTACCTACTCAACAAAAAAACATCTTTAACAAGGAGGTAAACTCAAGGATGCATGTGATGAGGCTTTTTCTTCATCGGTTTGGAATTAGGAAAAGTGATGATGTTGTGGATGACGAAAGAAGGATCGAGACCTGACATGTGAGAGTATGAGCATGTGAAGGATTGAATATGATGAGAGAGGTATGTAGTGAAATACTCAATATCCTTTTGGATAAATATATTGAACTACTTTGAGGATGCGAGGCTCTTGTGGAGTCCCGATATTGATGTCGATTGTGGATTAGTTGATAAGAGTGGATGTGCCAGATGAAAAGGTCTTATGAAGATAAGAATATTTTTATCCCATGTGGTAAATGATGACATCATTATTGGTGTAATGAAGAATTTTTATGGTAGAAGAGTCCTCTTTTATCATCCCTGGATGGTGAAAGGGAAGGGACGTAGTATAATTTTCAAATTGACAAGTGACCGGTCCCAAGGTGATGGTGGAGACTAAAAAAATTCATAAGCATTTAGACATGGTAAAATCCATATCCATGGCCTTATGGGATGGATAAGGAGGAGAAGGAATGTCCATAATCATAGTGGATGGTGGGAGAGGATCGACAGATTGATCCTGAGAACCTAGCCAAAAAAATTCTTGAGGTTTGTATAATTGGTCAATGATATGGTCATGCATGCCATGATCTTAACCTATCATGCCAAATCCCTTCCAAGCACAATGATGAAGATAGGTGGAGGAAAAGGAGGTTTTATTGAGGAATTCATAATTGCTAGTATAAGGTCTAGTGTGGGGATGATCAATGATGTGAGAATAAGTGGAATCAACACCACCATAGATGAGATAGGTGCGAATATAAGGTGGTCCGAAAGGAAAGATGTCCCTGACCTTGGATTGATACATTGGATCCTTATCAAGCCTACTAGGGTGATGAGGTTTAGGGAGTGCATGGAGCGTAAGAAGATGATACTCGCCTAGCGTAAGTTTTTCCATGACGTTATCTAGAGATTCATCGTTGGGAAGATTGGATGAAGGGATGGATGAGCTAGTGAATCATTGAGATGGGTTGTTCTTGGGAATGAGGACATTATTAGGTTGATAGGTCATGTTGCATGGTCGGAAGGCAGGAGCATCACTAGAAAGTGTTAAAATATTTCCCTCGTGCTAATACTTGATGCAACAATGAAGTGTGGAGGGGACACAACACATGGCTTGAATCCAAGGTTGTCTAAGAATAAAATTGTATTTAAACTACCCCTCCATTATATAGAAGACTTAGTGGAGGATCTTCTCACCAATGCGGATAAGAAGGAAAATTTTTCCTGAGGTGGGAACGATAACATCATTAAATGAATGGAGGAACATGGGTGTTTGGGCGACAATGGATTTAGAAATTTTTATATGATCAAAGGTATGTGATGGGTTGCTGTTGATACTTACCCCATTATCGATGATGGATCATCGAATGAAGGTATCATTGATTCTAAATGTGATGAAAAGGGGAAGGTCATGTTTCTCCAGTGTGATATCCTAAATCTTAGCATCATCAAATGAGATGGTAGTAGAAGACCTAAGTTTCCCTACAAGAGATGAAAAAGGTTGAGTCTCATCAGTAGATGTTGGGATACGTTTAAGGGATTCAGTAAGACCATGTCTATGGTCTAGAGAGCTTTGGATAAGGTCGTAAAATGATATCTTAACTAGGGTTTGATGAAGTTGTTTGAAAATGCATTTTTTAATCAGTCGAGGGGAGGCTAAGATGGAAACTTGATGTTTTGATGATGATGATCGAGATGAAGTGGACTTGCTAGAAGTATCAAAGATGACAACCTTGGGTTTTGATGAAGTTTTGGGTGAGAAAAATCCCTTAGGAGGAGGGATGGAAATAAAAGTCTTAGATTTTGATTGGGTTATTGGTTTAGAATCATATGGGCTAGATCGAGTAGATATTTAAACAACATTGATGAATAAGGGGGGACCATCCTTAGAAGAATTGTCACTCGGTGATAGGATGACCAAAAAATTATGTGATGAGTGTAAGGACTTATGCATTTGGGTGGATGAAGTTAATGATGTGGATGTTAGAATGGATGTGGAAGGATGGGATTGATTCGTTTAAAGAAGAAGTTCATCCTCCTCAACAATGTTATGGAAAATGGTTTGTATTTCCTTACAATGTTTTTTTCCATGTCCAGGGGTGCGATGATAGGTGGAAATAAGGTTGGATTCAAACCATGATGGATTCTTACTATGTGGATCAAAGGATTTGATAGGAGGGAGTGTGATGGCAGAAATTTGAAGCAAGTGTTGAAGGACCTCCACATATGATTCAAAAAAAGTATTAGAAGGTGTCTTATCTTTATGAGAAGTATTAGATTTATAAGAAGACATGGATGTTTGAGATGTGGATGTGTGAGATGAATTGGATTTCGAAGATTAATTTTTATTATTTTTAGGTTTTAATGTCTTGGATTAAGGTTTAGTGATAGTTAGTGCATTCTTGAAGAACAAGTGTTGGATGATCTTGGTCTTGGGTTGATTGATCAATTGTGTTGTTTTGGTTGAAGGGGATGGTCTTAGGAGAGATGGATGTGTTCTTAAGATAGATGATGTGGCCTTGGATTGTTTGATCTTAGGTGGAGGGATGTCTATCTTTTTTTGGGGATGTGAAAGAGTACCTCTGAGGAAACG
The DNA here is from genome assembly GCA_019776745.2 of Taxus chinensis. Taxonomy (NCBI): domain Eukaryota; kingdom Viridiplantae; phylum Streptophyta; class Pinopsida; order Cupressales; family Taxaceae; genus Taxus; species Taxus chinensis. The sequence continues at coordinate 76,278,784 of CM034157.1, forward strand.
TGCCAAGGGTCTTAAATTTTGCTTGTGAAGAAGTAGCCTTAGGAGGAATGACAACGATCTCAACTGAATGGTTTTGAAGGATGTGTGGTTTATATGGGTAGAGGAATTAATTTGTGTTTGATGCGATATACAGAAGGTGAAGATAGGATTGATGTGGGGGTGTCTGATTTTGTAGATGATATAGGGGTATCATTTGAAGTTATTGTGAGCTGGAGTGCTTTCCAAAAAGTATGTCAAATAATGAGAATGGTGTGGGAGGAGAAGATGGTGTAGATGTGGTGACAATAGTTCAATGTGGTTGAGTGCGGGTAAAAGTGAAGAAAGAGGTATCAGGATATGTGTTAAGGATAGATATCAATATAATAAGTGGGAGTGGAATAAATGTAGGTGAGGTAGTGGTCAAATCTGATGAAGTAGATGTGGCAAGTGGCAAAGTAGACCTAGGTGTAGGATCAATAGTAGATGTTGATGTTGATGTGGATATGATTGGTTTCGAGATGGGTAAAAGTGTTGGTGGAATTGTAGATATAGGGGTGATGTCTAAAGAGGATAAGTGGATGAAATAGTTCAGTGGAGTAGGTAGGTTGATTGATTAGGATACGATCTTGGATCAATGATGTTGGTAGTGCATTAATGGTACTAATGGTGTATGCATTGGGTGATTGAGATGTAGGAGGAGTGGTTTGATTTTTTGGCAGCATGATTAGGAAATGGTTATCTAAAAAAATAAAGTGGTTTGATTTAGTAGGTGAGCTGGGGTTATCCACTTTAAGGTCACCTTGGTAAATGAGTTTTTAGACAAGATCCTTGAAGGTTCGACACCTTTATATATCATTTCTACAAAATTTTTTGGTATTTCGTAATAGTGGTCCTCACGATACCACGTGGATTTAGGTTTTGATCGTTCGAATGGTTGACTGGGGGGAAGTGTGATGAGATGGACAACCATCAATTTATCAGATATTGAGCTATATGTATCTACAAGAGGAGTGTAGTTATGTGGCAGTCTAGTAGCTCTTTATTAAGTCCATGTACTAGCGATGGGTGAAGAAGAATACTTAACTGCCACACCATGATATTGACTACACTCTTGTATTTTTTCAGTGTGTTTAGATATTTTGGTAAACACAGTATTTCAGTTTGTTCGATTTAAGTTTAATTTGGCCTTAATCAAGAGCAAGGAGTCTCAATTTTATGAGCCATAGTTAAAGATTTTTCAAATGTTTGAAATGATTAGATTTGTAAGGTGGATGAGATATGCTTCGCAAAAAAGAATGAAAATAATTCAATAAGCTCTATTTGTGGAAGGTAAACTGATAATTGGTTTATGATTCCATTCCATCGTGCAATAAATCCTTTGATATAATCGTCATAAAATTGTTGAATGACTTATAGTTCTGTTATGGTGATCTTACACACAATGTTGATAGAGAAGTGTTCTAAGAAGAGATGCGCAAGTTAGGTGAACGAGAACAATGAGTGTTGGGGGATGTCATTACACCAATCCAATGTGGGAATGACCAAGGACATAGGAAAAGTGAGAGAATATTCGTAATATGGAAAAAATTTCATTTTAGGAAAATTTGAAAAGGTGATTTTTTTCGGAGCAGGTCAGTGTCTTGTTCGCCTAAAATTTACAATATATATTTTTTGGGGTTGGCTTCACCTACATTTGAAAACATCTCCTATAAAAACCTAGGTGATTCACCGGGTAGTATACTACCACCAGACTACTAGTACCTTACCAATACCATGAAGTTGTGAACTTGCATACTCTAAGCACCAGAGCACAGTACAGATTTATCATTTGATTACTGATTTTTTGTTGTTGACGCGTGACAAAGATATTCGTTAATGCGTGACTCATTACATTTGACTGACATGATAGGACTAAGTTTGGTGACGCGTGACTTAGTTTTTTTACTGATGCACGACATCGGTTTATCTGATGACACGACTCACTGTGTTTGACAATAATATTTGCTGACAGGTGACAAAGGGTTTATTGTTGACACACGACAAGGATATTCATTGACGTGTGACTCATTGCATTTGTTGACGCATGATAGGACTAGGTTTGTTGACGAGTGACTTAGTTTTTTTGTTGATGCGTGACATAAGGTTTATCTGATGCATGACTCACTATGTTTTTACTGATGAACAATGACTCACGACTTTTTTCTGACGTGTGACTCAGAATAATGGAAGGTGCTAGTGCTCAGAATGGGAAAACCCAAAAAGTATGTAAGAAATCTCAGAAGTCCCTGTTCAAGTATTTTGGAAACTCTGCTACTACAGATACCGCAACCACTAGCACCCATATAGCTGCCACTAGAAAGAATCAAAGTACTGACTGTGTGGAAGGTAATATTGAGGTGGACATGCATTCTGCACAGTATCAACCAAATGACACCTATGATGATACCATGCCAGATCTTGAAGATATACCTGTTGAGATGCCAGATCCAGAAGATATTCTTCCTGTTGGGGTGCAACCAGGAGTGCATCAAGATATCACACATACAAATACTCAACAAAATGGAACACAAAAATCAAATTCAAATTCTGGTTCACGAAAGAGGAAACCAGGTGATTGTGATATTGCTCAGAATTCTACTCAAAAAAGTAAAACATTGAAAATGAACAAGAATATGTGGACAATTGGGAGGACTTACAAGTTCGATTGGGCTGCCAAATTTCTGTTTATCGAACCTGTACAGTCATCTAATCCAGAAGAGATCCCATCTGAATGTACATGTACAATATGTACGTGGAAATTGGGAAAGCAACAAAAAATGCAACTGAAGCTGGACACTATAGAAAAACACTGTGGAAAACAATATTTGACTGTAACGGGGGAGGATGGCCACAAAATCAAAACACACAGGTGGAAAACTGAAAAAGAATGCATGCATGTTAAATACGCAGCAGAGTACGAAGCAGTACAGAAAAAATGCAGACATCTCATAGAAAAGGGAGGAACGATCACATCACAAATTGGTAAGATGAATCAAACAAATCTGCATGCAAAACTCATACAGTTCTCTACTTTATTTCACATACTAAAGAAAGGAAGACCAATTTCAGATTTCCTTGATTTCAAAGTTTTGTATCAATATAATGGAATGCCCAACGTACCTCAGGCTCATTGGTCTGACAGTAGTGCATGGGAAATGGAAAAATGCCTTTCGATGATAGAGAAGGAAGATTTGAAAGAGAATGTAAAAAAAGCTAAGTTTATCTCTCTTTCAATTGATGAAGTGACAACAGTCGACAACACTGCATGGGTATGTATCCATGTCTATAATTTAGAAAATGATATAAGGACACCTCATCTGCTGGGTGTTATGAAAATGGTTGAAAACTGTAATGCCGAAAACCTACATAAAATAGTTGTTTCTCATTTGAAAGATATTGCTGGAATGACTGATTATGAAATTGCTATGAAGTTGGTATGCATCAGAGCAGATGGTGCATCAGTCATGCAGGGTCACTGTACAGGGTTGTGTGTTAGATTGCAAACAACAGTGGCCCCTTATATGCTAGCAATTCACTGTATGGCTCACAGAATGAATTTAGCGTATAAAATGGTAAGCAACTACGAAAATGTTGCTAAAGTAGAAGACCTTATAAGAGAACTTCATGCCTATATGGAAAGCAACCCAAAGTGATTTCTTGAGTTCCAGAAATTTGCAATTGGAATTACAGATGGAAAAAAACTTCTGAAGGATGTTGAGACGAGATGGATTTCTTTGTATGAACCTGCATGCAGAGTTCGTGAGGAGTATCCTTCGTTGGTTGGTTTCATGCACAAATATCGTCATGAAGTTGACAGGGTGAGGGACTTGTTGTTCCGTTTAACTGATTTTGAGACATTGCTTACATTGGTTGGTATTCTTCCAATGTTGCAGGAGATCAATACACTCATGAAGCATGCACAGGGGAGATTAATCTATATTGTGGATTTTATACGGATGAGAAAAATGGTATGTCAAAGTCTTGATGTCTTGTATTGTTCCCAAGATAGTTTTGATACACCTATTTTTGAGAATTGGAAAGCTTTATTAGATCTTAAAAACCCCAGTAACTATTTGAGATTTAATATCCATGATCACCTCTGCATCAATGTTAATGGGAGGGACATACCACTGCACATTTTGTGAAAACGTCAAGATATTACAGGATCGGAACAAGAAGATGTTCCTGTGACACGTAATCTCTTTGAGTCTGTTATAGTTGAAACAAGAATAAAGCTTCAAAAAAATTTAGAATCCTTATCATCTGAAATTAGAGAACGTTTCTCCAAAGATAAAATTCTTGAAGCAATGGGTGTGATGAATCCTAATTTTTGGAATACTGAAGGTGCTCGTGCAGACTTTGTAAGAAAGCATTTCCATAAATCCATGGGTACAATAATGGAACATTTCACAAAGACTTCAGAGGTCAAGGGTATGGAAATCAAAGGTATATTGAATGTTCATTTATTAAAGTCTCAATCAACAAATTTTGTAACAACAATGAGGAACCAATATAAAAATTTAGACGAACCTTCTAAGAGTGGTGCTATTACAAGGCTCTGGCGAGGAATCTATCAAAGTATTGTCTTACAAGAAGACATCAGTGAATATTTCAGATTATATGAGTTATGCCAAACAATGATTTTGGGGTCTGTGGAGGATGAAAGGGTTTTCAGTGCTTTATCATTTATAAAATCAAAATTGAGAAACAGGTTGGATAAAAATATGGAAAGTTGCATGAGGTGTTATGTTTCTCGCTACTCCGTGGAAACATTTCCTTTCGACAGAGAAATTGCACATTGGAATTCCCTTTCTGAAAGAAGAGGTGTAAATAATACAGCTACAAGTACAACTGTTCCCAATGATGAGACTGGAATTGGTGTGTCATCACACTCTACAGAAGAGAACATCGACTTTGAATCAACTATTGATAATGGATTGTTTCAGCTTTAAATAGGTATCTCCTCGAACTTACTTTTATTGTTCGACTGTGGTTATTTATTCAATTATTAACTCTACAGATGCAAATATTGACTGTGGTTATTTATTCAATTTCATATTAACTCTACAGATGTAAATATTGACTGAGGAGGCTTTTTACAAAATTTTGTTTCAGCTCTTGTTATTATTAAAGATGTTACAGGTATATATATTTACATATTTTTAAATACAATTATTTATAAAAATATGTTTTATATAATTACTATTTTGGATTTGTCGAATACGAAATTCTGTTTAAAAAATATGTTTGTTACATGCATTTGTCGCATACTAATTTGCAAGACATTCAGAGTTCAGATCTGCATATTCTTCCACTGTTATACTCTTCCAGACTTCTACTGTCCAGACATGTACAGGTTATCATTTGTATTTTTCTTTAATCTTTTGTTTCTTCGTTAATCCGATCAATCATTGTTTCATTTTTTTTTTGAAAACGTGGGTTGACATTCATCCTAGGAAGCTCTCACTTCTCGGGACTGACAATGTCAGGCAACTCGCCCATCTATATAATAATCTATTTCTCATGTTGAGTTTTCTTGAATCGAAGGTCTTCTAGCATGCACCATGCTACGAAGGATGGTTTCTCATTTTCCTTCCATATGTTTTGTCGCAGCCATCTAAAAGACAAGAGGTAACTTAAACCCTATCATATGACATTGCTTGAGTTTTTACAATTATGTTTAATTTATTTTTGTATTTGCAAAATTCTTTGATAAAGTGTTTAAACTTTGTTGGATAAAATCACACATTTAAATACAAGTATCATAACACATTCCAATTTTTCCATATTAAGATGTTTCTATCATAACACATTCCAATTTTTCTTAAAACAATTATCCATTATACAATTCATCATCCACTATTGTACTTGAAACTAATGTCATCATCCACATCTAATGTCATCATATAATTGATTCATTAAAAATAGAGAGAAGAAGATTTTGAGAAGGTTTAAATTTCTTTGTCCTACCACATTCCATGATCGTGCTTGAAGCTAAAAATCTATGTCCACTCAATTCATCATAATCCATCTGTTTTAATGTCTCCATCCACATCTAATGTCATCATAGAAGATGTAAGTCCTAGTTCAATTGACAAGTAGAGAGAAGAAGATTTTTTGATAAACAAATTTTGATAAGAAGATGTAAGTACTAGACTCCTGACACACTCCAATTATTCTTAAATCAATTATTTATCCATTATCATCACAATTTATCAACAATTCATCATCATCCATATCTATTTTAACATTCCAATTTTTCTTAAAACAATTATCCATTATCATCATTCATCATCATCTATATCCATTCTAATGTCATCATATCATATCCATTAGAATATTTTGAGAAGGTTTAAATGTCTCTGTCCTACCACATTCCAAATTTTCTTAAAACAATTATCCATTATCATCATCCACATACAAGTAATGATAATCCATATCTATGATTCTATTCTAATGTCATCATCCACATCTATGCAATCATCATTACAAATACTAATATGCCTTTGTCATACCACATACCATATTTTCTTAAAACAAATAATTAACCATTATCATAACGCCATCACATTCAAATGAATGTATCTAGAAATTCTATACATAATATATAAGAAGATATAAAATTCCAGATTTTAAAGTATTTCAAATCCAGATAATAAATTATTTCAAATTCTCAAACATCATGACCATCAAACTCAGGTTTCAAATTTTCAAATATAGATAATAAAGTATTTCAAACTTTCAAATTCAAAGTTTCAATTTTTCAAGTTTTAACCCTCAATCATGAAATTTTTCAACCCTCAATTGTGTATACCCCTTTCTCCAATGGCTTCCATTCCTGTAGTTGTACTCCTTTCCCCAATGGATTCTCCTCCTGTAAAGCTTTTCCTAATGGCTTGAATAATCCCAGAACTAATCAGATCTTCCGCAACACTGTCTAGACTCTTTACGATCCTTTGTTCTTCCCTTATCGCATCTCCATGGGATAGCAAACTGGGATCTGCAGCTGCCTTGGCTTTGAATAAAATTTCTGGGTCGAAGCCATGCTCTTTAATTATCCGCTTTAGTGTATTGTTTTGTTTATTAACTAAAACAATATTTTCTTTCAAATTCTTTGTTGCGGATAAACTGTTCTTAGCGCTTTCCAAGTGAACTTGGAACACCTTTGCTTGACTCTTCAAATTTTCATATTTCAACTGCACAAAAAAAAGTGATCTCAATTAAACATATTACTAAAATAAGAAAAGGTCAAATTAACAAAAAATATTGTTTCAAAGTGATAATACTTACAACCGCTCTATCTCTTTCGGCATTTACAATTGCTACCAGATCCTTGTCCTTAGACCATTTGTTAAAATATGCCTGGGCTTCAACACTAATATTTTCCAATTTGTTTAATGCTTTATCCAAAATATCATCTTTATAGTTGTTGTTATACGTGACTGTCCCACCTCTTACTTGGGTAAGTAAGGAATCGATCTTCGCAGGTTGTATCTGGACTGCAGCGTATAAACTTTCTCTTTGCCAATAATTTTCATAACGACTTATTATTTCATTGATTAGTACTTTAGCCCATCTCTCCCATTCTATAAGCTGACTGATATGAGGTACAATAAACTCCGTGACATGGGATTGACAATCATTACCAATTAAGTTCTCTAAAGGAAATGGTAGCAATTGTTCACCATCTGTATCTGAAGAAGATGATGTAGCTGGAGAGGTATGGGGGCTTTCTGGTTGATCATCAACTACTACCTGTTTCTACCTTTGGGTGGCCTGATCCTATTTGCGATAAAATAAATCAATATTCAAATAAATAAATCTAAAATGAAAAGTAATGAAAGTTGAAATTGAAGTATACCTGCTGGCCTTGAATCATCTCACGTGTATTAAAAAATCCTGATGGGTCATTGCTATCAATGCCCAAGTAATCTTCATCTAAATTTATATTATTTAAAACTGATATGCCTGTTGCACTGGGCAAGCCACCGAGAGAGAGGGTTGGAATTTGAAATGAGGAGGCAATGTTTAGTGTCCCACTAGGGGCCGGAGGAATTGGCATGTGTTTACCAATGTTCTTTTTCCCTGATCCTCTGGTTGGAATTTTGAATCGTAGTGGTGGAGGGGGTGGTGCCACTGTTTGTAAAGAATGTGAAGGACTACAATGTGCTGAAAAGTGCAAGAAAAATCATATGAAAAACTGTTAAACTATTGAAAACTTGAGTCTTGTATTTAAGCAATTATATCATACCTTGTTGAGGGGTAACGTTTCGTGGAGCTTGAGGTGGCCGTGTTAGAGTAGTAGTTGGTTGTGTGTTGTAGAGATTGTTGTGTGGGTGTTTGAGAAGAGACAATTGCATGCGACTGAACTGAGTGAGTTGGTGAAGACGGTTGACTTTGAGAAGCCCTGGTATTGTCCAAAGTTCCTGCAATGTCAGCAACAGTCGATTGTATGTGAATTCAATATGGTAAATGGTAAATTGAAAATACAAAATGGGAATTTGTAAATAGTAAATGTTAGGGTATTACGTCTCTGGCATTTAACAAATTCAAATGCTTGGCGGTTCGGAGATGAGTGAACTTCCATTTCAGATTGTGAATCTGCCGATGCCTCAGTGTGTTGTTGGCCTCTTCCTCTTGATGCAACTTTTTTTCATGGAAGGGCCTCCAAAAATATTTTCTGCAAACAATCAATAATTAATCAAATTCCAGATGAACATAATGTTAGTCTTATGTCGAAATACAAACTTATACCTGTTGTTCTTGAAATGGAATCGACAAATTCTTCATTGTCTCGTCTGTGCAAGTAGGAATTGGTTTGTCTTTTAAATTAAAAAGAGCCTCGTAATAAAGGCCAAGGAGATAGTTTGTGGAGTGAATAACTGGTTTTTCAGAAAGCGATGCATTTGTAATATCAGTTTTTATTTTATTCGATAAAAACATGCACCAATCAAATTTTTGCTTTCTGATAGTTGCAAGAATATATGCAATAGCCCAGTTTGGTATATTAGTTTTCCATCCATGCAAAACAATTCTGGCTTGAAAGAAAGATATCATAGCAGCAAGAAAGTGGTGTGCAATTCCTTGTGTATCCACACCACGTCTTGATTTGTTGACATGAGTTGCAAAAATCCAAAAAGATTAATTTAATTAATATAGATTTAGTTAAGATTAATTATCATAGAATTAATATCAAAAACTTGTGAAAATATAAAATAAAAATTGAAAACAGTTTATACGTACAATCAACATGGAAACCGAAAGTCGATTCAAGGTACTTTTTATCGGTTTCGACCAGGGTTGCTTTCGTTGTGACAATGGGTAAATTTTTGTATGGAAGGCCTGTTAAGCGATGAATATCAGCTGGATCGACACCGAATTGAAACATACGACTGTCATCCACAGTAACAGTAAACAAATTGTCCTCTGTATTGTAAGAGGAGAGTAGGTAATTCAGAATATCTTGATCTATTTCAAACTGGGGCATTTTAACGAGCCCATCAAAATCACATGCATCGACCAAATCCTTGTATTCTGAATTCATTTGCAAAACTGTCTGAATGTGGGGGCATAACAAATTCCTATAGAGTATCTTGCCCTTGGAATGGGCTGGATTCTGCTGATTGATTTTGATCTTGAGCTTGGCCTTGGGTTGCACTTGTAGTCACCATTGTACTTGTCCTTGAGCTTGATTGTACCTGAAATTGATTCCTGTAAATGAGAAATTTTGGGAGCCAGAGAGTGTAAATGAGAAAATGACTGGTGGGAGGGTATTTATAGGACAAAATAGGGTGCGACAGAAAGCCTTCTGTCACGTGTCAAGAACCCTTCTTGATGCATGACAGAAGGCTTGTTGTCACGCGTCAAGGCTTGTTGTCACGCGTCAAGAAACCTTCTTGACGATGTGACAGAAGGCCTTCTGTCATGCGTCAAGAAACCTTCTTGATGCATGACACAGAAGGCTTGTTGTCATGCGTCAAGAAGCTTCTTGACGCGCGACAAAAGGCCTTCTGTCACGCATCAAGAAGCCTTCTTGATGCGTGTGACAGAAGGCTTACTATCACGCGTCAAGAAACCTTCTTGATGCACGTGACAACAAGCCTTCTTGTCATGTGTCAAGAAAAATTCCTTGCCAGCCTTTGTGTGCATTGGCAGTCTTCTTCTGCATGACCTCAAAAATCAATCAGGAAGGTGTCAGCATCTGCAGGTGAAATTTTAGTTCTCAAAAAATGGAAAATTCACCTTTACGTGAAAGTGGATCCACCTATATTTTCTAGGGATTTTCCACCTCCATTTTACCACCTGCTTCTTAAAATGAGGGTAAATATTGACTATGTTATTTGGATATTATGGGAAATGGTTAAGATTGTTGGGAGGATTGAATTGGGATACTAGTTGTGATAAAAGAAGAAATGATAGCAATGGAGGTGGTAATAGTTGTGTTAATGGGAGGTAGATTAGGAGGGATGGGTGTGACTAGCTGAGAGGTTTGATGAGGTGGAGGATTGGTATAAGAGGATGGATCAAGCTCGTGTTGGGCCATGAAAAGCCCATTCATGGCTTGAGTGAAAAATACCACAAGTTATGAAGAAATAACTTGGGTTATCTTGGGTTTGGAATGATAACCATATAATTTTTGGAGAGATGGCATATCCATAGGAAGATAGGTTGACTACCTAAGAAGGTAATCATGGAGAGCTATGGGATTAACATCAAGAAGCTCTTGGAAATCCACACTATTGTGAGGGATAATGGAAGACCCAGAAACTTCAATCGACATAGTGAATGGAGTGGTTGGTCTTGATGGGATGGTTTGTTGGTAGAAGAAAGGATTGGTCTTATTATAGGTTTTGGTTTGAACTAGAGTTCCTTGATGAGGCACATTGATGATCAAAGGTTGGCTAAACATTGAAGAGGCAACCATAGGAATGGATGAGCCAATAGCCACAATGGAATTTTATTAGGATGACCTGATGGGCTTGTTTAATGCAATATTTTGTTCCATTTTCATAGCTAAAGAGCGTGTGATAACGGGCATGAAACAAAATAAGAAAATGATTGTTTTGCTAATTAAACCAAAAAAGAAAAGCATGGAATGTTTTCTTTATCTTGATTAATTAAAATATGTGAAAAATAAAAGTGGAAATGGTTTCGAGTAGTTTTGGATGGAAATTCCTTTATATACCCAAAGGTACGCGAGGCCTGAATCTGTGTAGGATTTATAACGCAACCAGAACACTGTGGCATTTTTCCTATTGGGTGATGAAATCCTAATCAGTTCAACCTGGTAGGGAATGTCTCGATGTGTAGATTAATGTGTGAGTTTTTTTATGTGAATAAACGTGAAATGCAACCAATTAAACTCCTACTTATACTAGATTTACAAGAAAGGATGTAAGAGGTTCTTTTTAAGTTCAAAAACCAAATGTTGAATTTCGATGAGAAAAAACACACAAGGAAGGGAAAATGTGATGCAAAAAGGAGAAAATAAGAAAAAAATCAGAATAACTGATGAATGCTATTCCTTTTTATCTGATCTTTAAAGTAGGAAAAGAGGAAACTCTAAGCAATCCACGATCCCAACATGAACACGCAAAAGAAAAGCCACTACCTGTAATGTTAGTGGAAAGTAGAAGACATAGTGAATGAAATGAAACAAAATGCAAGAGACTCACCTAAAAGGGTGCTCCCACTAGGAGTGCCAAAATGTTGACCAAATTTTCTCTTTCTTATTCAGATTAGTGGACTAGATACTAAAGAAAATAAAACAACTTAAAAATGTAAGGGTTTAAGGTACCTTGGAAGAGGGTGGTGATTAAATGAATAAGCACTGAGTATACTTCCTCACTAAAATTTTGATGAACCTACATGAAAAATATAACTAAGAGAAAAATGAATTAGATGGTATACGAGGAGGTGTCTTGATGAATTCAGTTCTAAGAAGTGTTAATTTCCTTATGTGGATGTCAACCCCCGTGTTTGATAAAAGATGATAAAATTAATGATAAAGGACTGAATAACATGCAGAAACTAAAACTAAACAAAATCTAGAAATTACATAAATGGATGGAAAGTGTAGATCTGATCTAAATCAACATGAAACAAATTTTACTTGGTTGGGTCATCGATGACCTAGGTTACAGAGGGCATGTTGACGACGACTTGAGCAGATGGATTTGGATAGAAAGCTGAAAATACAAATCTAAAGGGATTTGAGTGCAAATTACATGATCAAAGAAGTTTGGAAACATTGATAGAAACATATAGAGGTAAATCTAAGATAAGGAATAAAATAGGATGCAAGAAGATGACATTTTGGAAGGATTGGATGGCTAACAAGAAATGGGTCGATAGTGATTTGGTTGAGTTGGTGATGACTGGAGATAGGAAGAATGAACTTGGACTGACAGATAAGTACAGTGACAGATCTAAGAACTGGAAACCAAAACAGAACAAAGAATCATAGTGATGAAGACTTGGAGGGAATAATAGGTTAAAGAACAGGGGTGCATTGACGTTGACCTAGGTAAGGTGACGGTGACTTGGGAAGTTTTGGAAAAGGCTGAAGGTGGATGAGTTGGATGGACAACCTGTAAACAAGATGACTAAAAGAAGAGGTTGAATATGAAGCTCTAATGGTAGCTAGACCTGAAAAACATTAGTGACTAAAAAATAATGGCAATGATAAGAAATGATAGCATAAACCAATATAAGATCAAGATAAACTCCCTAAAGTCTACACAAGTGATGCAAATAAGCTCCAAGGGACTCAAAGAAGATTGTACCAGCTACAAGAAAGCTCATGCTCTAAGATAGGATCACAAAAATGAAAGAGAATTCTGATTATGCCTCCTTCTGTGAGGAGAGGTAAATGCAGCCTTATAGGGTCGACAGTGACCAGAGAGGGTTGTCGCCAACCATGGAGAACCATCCATTCATGTGGTGAAAGGATGATCTATTCGAGAGATGAGGATTTTATGGATTGGAATAAGTGCTTTGAAGCATTTAGGCGGGTTAGGGTTTCTTAGGGAAGTGATATGGGTGAGTGGGAGATAAGAATTTATTAAATAAAAGCTAGAAAAATATTAGGGATTAAGAACTAGGGGGTTTATGGGTGATAAACAACCTAGAGAAGGGAATTTAGGAATAATTAAGATTAATTAGATAATGAGATGAGGATGACGGGATAATTGATGAAGATTAATAATAAATTAAAATAGATAGGGAAAGATGAGAATACCAATAATTATATGAATTAAAATAAAAAGGGAGCTAGATAGATGATCATGGTAAAAGATGAAAACGTGTGTGACAGGGGTAGTGATACTAAATTTTGGTGTCTACACTAAGACCAATGACAATGCAAATGTATTTTAAGTATGGAATCTTGGATGAACGAGATGTAAACTACAAAACTAGTTATAGATCCATACCACATGCTATCGGTCGGTAGTATACATTCATGCTACTGATGGTACATATATTTATGCTACCGACCTATAACATATATGGTACCTACAACCTTATAGGAAAGGCTAAAGCATATATGCTACCGACCAGTAACATATTTTATAATCAATGAAATAGTTAGAATTTAAAATACATGGGGCCATGTATGCGATTTTCATGAGAATTTAGAACAAGGAAACATAAGATATGAACTTAAGATTTATGTTGGGTTTAAATACATGGGTATTTAAATCAATGAAGCATAAAGTAAGATAAAAAAAAGTACTAGTTGGGAAGCGTAATAAATAGGGTGTTACAGGAAATAGTAATCAAATGAATGCCAAGTATAAGATAAAAAATTAAATATTAACTCGTAAAGGGCATTATAGTCCATTATCACCACCCTCAACTTCCATTTTGGGATACCTTTAATTATAATAAAAAATATTGTAGAGATCAAATTTGTGTAAGGAACTCGTTACTTAAGAGTGTTAGCATATTTATGTGTTTATTGGTTATTTGTGTACGTGAGGCTATTATTGGCACACACCCATTATATCTTCACTTTTTGGATTTTTCTTTTTTATCACCAACTCTTTGTTGACTCCCTTTTTTGCAATCTCAGATTGTTGACATTTTATATCTCTTATGAACTTTGTTGTGTTCCTTTCTCCTTATTTTTTCTTCTCTTATCTTTCTATAATTTTTTGGAATTTTGACCAATTTCTTAGCATATTGACCTTTTTAATCCCATGTGAAATGGTCATCTTCTCAAAAAATGGCTTCCTCGTTGTTGTGGGTACTTTCACTCATGACCCTATTTTATTAAGTTTGGTTCCCCTTTTATGGTTAGTTTTACCACTTATTGTGTGTCATCATCCATGTCTAGAAGGATCTAATTTGAATTCAAGAGATCTGTTAATATAGACTAGAGGAAATCACATTGTTATATTTCCTTTGTACTAGAAGTATGTCGAAGATATGAATCTACTTTTATTAGGAAACATCCCCACTAAAAGGTTATTCAAATATTTTAAGATGTATTCCAACTGATATTAAATATTGTATATAAAAAGATAGACTACAAATCACACCCAAGTGGCACAATCAAGACATCAATAGGGAGGCATACAATAAATTGAAGTTGATGTGGGGATGACACCTAGATGCCACATGGGGATTTTATTGAGGGAAGGTGTAGCCAACCTCATGGTGTTGTTGTGTATGACCCAAAATGTGAACCATGGATCATATGTGAAGGATCTTGATGTGGTCTTTGCTTATGAGGAAATATATTAATGGGGGGTTATTGGTTGTATGATATGTTGGATGATAAATTTGGTGTGAATGTACTTCAAAAGAAAGAGGGAATCATAGATTCAGTTGCTCACGTTGGTATATGGAAAGGGATATGCTAGGCCATGAGATTGATAAGTGGGGGAATTAAAACATCGATGTGAAGTGATGGAAAATTCAAATGGAAAAGTACGTGGTTTTGTGCTAAATATATAAGAAATTACATGAAATAATCTAAATGCACCAATGACGAGGCAAAATTTGGCCCATATATTTTTAGTTATAAGAACCTTTTGGTTGATATAGAGAAGGAATTTTTTTGTAACTATTTTTCATCAATTGGGTTTTTTTCAATACATCAAGTACTTTAAGAAAATACACGTGTAATAAATATATTTAAATATCAAAAAAATTGAAGACTGGGGAGTGTAGTATTTTATTTCACCTAAATGGTATAGGTGTTGGCATCTCATTTAGAGAGATCTACATGCTCACCCAAAGCGCGTGAAGCTACCAGGTCCCTCCTTTGTATTTCATGTCAAGATGTTGGCATGCATAATCAAAGTGATATCTAATCTAGTACTCATTCAATCATACTAAACCATTGCATACATTCACTTGGAAACACATGTAATAAGGAAACATAAAAGATCAGACTATTACCAATATCAATTACACAATGAAATATCCATATTCAGACATATCAATGACCCTAATCCATCCACCATGATCAATTATATCAAAAGTATTACATGCCTAAATTATTACATGAAAAAAGTTGAATAGATAGCAACCAAAAATACCAGAACACTGGAACATGCATAAGTATCAAACCCTATACCATAACTGCATAACAAAGATACTCATGCAAGATATATATATATATATATATATATATATATATATATATGTATGTATGTATATGTATATATATATGTATGATATATATATATATATATACATATACATACATATAAATATATATATAGTATATATGGGGACTTGTATATATATATATATATACCCTTGTATATATATATATATATACACTGACATACCCACATACATATCATACATAATAATATATATATATATATATGCATGCTAATAATAATATATATATGCGTATAGGCGTGCCAAAAATAGACTATATTTATGCTTTAAGGTGGATAATAATAGAATACACTTTAAATATAACTCGTTTCGAGACGATTATTAATAGCTCGATCCATATATATGTCTCTTGATCTTTGGTCTGGATGTGCTTATAACCAAAAATAGACCTTCCATGACCACCCAGTCTCCTTGTTTTTCTCTGGTTCTAAATCATTTCTTGGTCAGCACTCTAACTCTGTAACACCCTCAATAGTGGTTATATTCCTCCTTTTCATTTCAAGTGTTGACATGTGATTTTATTAATAAAGGTGTGTTTGTTTGACTGTTGAAGATCACACTTGAAATGTATAAATCAATTACGCTTGTTGATTGGAGGGCTGGTAGGTTGTTGCTTGCAATAATCTATTTCACTCTCTTTGGAAAAGTTGCAATCTGGTTTTTAAGAGTTGTAACTTACCTTTAGCATCATGGACTCATCCTTGGATCAATTCCATTGATCCAAGGTATGTTTTAAATATTTTATTATAACTGAATGAAAAATCGACATTCATCGTTTGTGAGGCTTAACGGATTGAACTTGTGTTTGTGTAAAATTCTTTATCATCTTGGAAACAGTTCTTGCATTCTATTTTTGTTAAGCTCAACTCTTCTTGGTCGACCCTTGTAGGGTGCTTATGGCATCAAGGGAATTAGGAACCCTGCTTCGATATTATTGAGTTAAATAGATTGTTGTGTACCTTAACAAACACGGGATTCAGGTAAGTTACCTAACTACTATTACTATACCCTTTTATGAGGGATGACATTCTAACCTAAGTTGTTAGCTTGTAATGAAGTGACCTAGGGGGATGCTAAGTTATTTTTGAACCTATAGTTTCTGGTTAAAACTACATCCTAACCTAGAATGTAAAAAATTGTTGGGGGTTATATCCTAAGGTTATTTACATAAACTAACTTTATCAGATCTTACCTAATGAAAATTATAGTCTATCCTAACTTGTGGGATATTGAAAGTGGGACCTAGGTGTGCCATTGACAATGGGATACTAAGTGGCAATTACACTATTTTTACTGGGATTTGTTTTGATTTGGTTTTTGAATACATGAAAGGACTACCAATGTGGCAGGGGTTAGTGATTAATATTAGATGGAGAACTATGTGGAGGCATTATCTAATTTTGGAAATCCCCACTATGAATTTCAAAGGGTCTCGCCAAGTATGAATGAAGGTGGCACCTAGGAAATATAAATAAGGAAAAAAGTTTTAATGGCATAATGAAGCCTCAGGTTTGGATATGGCAATTGTCTTGGAAGGCATGTTGGTAGATTCGTTGAGGGTTGTTTATCTTTGCATGGCTTCACAAATTTTTTCTCGTGGCATGAGGAGCTATCTGGTTCTTTGAACCAGCAATTTGATCTCCACTTAGTAGAGAATTTTTGAACTCTCTGAGATATTTTCACTCCGAGGAATGTATAAGTGGGATGCATGGAACAAAGATCCCATATGGTTGTTTGATCTTGTTTGCATAAGAAGAGGTCTTAGAAACCACTGGAAGTCTTCTGAGAATCGGCTAGAGGTAAGCTATCAGACATGATAGGCTCTACCCATTAAGATTTCTGTGCTTTCTTCTAAATGATTCATTAAGCGTAATTTTGGTCACTAGACAATGCCAATATTTGGGCTTGATATATGTGGGGTTATTCTAGACTTACATGATAAGCTTGTGAAAATTTGTGGGTTTTAGTGGATGCGAATCCTTTGTTAATTATTCAGTTTTTGGAAAACTTCTCAACTGGTTGACAGATGGTTGCATGTAATTATTTTGGAACTAGAGCAATCTGTACTAGAAGATCAGGTGACCTCTAGAGGAAACTTGAACTAGTAGTTCTGTTACTAGATTTAAGCCTGTATCTTGTTTCGAATCCACTTGACCACTTGCATTTGACCACCTCATAAGGTGCAGCCAAGAGTTGGATTATTTCTTGATGGGTGTCTGAATTTGTTATTGGGTATGACGGTATTCGATCTGTACTTAAGCATGTTGAGCTTGAACTAGGAACTCTTTGGCTGAGCTTAACTTGAACTGTCAGTGTTGTTGAGATGGTCTTCTATCTCTACTTCATGGTTGTGTACATAGTTGTTGTAGCACTCCAAGAATCTCTATCAACTTGTATGAAGCTGTGATTGGTTTTAGCTTTCTTTACGGACTGCAAGTGGTTAGTTTGAATGTGCCAAACTTATGATGTTTAGAACCATTAGCAAACTTGATATCACAATAGGGCTTACGAATTCTGTACTCATGTTGAGTTATGCATGTTGTGACCTTTGAACTTGAGTGTCTATACTAAGATTTTATTCTTCCTTATGCAAAATGGACAGGCCTGAACCCGTAATAGGGTGTTGGTAGGAATTTTGAGATTTTACAAAAGCCATGTTATTCCATATAAGATTCATATTTGAACTTATGTTGTTTGACCTTGTGATCTAGTACAGCTCAACACATCACAAGAATTCGTTGTTGGTCATAAGTTGATCCGTATGAAGGAAATTCTTATGAGTTGTATATTGTTGAAAGATTCCATTTTCAAAAAAATAAGAAAATTGCAGTTTCCAATTTAGTATTGTTTGATGTGAAGGGGTCTTGTGCACTTGTTGGTGAATTTGAGTGTAACTTCTTTATCTAAACCTTTGTTTTGATGCAAGAAGGAACATGTTATTTGATTCTACCTTTGACAAGCACTATGTTTCCAAACTTAACTGGGCATGTGAATCTTAGAGTGTATTTTGTTCATATCTGCTCTGAGCGTATGTCTTGTCTTGTGGAAGATTTTGACATGCCCATATTCTTGACAATAATTGGGACTGAAACTTTGATCTATTAAGGAACCAACGTATGAGCCAAGAGGTTCATGGAAGAGTTACTTCTTCCTTTCTATATTTTAATTGGAACAAACCCTAATGAAGGTATGCATGTTTGTGGATACTAGGAGAGGTTTGTGGTTATATTGATTGAGGATGAGTTGGAATAAGGTAAGGACAGCAATTCAGTCTTATCGAGTCACTTTTAACTATTTACTCCCATCTGAGTAGTGGGTTTTGGTGAATGCTAATTTCAAACATGAGTATTCTATTTGTTGTCCGAAAGTTTCACTACCAGCCTTAAAAAATGTTGACAATGTGAATCATGAGTTGGAAATTTGGATATCTTCTCATTAGCAGTTTGTTAAACAAATGTTTGTAATGGTGATGTGAATGTTTCATTTTTAGTGACTTGATCCATCTTTTGCAACCAATTAGTCTCAAGAGCACCAAGAGTAGCGGTGAATGCAAACCTCTCAATGGCCAAGCCACATGTTTGAGACTGTACAATGTGATTCATTCTTAAGAACTGTTTAGAATTTGAGCTAGGTATATGATTAGGTCTTATGTAGGTTTCATCAGAAAATTGGAGGTAAAGCTTGACTGTGCTTTGGTTTTGAGCTCATCTTTTGGAAACTTAGCATAAGAGTCATGTTGTTCTTCACAGAAGGATCATTTCATACTTGAAATGAAATATGGTAGTGGGATATTGTAACACCCTCAACAATTGTTATATTCCTCCTTTGCATTTCAAGTGTTGACATGTGATTTTCTTCTAAAGATGTGTTCTTTTGATTTTTGGAGATCATGCTTGATATGGATAAATATTTTATGTTCTTAAGATCATTATACTGGAATGGAATGATTCCATGAATTCATTTTTCACTACTTGTAGGTAAGTTGCAATCTGGTTTGAGAGTTGCAAACTTATCTCTTTATCTGACTCATCCTTGGATCAATTTCAATGATCCAAGGAATGTTTTAAACCTTCTCAGTTGAATGAATGGTAAATTGACATTCCATAATTGAGGGACATAGCGGACTGAAATTTGTTATTACAAGTTCTTTAATCTTGTGTGAATGTGTTTCCATTCAGTTGTATGTTGTGCTTAGGTCCTTGGAGATCGATCTTGGCAGTACATTGCTGACGTAAATGAAATACAACCTGTTCATGACATAGGAAGGATTTGGAATCCTAAAACTAAAGGATTATCCTACAGAATCCTAAGCTGGTAAGAATATTTACTACCTAGCTATGTTACTTAATTGAATTTTTATTCTAACCTAAGCTTTGGGTTGGCTACCTAAGCCTTGTGCTAAGGGAATATGGAAAGGTTGCTAGGCTATCTAAATTAACCTAAAACCTAATGCTATAAGGTTATGAGATGATCTAACCTATTGCCTAAAACTAAAAGGTTGTGAATTAATCTAACCTAATGTTGGAATTACCTAAGGTAATGTGTTAAGGCCTAAGGTAATTATTCCTAAACTAACCTAAGTTTTAAGGGATCTATCCTAAGCTATTTAAATGGGAACCTAAAGGGGTCGCATGCCTCTATGGCGATGGTTCTAATGGCATTGAATTTGTTGATAAGGTTTTTAAGGCATTAAGTACTGCCAGTTTTGGCAGGGGCTAGTTGACTTGGTGGAGGCTTATGTGGAAGCTCCACTAAAGATGGAATTGCATGTTAAATGGGAATTGGCATTCGCCAGATTTGGGAGGCAGTGGCAAGGAGAGATAAGTGGGAAAATTGGAATTAATGAAATTAATTGGCCTCAGGTTTTGTTCACAAACCGTCTTGGAAACTTGGAAGGTGGGTTTGTGGGAGGTTGTTGGTTTTTGCATGATTTTTAGATTTTTCTCTGCATGGAGCAAACTGGTTCTTCGAACCAGCAGTTTGACTTTCACTTCATTGCTATTTTTAACTCACCTGGTCTATTTTCGATCATGGGAAGGTATATGAGGCATTCTGAGGAAAGTTGTTGGTTGGTTGATCTTTCATGGAGGAGAAAAGGAGTTGGAAGCTTGGCTGGAAGTCTCCTTCGATTTGGCAGAAGTGCACTATCAGGCATGATAGGCTCTAACCATTAAGATCTCTTACTTTCTTCTAAATGTTTTCATTAAAACAACTCTGCTCTTATGAGATTCTTGGTTTGCATGTTTTATCTGGTTATTTGCTTGCTGGGTTTTATAAATCTCTGGAAATTTGGGTATGAATCCATGGAAAATTAATGTTAAGTCTTGGAAACTTTCTTTGTATGGGTTAAATAATGAAACATGCATGAGAAACTTGTTTCTGTAGCTCTGCTTATCATTTCTTCAACTGGTATTCGAAGAGTTGTGTTTTTAACTGACCTTCGTTTTTGTTTATTTGGTTCTGAGCTTTTGGGAAGCTTGAGTCCCATCTGATCTTACATTGGAGCTCGTGTTTTGTTTGAGATTGAGATTTTATTTGAGCTCGTGTTTCGTTTAAGCCTGTATTCAAGTTCGTGTTTAGTTTGAGCTTGATTTGGGGTTAGTATTTTGATAAGAATTTTTGCTGGAGGTTCTTGTTACTCTGAAACCATGTTTGGAATCTTGGGTAATCCTGGACTATTGTTTGAAGTTGTATGTAGCTCTGTACTCGTGTTTATTCTTGTGTTATTCTGGACTGTTAATGGAAGTTCATAATGTACACAACACTCGTATTTTATTATATGGTTCTGAACTCTGGTTATAATCTCATGTTTCGTTTTGACCTGGTATGAGTTTTCTTTGTTTAAAATACAAACTGGAATGGGAACTTGTTGTTGCCCTGAACCTGTGAATATTTACTTGAATGGTTCTGAACTCTTCTGTGAGAAACTTGTGTTTCATTTTGAGTTGGAAATAGGGTTTCTTGTTTATGTTATAAACTGGTTAAGGTTGTTCGTATTATATTCTGTCTTGTATTATGATATTTGTATATATTTGTGCTCATGTTTGAGACTTTGTGATTCGACACTATACATGTAATTTGGTACTTAGTGTTTGGAATTTATAGCTTGAACGATGTGTTGGTTCTATTCTGGTATTTGTGAGTTGGTTTTAAATTGCATTCAAGTTGAAAGCTTATAACTCTTTTAATTCAAACTACTTACTCAAAGTAAATCTGGGGAAGTAGTATGACTGAGCTGTTTGAATATCTCTTGGAGATTTAACTAGAAATGCTTTTGTTTGATAGTGGATTTGGAACTTATTTTAAAGACGAGTTTTGTACCAGTGCTTAGAAATTGTAGTGGAAGGATTACTTAACTCTGTTCAGTTTGATTTTGTTTTATAGTTCTAAAAGAATTATGAACCACTTACTCTTAAGTACAATGTTGTGGAGGCATTTTAAAGGAACTTCAGTTTTGAGTTCGAGGATACTCCTGAACTGGTTTAGTTTAAGGTTTCAGGTTTTCTATTCTTGTTGGGATCAATAAGTGAATACTTGAGTCTTTTAAAAGAAAAAAGGAAATTGAGAATCCTTAGGGAAAGTGTGTTGTTTTTGAACTTTATTGTTTCTGTTGTTCTGAACTGAAATTGGAACTCATTCTTTTTAATGATAAGGATTGTAAGGGAGACTTGCAGTACGTTTTCTTTACAATGAGTTGGTTTTGTTCTCTCTTCTGGGAACTAGTGTATGAGCTTATTGTTTGGATTAGAAGAGGGAATTTTTTGTTAAGTGTAGAGAAATGATTTAAGGATTGAATCAAATTCTGATAATATTCCTTTTCTAACCTATTGGGATTAGTTCATTTGATTGAACCCTTCTGTTATTAGTTCTCTTGTGAAATGGAGATTTATTATAATTGTTTAGTCTTCCTTGTTCATATCATTTGTTGAAGTGATGTAGGAAGAGATTTGATGTTTCAGTTTTGTTGAACAGAAAATATAATCTTGTTGGTAGACTGTTTAAATTCTATATTCCTTCTTAGATTGATATGGGATTCTGTTCTGATGAAAATCTTAAATGTTGAATTTAAAGGTAGTTGTCCTTTAAACGAAACAGTTAAATTCATGTTATGAACCTGTTTCTATTTTCAGATGTTTTGTGTTGGGCATAGTTTGGAATGGTTATTCTTCTTCCTTGCTTAGGAGCTAGATGAATCATCCTAATGGGAACTATGCTGTAAACCCTTCCTTTGTCTTATAGTAAAGTTAAATGTTGTATTCTATTATGATAGAATTGGGAACAATAAGATGTTATGATTTGTTGTTTGTTTAAAGGTAATTGATAGGATCAATTAAAATTTAATTTTGTAAGGCAGATGTTGTGGATTATATTTTGTTCTTCTCTTAGAAGTGAATTCAGATTGGTTAATGTACTTCTTTTCTTATTGTTATTACTTATACTGATATGTATGATATATTAATTGTTTCATTAAAGCAGAGTTGTTTTAATGGAACAATTAGTGGAATGCACTTCATTTTAAGGCTTAGTGCTTATCATGCTCAGTTCATTGAACTGACCCGTGCTAGCAATTTTTGCAGATGGACTTCGTAAGTGATAAAAGAAGGCAAAACTTATATGATGCATTGGCTGATTTAAGTCTGATTCTTTGTGAAGAATTCTGATTCGTTCTTGAGTTGTATTGAAAAAGAAAAATTGTATTCTTTTTAGAATGAAGGTTTGTTGTTATGCAGTATGCCTAAAATGCATAAGTCTTGTAAATGTATAAGTTTTAAAGATGAATTGAAAGTTGGGAATTTACTTGTATTGGTTGTGTAAATTATCTTGTACTTTTATGAAAGAGATGGAATTCTATCTTGTTGATATTCTTCATATTATTTATATGCTTAATTGGTTATCTTTTGATAAGTTGGATAAAGGGATTTAGTTCAATTTCCCTAATTAAGATGCAACTTGTTAAGTTGCAGAATATGATGTTCTTTATCTAAACAATTTAACATAGTAATGTAATGTGTGTTGAACATGCAGTAAAACTATAGAAATTGTAAAAGATAAGGAGGGTATGATAAACCCTAACACTAATTCATGAAGAGGAAGACTCTTCCTCTCAAAAAAGGAATGTAAATGAAAAGGAAAGGTAATGTGATTGTTAATCATTAGACTTCATATTCAATGAAGTCTACCTAGTTAAACCTATGTGGTTGCTACACCTCCTTGATTGGTTAAGTTACATTATAATGGAACTTATGATGTTGTTGTCATGTTTTTAGTTAACTGTTTGTTAAGCCAGATAAACTAAACTTAAAAATGCAAGCTTAAGTTAAGGAAGTTCTTTAACGATTAATTGAATCTGATATGGAAAAAGAACTTAAGGAGTGTTGGATTAGGGTTTAGCAAGGTTGCTATAATCTGTTTTTAATAATCCAAATTAATTATATTAATAACCTCCTAGGGGTATGTACATCTCGATGAGGCTGTTTCTGTAGGATGTTGGCACATGCAAACTACAGGGCTGTACTTTCAAGAAGATTAGGATCTTCTCGAGGATACAACGATGCAGTTGACATGTGGCAACACCCTTCTGCATTGATCATCTAGATCTACACACATTTGGACTTGAACTTAGTTTCTCCTCTAGGTCCAGTTAGTAGCATGTTTAGGATAGGGAATTAGCCCCCTAAGACTCAGGGTACCTTGGCACATGGGGTTGACTTAGGTCAACCCAGTATGCCCATTTACCCTAAGTCATTGTGAGCCTCTTCCTATCATAAATTATGTTGTTAACCTGAACTAGGGTTAAACCTTGGGCAAGTGGACTGACAAAAGTCAGTAAAGGACATTCTAGATAACAATAGGAGTGGGGTGAAGGATGTATTCTGGATTGACGAGTATGCCGTCAAGGAATAACAACATGAACAATATGTTATAAATCTTTGGCCAAAGTATCGCAAGCTGCTGGTTACATTGTCCTATGTCACCTAGCCTAAGGATCTTGATGCAGATGAATATTGGTAGCATATATTTAGATAGGTTTATTAGAAAAATCACTCAATACCTAGAAGAGGGTAAGAAAACCAAGTATACACAGTATACGAAAAGTATTCAATACTTAATGTTAATCATGAATAGATTGGTAGTTCACCGAGTTATGAAATGAATAGATCGGTAGCTCATTGAGTCATTACAGCTGCATATGGTTATCTGTTATAAGAATGGTGGTTATGGAATGTGTGTTCTAAATTATGTATTTAGAATAGAGAACATTTTTCATGCAAAAAAAAAAAATTCCCTTGTTTGTAAAGTCTTAAAATGGGAATGTTACATCTTGGTATCAGAGCTGAAGGTTATAGCTCTTGGACCTATTGTGTCCATAATCTGATAAAACTTAAATTTTCTTGTAACAGAAACATGGTTAGAAAAAGAGGAAATGTTACAAACAACCCTCCATCTGATGAAGGAGTAGCAACAGCCCCAAAACTTGATGAGATCCTTATTGCCCTATTAGACACAAGAGATCGTTTGGATGTGCTTGAACAACAAGTAATGGGTAATGAGGAGGAAGAAGAAGCTGATAACAATAATCAGCCACCTCCAGGGGACAACGCCAATGTGGGTGTTGATAATAACAATGTTAACATACCTATTCAGCCTGAGAAGAAAAAGGCTAGGCTAGCAGTAGAACTCACTAATGACATAAAAAGGATAAGTCCACCCAAGTTTGATGGCAACACATTAGGAGATAGGGCAGAGAACTGGCTCAAGTGAAATGGAGAAATACTTTGCAATAAGAAATTTCTCAGAAGAAACAAAGGCGATATGGGGAGCATATCAACTTTCTCATGAAGCATCTTCATGGTGGGATAGCCACAAGGCTGAGTTGAACATTGATGAATCTAATATCACATGGGACCAATTTAAAGGTTACTTTAGGAAACGATGGCTGCCACAACTCTACTATGATCAGAAAATGACTGAATTTCAGAACTTAGCTCAAGGAAAGCTAACTGTAACTGAGTATTGGGAGCAATTTACAAAACTCCTAAAGTATGTGCCTTAGTACCAAACTGATGAGAAGTTTAGGATACTGAAATTCATCATGGGATTGAATCCTGTTATAAGGGGAGAGGTGGATGTTCACATCCTAACCATGATGGAAGGGGTTGTTGAAAAATCCATAAGGCAGAAAAAAATTAAAGGCAATTTCTACTCACAAGGAGGAAGTAAGGAAGAAGAATCCCAACTCCTCTTCATCATCTCTTGCATTGGTTAAGAAATAAGGCATGGAAGAAATTTGAAAAACACATTAGTTTTCATGACCTGAAAAAAAATAGAGATTAGTGAAATAAAGATTTTGTTAGAAAAATGCACTAACAACTTAAAAACAAAAATAAAGGAAAGAAGTCCTTATATGGGTCAGAATTACTGAATCTAAGGAGAAATTATGGAACGATATGAGCTGTTAGGAAGACTTCAGTGATGTATTTCTGGAAGAATTTACCAGGTCTTCCACCCAAAAGGGAATTTGATTTCATAATTCAGATCAAGCCTAGAACTGAACCTATTTCTAAAGCACCATAGAAATGACTACTATAGAATTAGTAGAGCTTAAGGCTCAGTTGCATGAACTTTTGTCTCAAGGTTTGATTAGACCAAGTGCTACCTTGGGTTTAATTTTTGTGGAAAAGAAAGATGGAACACTTAGATTGTGCATTGATTACAGAATGTTAAACAAGACAACAATCAAGAATAAATATCCACTCCCTAGGATTGATGATTTATTTGATCAGATGCGTGGAGCATCAGTATATTCCAAGATAGATCTTCGATCTGAGATATCATCATGTTGCGAATTAAGGATGAGGATATTCATAAGGTGTTAACTTTCAGAACAAGGTATGGACATTACGAGTTTATGGTTTTACCTTTTGGATTAACTAATGCACCTGCGACATTTATGAATTTAATGAATAATATATTTCAAGAATACTTGGACAAATTTATGCTCGTATTCTTGGATGACATTCTCATATATTCAAAAATTATTGAGGAACACCAT
Organism: Taxus chinensis; assembly: GCA_019776745.2. Classification (NCBI taxonomy): domain Eukaryota; kingdom Viridiplantae; phylum Streptophyta; class Pinopsida; order Cupressales; family Taxaceae; genus Taxus; species Taxus chinensis. Next base: position 76,305,494 of record CM034157.1, read on the forward strand.
GAGCATTTGAAAATAGTTTTGAGAATATTATGAAAGAATGATATTTGGTAAGCTGTCCAAATGTTCTTTCTATGACACAGAAGTCCACTACTTGGGTCATGTTATAAGTAAAGATGGAATTGTTTTAGATCCTTCAAAAATTAAGCTATTTCTAGAATGGCCTGCACCAAAGAATGTACATGAAGTTAGAAGCTTCATGGGACTTGCATGGCTACTATAGGAAATTTGTAAAAGATTTTTCTAAGATAGCTACACCAATAAATTCTTTATAGAAGAAAGAAAAAAAGTTTGTTTGGAGTGAGAAATGTGAAATTGCATTAAAACCTTGAAGGAACAGTTAACTTCAACACCTATTCTTACAGTACCAGATCCTAATGGAGATTTTATGGTGGTAACTGATGCATCTGGTGAAGGTCTAGGAGGTATTTTGTTACAAAGTGGTCATGTCATAGCATATGAAAGTAGGAAACTTAAGTTACATGAGTTGAATTATGCTCCACATGATTTAGAGCTTGTTCCATTGTTCATGCACTACAAGTTTGGAGGCATTACCTTCTTGGTAATCCTTTTGAATTGAAAACTGATCACCTTGGACTGAAGTATATCTTCACTCAATAAATCTTAATGCAAGACAACTTGGAAAAATTGGAGTTTTTGTCTCAATATGATTTTGACATCAGTTATATAAAGGGTAAAGAAAATAGAGTGGTTGATGCTCTAAGTCGTAGGAAGCACATTTTGGCTCTTATAATGTTAAGAACTAGTTTAAGGATGAAGTAAAAAGTGTTATGGAATCTGATTCTTACTTTCACAAGTAAAAGTGCACACTTGTTGTAGATTCGAATGATTCAAGGTATAAAGGTTTTCAATTTGATAAAGAAGGAATCTTACGATTTGAAAACAGAGTCTATGTACCTTCGCTAAATGATTTGAGAAAGAAATTGTTAGTAGAATTTCATAATTCACCTTTTTCTGGACACCCTAGCATTACAAAAATGCTTGCTGATATAAAACAACAATATTTCTAGAAAGGAATGAAAAAGGATGTTCTAAACTTTGTGACACATTGTCTTGAGTGCTAATGTGTTAAGGCAGAACATATGCACCCAGCTGGTTTGTTGTATCCTCATAGCATACCGCAGTATAAATGCAGGTAATAAACATGGATTTTGTACAAGGGTTACCTATGTCGAGAAATAAGCATGATGTTATTTTAGTAGTTGTGGATAAACTAACAAAGGTAGCACATTTTATTGTTGGGAATATGAAGGATGATTCTCCTATTTTGGCAAGAAGATTTGTACACGAAATTTTTAGATTACATGGAGTACCTGAGTTAATCATTTCAGATAGAGATCCTAGAATGATGTCAAGATTTTGGAAAACGCTTAATGCAGCTCTAGGAACTAAGCTGAATTTTAGTTCTGCGTATCATCTGGAAATAGATGGGTAGACTGAAAGAGTAAATCAAGTTTTAGAAGATATGTTACGAATGTATTGCATGGATCAACAATATAAGTGGGAAGAGTATCTTCCATTAGTTGAATTTGCATACAATAATACATATCATGCTTCTCTTAAGATGGCACCTTTCGAGGCATTATACGGAAGAAAATGTAGAACCCCTGTTAGTTGGGATAACATAGAGGATAGAGAGGTAATTGGACCTGAAATTCTTACTGAAATGGAACAAGTTAAATTGATTCGTGAACGCTTGAAAGAAGCAGCAGATAGGCAAAAGAGTTACGCTGACTTAAAGAGGGTTGATAGGAAATTTGAACTTGGTGAGAAATTCTTTCTTTGGGTTAAACTGAAAAAGAGTTCTATAAATTTTGGCAAGGCTGCCAAGTTATCACCTCGTTATGTGGGACCTTTTGAGATAGTTGAAGTAATCAACCCTGTAGCTTATCGTTTAGCATTACCTCCTGCTTTGTCATGAATGCATGATGTTTTCCATATTTCTTTGCTTAAGAAATATGTTTCAGATTTATCACACATGTTAAATTGGAATTCCTTGTAGGTCCAGGACCCAGGAATAATCATGGTTAAACCCATACGAGTGCTTGAAACTTGCCAGTTGCATTTGAGAAATTGAGAAATAAGTCAATGTAAAGTCCAGTGGGACCAGTTTAACGAAGATAGTGCAACTTGGGAAAACCTAGAGGATATGAAAACTTCTTTTCCATATCTATTTGAACAGAATTGATTCTGTAGACTATTAAAAAAATATGATTTTCTTCTTTATATGACAATAAGTATGCCAGTTTTGGGCAGATATTTATATGAATTGAATAAACAGCTATTTAATGTTGATTTCTAGAACTATAAGGTTTTGATATATTTGACTTATGGTAAGAGAAGTGAATGAATTGATTGTCCTTGATGTAAATTGTTAAAATGAGGTAATCATCGGGATGATGATTCTTTTTAGGAGGGAAGCATGTAACACCCTCGACAATTGTTATATTCCTCCTTTGCATTTCAAGTGTTGACATGTGATTTTCTTCTAAAGATGTGTTCTTTTGATTGTTGGAGATCATGCTTGATATGGATAAATATTTTCTGTTCTTAAGATCATTAGACTAGAATGGAATGGCTTCCTTGAATCCATTTTTCACTTCTTGTAGGTGAGTTGCAATCTGGTTTAAGAGTTGCAAACTTATCTCTTTATCTGACTCATCCTTGGATCAATTTCAGTGATCCAAGGAATGTTTTAAACCTTCTCAGTTGAATGAATGGTAAATTGACATTCCATAATTTGAGGGACATAGCGGACTGAAATTTGTTATTACAAGTTCTTTAATCTTGTGTGAATGTGTTTCCATTCAGTTGTATGTTGTGCTTAGGTCCTTGGAGATCGATCTTGGCAGTACATTGCTGACGTAAATGAAATACAACCTTTTCATGACATAGGAAGGATTCGGAGTCCTAAAATTAAAAGATTATCCTACGGAATTCTAAGTTGGGTAAGAATATTTACTACCTAGCTATGTTACTTAATTGAATGTTTATTCTAACCTAAGCTTCCTATTCTACTTTGTTGGGTTGGCATCCAAACCTAAGCCTTGTGCTAAGGGAATATGGAAAGGTTGCTAGGCTATCTAAATTAACCTAAAACCTAATGCTATAAGGTTATGAGATGATCTAACCTATTGCCTAAAACTAAAAGGCTGTGAATTAATGTAACCTAATGTTGGAATTACCTAAGGTAATGTGTTAAGGCCTAAGGTAATTATTCCTAAACTAACCTAAGTTTTAAGGGATCTATCCTAAGCTATTTAAATGGGAACCTAAAGGGGTCACATGCCTCTATGGTGACGGTTCCAATGGCATTGAATTTGTTGATAAGGTTTTTAAGGCATTAAGTACTACCAGTTTTGGCAGGGGCTAGTTGACTTGGTGAAGGCTTATGTGGAAACTCCACTAAAGATGGAATTGCATGTTAAATGGGAATTGGCATTCACTAGATTTGGGAGGTGGTGGTAAGGAGAGATAAGTGGGAAAATTGGAATTAATGAAATTAATTGGCCTCAGGTTTTGTTCACAAATCGTCTTGGAAACTTGGAAGGCGGGTTTGTGGGAGGTTGTTGGTTTTTGCATGCTTTTCAGATTTTTCTCTGCATGGAGCAAACTGGTTCTTCGAACCAGCAGTTTGACTTTCACTTCATTGCTATTTTTAACTCACCTGGTCTATTTTCGATCATGGGAAGGTATATGAGGCATTCTGAGGAAAGTTGTTGGTTGGTTGATCTTTTGTGGAGGAGAAAAGGAGTTGGAAGCTTGGCTGGAAGTCTCCTTTGATTTGGCAGAAGCGCTATCAGGCATGATAGGCTCTAACCATTAAGATCTCTTGCTTTCTTCTAAATGTTTTCATTAAAACAACTCTGCTCTTATGAGATTCTTGGTTTGCATGTTTTATCTGGTTATTTGCTTGTTGGGTTTTATAAATCTCTGGAAATTTGGGTATGAATCCATGGAAAATTAATGTTAAGTCTTGGAAACTTTCTTTGTATGGGTTAAATAATGAAACATGCATGAGAAACTTGTTACTGTAGCTCTGCTTGTCATTTCTTGAACCGGTATTCGAAGAGTTGTGTTTTTAACTGACCTTCGTTGCTGTTTATTTGGTTCTGATTTTTTGGGAACCTTGAGTCCCATCTGATCTTACATTGGAGCTCATGTTTTGTTTGAGCTTGAGCTTGTATTTGAGCTCATGTTTCATTTGAGCCTGTATTCGAGTTTGTGTTTAGTTTGAGCTTGATTCGGGGTTAGTGTTTTGATAAGAATTTGTGTTGGAGGTTCTTGTTACCCTGAAACTATGTTTGGAATCTTGGGTAATCCTAGACTGTTGTTTGAAGTCCGTATGTAGCTCTGTACTCATGTTTATTCTTGTGTTATTCTGGACTGTTAATGGAAGTTCATAATGTACACAACACTCATATTTTATTACGTGTATGGTTCTGAACTCTGGTTAGAAGTTTGTGTTTCATTTTGAACTGGTATGAGTTTTCTTTGTTTAAAATACAAACTGGAATGGGAACTTGTTGTTGCCCTGAACCTGTGAATATTTACTTGAATGGTTCTGAACACTTCTGTGAGAAACTTGTGTTTCATTTTGAGTTAGAAATAGGGTTTCTTGTTTATGTTATAAACTGGTTAAGGTTTTTCGTATTATATTATGTCTTGTATCATGATATTTGTATATATTTGTGCTCATGTTTGAGACTTTGTGATTTGACACTGTACATGTAATTTGGTACTTAGTGTTTGGAATTTATAGCTTGAATGATGTGTTGGTTCTGTTCTGGTATTTGTGAGTTGGTTTTAAATTGCATTCAAGTTGAAAGCTTATAACACTTTTAATTCAAACTGCTTACTCAAAGTAAATCTGGGGAAGTAGTATGACTGAGCTGTTTGAATATCTCTTGGAGATTTAACTGGAAACACTTTCGTTTGATAGTGGATTTGGAACTTCTTTCAAAGATGAGTTTTGTACCAGTGCTTAGAAATTTTAGTGGAAGGATTACTTAACTCTGTTCAGTTTGATTTTGTTTTATAGTTCTAAAAGAATTATGAACCACTTACTCTTAAGTACAATGTTGTGGAGGCATTTTAAAGGAACTTCAGCTTGAGTCCGAGGATACTCCTGAACTGGTTTAGTTTAAGGTTTCGGGTTTTCTATTCTTGTTGGGATCAATAAGTGAATACTTAAGCCTTTTAAAAGAAAAAGGAAATTGAGAATCCTTAGGGACAGTGTGTTTATTTTTTAACTTTATTGTTTATGTTGTTCTGAACTGAAATTGGAACTCATGCTTTTACATGATAAGGATTGTAAGGGAGACTTACAGTATGTTTTCTTTACAATGAGTTGGTTTTGTTCTCTCTTCTGGGAACTAGTGTATGAGCTTATTGTTTGGATTAGAAAAGGGAATTTGTTGTTAAGTGTAGAGAAATGATTTAAGGATTGAATCAAATTTTGATAAGATTCCTTTTCTAACCTATTGGGATAAGTTCATTTGATTGAACCCTTCTGTTATTAGTTCTCTTGTGAAATGGAGATTTATTATAATTGTTTAGTCTTCCTTGTTCATATCATTTGTTGAAGTGATGTAGGAAGAGATTTGATGTTTCGGTTTTGTTGAACAGAAAATATAATTTGTGTTGGAAAACTATTTAAATTCTATATACCTTCTTAGATTGATATGGGATTCTGTTCTGATGAAAATCTTAAATGTTGAATTAAAGGTAGTTGTCCTTTAAATGAAACAGTTAAATTCATGTTATGAACCTGTTTCTATTTTCAGATGTTTTTGTGTTGGGCATAGTTTGGAATGGTTATTCTTCTTCCTTGCTTAGGAGCTAGATGAATCATCCTAATGGGAACTATGTTGTAAACCCTTCCTTTGTCTTATAGTAAAGTTAAATGTTGTATTCTATTATGATAGAATTGGGAACAATAGGATGTTATGATCTGTTGTTTGTTTAAAGGTAATTGATAGGATCAATTAAACTTTAATTTTGTAAGGTAGATGTTGTGGATTATATTATGTTCTTCTCTTTGAAGTGAATCCAAATTGGTTAATGTACTTCTTTTCTGATTGTTATTACTTATACTGATATGTATGATATATTAATTGTTTCATTAAAGTAAAGTTGTTTTAATGGAACAATTAGTGGAATGCACTTCATTTTAAGGCTTAGTGCTTATCATGCTCAGTTCATTGAACTGACCTGTGCTAGCAATTTTTGTAGATGGACTTCGTAAGTGATAAAAGAAGGAAAAACTTATATGATGCATTGGCTGATTTAAGTCTGATTCTTTGTGAAGAATTTTGATTCGTTCTTGAGTTGTATTGAAAAAGAAAAGTTGTATTATTTTTAGAATGAAGGTTGTTGTTATGCAGTATGCCTAAAATGCATAAGTCTTGTAAATGTATAAGTTTCAAAGATGAATTGAAAGTTGGGAATTTACTTGTATTGGTTGTGTAAATTATCTTGTACTTTTATGAAAGAGATGGAATTCTATCTTGTTGATATTCTTCATATTATTTATATGCTTAATTGGTTATCTTTTGATAAGTTGGATAAAGGGATTTAGTTCAATTTCCCTAATTAAGATGCAGCTTGTTAAGTTGCAGAATATGATGTTCTTTATCTAAAAAATTTAACATAGTAATGTAATGTGTGTTGAACATGCAGTAAAACTATAGAAATTGTAAAAGATAAGGAGGGTATGATAAACCCTAACACTAATTCATGAAGAGGAAGACTCTTCCTCTCAAAAAAGGAATGTAAACAAAAAGGAAAGGTAATGTGATTGTTAATCATTAGACTTCATATTCAATGAAGTCTACCTAGTTAAACCTATGTGGTTGCTACACCTCCTTGATTGGTTAAGTTACATTATAATGGAACTTATGATGTTGTTGTCCTATTTTTGGTTAACTATTTGTTAAGCCAGATAAGTGAAATTAAAAAGCAAGATTAAGTTAAGGAAGTTCTTTAATGATTAATTGAATCTGATATGGAAAAATAACTTAAGGAGTGTTGGATTAGGGTTTAGCAAGGTTGTTATAATCTATTTTAATAATCCAAATTAATTATATTAATAACCTCCTAGGGGTATGTACATCTTGATGAGGCTAGTTTCTGTAGGATTTTGGCACATGCCAACTACATGGTTGTACCTTCAGGAAGATTAGGATCTTCTCGAGGATACAACGATGTAGTTGACATGTGGCAACACCCTTCTGCATTGATCATCTAGATCTACACACATCTGGACTTGAACTTAGTTTCTCCCTAGGTCCAGTTAGTAGCATGTTTAGGATAGGGAGCAGCCCCCTAAGACTCAGGGTACCTTGGCACATGGGGTTGACTTAGGTTGACCTAGTATGCCCATTTACCCTAAGTCTTCGTGAGCCTCTTCCTATCATAAATTATGTTGTTAACCTGAACTAGGGTTAAACCTTGGGCAAGTGGGCTGACAGAAGTCAGTAAAGGACATTCTAGATAACAATAAAGTGGGGTGAAGGATGTATTCTAGATTGATGAGTATGTCGTCAAGGAATAACAACATGAATAGTATGTTAGAAATATTTGGCCAAAGTATCATAAGCTGCTGGTTGCGTTGTTCTATATCACCTAGCCTTAGGATCATGATGCATGATGAATATTGGTAATAGATATTCAGATAGGTTCCTTAGACAGATCACTTAATACCCAGAACAGGGTGAGAAAACCAAGTATACATAGTATACGAAAAGTATTCAATACTTAATGTTAATCATGAATAGATTGGTAGTTCGCCGAGTTATGAAATGAATAGATCGGTAGCTCACCGAGTCATTACAGCTACATATGGTTATCTGTTATAAGAATGGTGGTTATGGAATGTGTGTTCTAAATTATGTATTTAGAACAGAGAACATTATTCATGCAAAAAAAAAAAAATCCCTTGTTTCTCTTCTTTTTCTTTATTGAGGGAAAAAACTTACTAATATCATTATGTAGTAACTAACCCTTTTGCAGATTGGGTAAAGTTAAATGTGCATTCTTCTATCTTTAGAATTTAAGAGATAAATGTAATCATAAGGCTTGTTTATTGATTTAAAGACTAAATTGATAGGATCTATTAAGTAATGTGGTATATTTTGAAAGGAAGTTGTTATGGATTATATTTTTGTTACTTCCTTAGAAGTAGATTCTGATTTCTTAATTGTACTTCTTACTTGATGTCTATTACTTATGATTGACTATGCTTGATGTTTTTTTTTTTCAATTGATTCATTAAAGAAGAGTTGTTTTAATGAAGCAATTAGTGGAATGCACTTCATTTTAAGGCTTAGTGCTTATCATGCTCAGTTCATTGAACTAGCCTGTGCTAGTAATTTTTTACAGATGGACTTCGTAAGTGATAAAAGAAGACAGGAACTTATCATGATGCATTGGCTTATTTAATTTTGATTCCTAATGTAAAGAATTTAGATTCGTTCTTGAATTGTATTGAAAAAGAAAAGTTGTATTCTTTTTAGAATGAAGGTGGTTGTTACAGTATGCCTAAAATGCATTATTCTTGTAAATGTTTAAGTTTTAAATGATGAATTTGAAAGTTGGAGATTTACTTGTATTGGTTGTGTAATCTATCTTATATTTATGAAGAATATGGAATATCTATCTTGTTGATATTATTCATATCTGTTATATGTCTTAATACGGTTATCCTTTGATAAGTTAGATAAAAGGGGATTTAGTTCAATTTCTCTAAGTAGGTTGCAGCTTGGTTAAGATTGCATAAATATGATCAATCTTTATCTAAACAATTCTACTATAGTATATTTTAATGCGTAATGAATATGTGATGGAATGTTAGATTTTGTGAAAAATAAGAAGGGTTTGATAAACCCTAACACTTAATCAAATAGAGGAAGTACTCTTCCTCGCTAAATGATGCATAACCCAAAGAAGGGTGTACATGATCGTTAAATCATTAGACTTCATTTCTTATAAAGTCTACCATTGTTGAACCTAATTGGTGACTACACCTTCTATGAATGATTATGAAGTATGGAATGGAACTTATGCTATTACTATCCTATTTTTGATTAACTATTGTTAAACTAAATGAGAAAACAATAAAATAAATCATGAGTTAGAGGAAGTTCTTAAATGCTTAATTGAACCAAGTATAGAGCAAGAACTTGAGGAGTGTTGGATTAGGGTTTAGCAAGGTTGTTGTAATCTATTTTTAACCAAATTAACTTAACCTTAAAAACCTCCTTGGTGTATGTACATCATGCTGAGGTAGTTTATATAGGATGTTGGCACACGCCAACTACAAGAATGTACCTTCGAGAAGACTTGGGTCTTCCCAAGGATACATCATTGTAGTTGACATTGTGGCATCACCCTTCTGCATTGATCATCTAGATCTACACACAATAAGGACTTGAACTTAGTTTCTCCTCTAGGTCAAGTTAGCAACATGTTTAGGATAGGGAGTAACTTTCTGTAACTCAGGGTACTTTGGCACATCCGGTTGAATTGGGTCAACCAAGTATGCCCTTTTACCCTAAGTCATCAAAAGTGTCTTCTTATAATAGACTATGTTCCTAACCCGGGCTAGGGTTAAACCTGGGACAAGTGGACTGACAATAGTTATTAAAGACCATTCATGATAACAGAGGAGTGAGGTGAAGGATGTATTCCAAAATAAAGAGTATGCCATCTAGGAATAGCGACATACACAGTACGTTGTAAAATCTTTGGCCAAAGTATCGCAAGCTGTTGGTTGTGTTGTCCTATGTCACCTAGTCTAAGGATCGTGACGCCGATGAATAGTGGTAACAAGATATTCAGATAGGTTCCTTGGGAAGATCACTCAGTACCCAGAATAGGTTAGGAGAACCACGAAGTATACAAAGTATAGAAAAGTATTCAATACTCAAAGTTAACATGAATAGACTGGTAGTTCACCGAGTCATGAAATGAATAGATCAGTGGTACACCGAGTCATTACAGCTGCATATGGTTATCTATTATAAGAATGATTGGTTATGAATGTGTGTTCTAAATTAATGTATTTAGAACAGAGAACATTAATCGTGCAAAAAAAAAAATTCCCTTGTTTCTAAAGTATTAAAATGGGAATGTTACAAACAAAGGAAGTGAGATATTCTGTTGAGGGAGAAAGAAAGAGAGAAAATGGAGATGAGGGAGGTTGATAGAAGCAACATGGCCCAGGTCTTCAAATTTTCCATTAAACTCCATAAAACACAACATCCTGCACCTACAAATGTGAAATACATGCACATAAAAACAAATCTAGAAGGGAGGGGCACAAAGAAACAACAAAACAATGTAAAGGGTTGAAGAACACCACAAAAACATCTTTTTATTGCTCTAGAAGGTGCATAGACCATTACATTTCTGGAATAGAGGCACAAATAAATTTTCCAGGCATAGGAGAAGGTTTTCTGCTAAAAAATGGCATCGAGAAATAAATTTGACAGAGTTTCTTTATGCCTAGAATGTCCCCCTTTTCCAAAATGAGAAGTGTTACAATATATAGAAGAATGAGAGAGGGGGAGGAGGGGAAAGTCAGATCTTGATCCAACCACCATGAGATACATATTAAATCCTTCCTTGAAATATCAACCACTAAATATTAATTCCTTTTGAAAATTCACCCACAATATGTCGCTTTTGGTTTTCCGACAGATTGAATTGAATCAAATATGGTAGTTGAAGAGCAAGAGGATCCTACATTAAATGCATGAAGACGTTTTCTCCATTTTTCATCTACTAGGGCCTGAAAAAATGATTTTTTATCTTTTCATGGCATAGAGGACATCAAGACATTTCCAACGGTGTCATATTTGTAATATTTTGAACTCTGAGTCGAAAGATATGCCCCTTTCTAATGTTGGACACGTGGCGGCACCACGCTTACTTGGAAGTCTGGCTCAAAGTTTTCTGTTAGAGGAGCATCGATTTGATACTTGTCAGCATTTGCAAATCCTTAGACCTTTCAATGGCCCCTCTTTTTTTATTTTAGAGCTTTCCCGAGTCTATCAAATATATTTAAGACAGATTCACATGATAGAGTTGTTTCTTCTCTTTCTTCTTACACAGGGTTATTTAAACATTTGCAGGCCCCGTAATTCATCATTGTAGAGTCCTTCTTCTGGAACTATTTGGTAGGAGTGATTAAACATTTTTTCTCTTATTATTTCTGTGCAGAGTCATGGCAGATCCAATATTTTTCCTAGGGGGAGAAATATGGATAAAAACCACCTTAAGATTTCAGAGATGAGAATTTGAAACATATTTTAGATAAACTAGAGTCTAAGAAAAAAAATATAACAAATCAAAAAATAGACCCACTGAAGCCTTGGTAGCCAAAATCAATGAAATTAAAAATCAACTTTCCAGTCCATGAGATTTGTAAGGTTTCCAAAAATTCAAATGAAGAAGACAAAGAAAAACCTAATCATAAAATTGACAATATCATGGACATCCCTTAATCAAAATCTTCATTTTTACAAGAGTATAAAATTATGCAAATGGAACCATCACAGGGATGTAAAAACAAAGTAATAGTTCAAGATTTGAGGAGCTTTGTCCTTATCCATTTGATAAATACATAGTACACTTACCCTTTCCTCTATCATTCAAATGTCACATTAATTCAACAAATAGAAAGGTAAGAATCATCCATGATAACACGTCAAATATTTCTTCATGTAATAACAAGATTGTAACTTACAATTCAAAATCTACCTTTTGCATCTTTTTCCCAAAAATTTTAGGCATACAATCCTTATATCCTGGTTTCTACACATCCCTAAAGGATCCCATAACCACTTTCACTGACCTAATGGAAAATTTTATTAATTTTGTTTCTTTTAACTTATATTTTTAGGTCACCATTATGGACATTTTTAACACAAAGTAAATTAATAATGAAACATTCATGTCATTGATTTAATGGGGTGAGATGATCAACATATAGTCTAATTCCATTGTTTAATTCTTAAAAAAAGTTGTAAGCATCTTCATACCCAATCTTAATCCTAAATTGTCATTTTAAATTTAAATTCATGGCTACTTGATCAACATTGAAGAGGTAATTAAAAAGCCAGAGACAAAAATAGATACCCCTCATTGTTAAGGGCCTAATCAAGAATCCTAGACACCATAATTCACAAGGATACTAATTAAAAAAAAGAAAAATTAGAATTCTTCAAGTGAAGCCGAAACATTGTGAATTATGGGACCACTCATTATCACCATATTTATAACATTAATAGAATAGATCAAACTAGGTCACACAAATCAAACAAATAAATTAATCAACCAATTACATTAATGGAAATTATATTACTCCAAGTTTCAAATAAAGAGTAATTCCACCTATCATAGAAATCCTTCCTCATAGTGTATCTATGTAATTAACTTGTAGATATGATCAATTATCCAATTTAAAAACCCTTCATTGATAGAGGCTTAAATTGAACTCACTATGTGGTACAATTTTGGAGTTGTGACTTATATGTCTGAACCATAATAACTCTAAGGGGTACTACATTTTGGAATAGATCTCATCTAATGGGTCCTACACCTCCACCTTTACCCTCTTTATGTGGGGCTTGCCCCTTCCTATTTGCGATGTCGTAGTTTCCCTCCTTTTTCCCATTAACTCTATAAAATCTTTCCCTATATAGTTTACTCCAAAAACCTTATCTTTACCTCAATACCTATGTGTTGCAAACCCTAGTTGCTTAAAATTTAACTCTGCAAACCCTTTCCACTTGTTCCCTAGTTCTACACTCAGCCATTGACTCAAACTTCTTTCTTTCAACAAAGGAGCCACACACAACACCTTACACACGCTTCTCTAGTTTTCTCATCACTTCTCTCACTCTATATGCACTAAGTCACTTAGTAGATCAATTTATCATGTCTTATTAGATTCAAGGTAGGAAATGACTCAATTTCCCCACTTTTATAACCTTTTTCGTACTCCACCAACTAACATTTCTGCTATTAACACACTTTTTATTGCTTGAAATTTGTTTTAACTATTTTCCCGATTTAAAAAATATTTTCACATTTTTCTTTATCATGTCTTTCCTTCCATGCACTGCAATCATAACCTTCTAGAGTGATCATTACATGTAGTATGTATATATTACTATTCCTCACGCATACCCATGTACATCGCAATACATAATCCTTTGTGTCATATACCAAGTATTTCCTCATGTCACTACCTACCTCATGTTACATTGTGTAGTTCTTTACTACACGTTATCTTCATTCTGAGAGAAATTTCCTTATTATCACCATCCTTCTCATTTCTAACAACATCTTTTTCCTTTTTTATTACACATGCAATCTGAAACCGAAACATTGTCCTTCTACCATAACACACACTTTCTTTATCTACTTCTAAGTACCACTTAGGTGAGATCTTTCTACGTGTATTTGTACTTGGTTCACCCCACACTAAAAGTATGTGAGGTCCTTTGCACATGAACTCAATACATGGTAATCATCTTCCTGTGCACAAGCATGATTGTTACAATAAAAAAAGGGAAAAAACAAAAAACAATAACAACAACTGGAAAGAGACACATGAAAGGGAAATCTAATCTAAATGGAAATATTGCCTTATTAAAAACACCACGAATCTTTATTTATAGTAGCACTTCAACCTAATCCCATTGAAGTAACCAAGAAACATAGTGCAATATAGTGCTTGCAATTGACATGCGGCTGACTCAATTATCTTGGTTACTATAAAAGGTCCCAACCAATGCACCTTTAACTTTCATGGGTGGCAAGAAAACTTGGATTCATACAGAAGGACCATCTTTCCAACTATAAATGTCTTATTCTTAACGTACCTATCATGTCAGGCCTTTTGTCACGCCTTCTCAGTCTTATGGATCCAATGCGAAATATGGATTCCACTCATCTAATTGATAATTATTTTATCAAAGGAAAATTAATTTGATAGTATATGTTCATCATCTAATCACGTTTGCGCACAATAAACAGGGATGGTAACATGAATTGAACTGGTAGCACTACCTCTATGCGAAACACCAATTGAAATGGTGTGGCCTTATTCAGTATTTTCTAAGCAGTCTTATAATCCCAAAGTACAACTGACACTTTATCATCCTAGTCCTTTCTTCCAACATCACAAATTTTCGTTAATGTTTGGGTTGTAACCAAGATCTTGTTGCAAATAGGTCGGTGACTTTGGAGGGAAGATTTAGCTTGAAGGTGATAAGCTTACAAAAGCCTTTATGGTGCCCCAATAAGTATAGAAGAAGTAATGGAAATTGCTAAGATGATTTATAGAATGAAGTTGAGGTAGAACTATGTCAGAGATTAATGGGTAGAACAATATCATGATAATAATGTTTCCCAAAGTTGGTTTTTGTAGTTGATGGTACAATCCTGGGTTAGTCAGCAACCTCTATAGACTCTGTAAGATAATGGCTGAGGATAAATGGTGGTAATAATGTAGCACCTACATTTAAATAACATGAGAAAAGAATTGGAAGAAGCTATAAGGATGCTAAGACTGATACTGTACCTAAAAATATTATTTGCAATAGGTACACAAGGTGGTGCATATGCTAAATACTGTGATCAATTTATTTCATTACAGATGGATACTTACACTCAGTGATGCACAGAACACCTTGAAATTGATGTTAGAAGTTCTATATGTTTCAAGCATGCTCAATCATTGAGGAAAAATGTCTCCATTCACAAGAAAGTTTGGTATACACATGATCTGATTATTATGGAAAGGAAGGATTCATTTATGCATGGTTACATGGCAACATGGTAACCTCACTGGTGATATGTGAATGGGACAATTTTCCCCAAGGGATAGACCTTATCCTTCCTTTTTGCATGATCCCTTGTCATTTAAGAGTTTATGCATCACACTCTAAATCATGTGGGTGATTTTCTCTAGATTGTTTGGGGATCCACTCCTTGGATAGTTAGGGTTGTAACACCAAATTTGGGTCACACTCCCCCTTTACCCCACATGTATATTAATTTAATTACATATAATTAAATTAAGGCCCATTCTCAAAATATTCATTATTTAATTACCTTATTTAAATTAATTTTCACCTCACCTAAACACCTCAATCATACCACCATTCTTAGCATCATCATAGACCTATTTTTAGGATGTTATATCCATCACCATAACTAACTAAATTAGTCCTACTTACCTTAATAATCTAAGACTTATTCCAACCCTAAAATCACATGCATATTCTTCCTCTAACCACATTACTTGATTATCTAAGGAAAATTTGTTTTTATATGGGAGAATGGAACCAGCTGGCCAAAAAGATTAAAAGATAGCCATTTTTAGTAAACCTAGGAAACCTTAATGATTGGTCAACCCTAAACCGATAGTTGAACCCTAAACTGTCATCGGTTACCATATATTCACTTTGGTAACCTTGTTTGAGGGTTGGAAGAATTATTTGAGTTTTGGAGAAGAGAGATATGCATGTAAGCATGAACCAAGCATCTCTTGCACATCCAGACATCCATGAACCACAACCAAGACATTTATTTGAAGTTTAACAATTCACGGTAATGTTCTGGGAAGCACTTCCATGGAATTGACCACCGGTTTCACAAATCAACCATCACCCTCATCAAACCACCAGTCGACAAATACAAGTAAGTGTATTTGGATTTGTATCTTTCCACACTTATTTAGATCATTTGGATATTTCATCTTTTTTTTGAGAGTTATAATTTCCTTTGCATCTTACCACCTCTCACCTCTCTTGTCAATCCCTTTCCACCTAACCACTACAACCTCCGAGCCTCTCTATACCTAACTCTCACATCTCTACTGACCCCTAACATTGTCATGGAAACCTAACTCATTATTCCTCCCATTCTCTAGTGCAATCACAGAGATCCCCAAAACCAGTTTTATTGAGTTTCTTATCAGTAATCGACCCTACTAACGCTGGTTAACCCAAACCATCGTCAGTTTCCTCTCAACCAGACATTGGTCATACAGACCGATGTCAGTCTCTGTATCTAGTCAACTTGCCTATAACAATAAAACTCATATAATCACCCAAATAACCCAAACCACCTAAACCTAACCCTTGACCTATCCCTACCACTTTATTTACCTGCTACTTCTAGATTTGATCATAACCTTAGCCTGTTAGATTATATTTTCTTATTGTACTTGAATGAGATACCTAAATCATATCAACTATAGTAGGAATTATTGTTCATTTATTTCTTGCTATTAATGTTATTTTAAACAGTGGATTGACAGCCATCTAGGAAGTATCACACTTCCTAGATCTAGCATATGGTAGGTAGTCCACTGACATATATTGTTTAATATTCCTTTTGTGGTCTTGTTTTGTATCATAGGTAGTTCCTCCAAGCCAAAATGAAGTTCTCACAATGAGCATTGGATCAGGAAATCAGAACGCATGCACTCTACCTTCCACCTTCATTCACAGGTATTCCTCCTCACCCTTACCTTATCTATTTTACTCATACGTACACAACTTATTCGGTGAAACATTTTGGCATGCCTGGTGGGACCCATTTGGGTTTATTGGGTTTCTTTATATTCATATAGGTTGCATCCTGTGTGTTTCCTTTCTAAATTATTATTCCCTAAATATTCTTCTCTAGTAATTTTCCCTTCTTTCTAACTGCTCTAAATGAAACCTTTCTTTTGGTACTTTTAAAAAGAACACGTTCTTTTTATTTTTATTACATTAGTGAAATACATCCTCTCTCCTATTCATCATTTGTCTCATCGAATATAACTGTGGATTTGGGTTATAAAATTTATTGAATTTCATCCTTGTGTGTTGCATTATTAGCTCACATATAAAACTAAGGGTAACCTATATGCTGGAAGTCATGCGCAACTAATGGTTGACACAATTGAATAGTAGAAAGAACTTTCCATCTTCTCTCTCTTTTCCAAACCGCACAAATCTAAATTCACACATCTTCTTAAACAACATCTTACCTAGAATAAGTTGTCAATGATCACACGATTAAAGGATTGATAGTGGTACTCGTAGTCTGGTTTCTCTATCTAGTCATCACCTCAGAGAAAGGACCTCCCCCACCATAACATAACCCAAAACCTCACCTTTAGATTTCCTTCTTTGTAGGATGCCTTCCCAACCAAAAAACTCTATTCTAAATTTACAAGTCAGTCTCAAATAAGCATAAGCTAAACAAACATAAAATTCACTTCTAGGATTTTGTGTTTTCTTAGCTTTCTTCTTGACTTGCATTTTGAGGTGTGAGTTATAAGTCACCATTTTTTCTTCTTCCTTTCACACTCCCCATCATAGTTAGAGTATTCTGAGTTATTTCTAAGTGTGTCAGGACCTCATATCTATCATTCTTAGGTATTTCTAGATTTGTTTCTTCATCTGATTTAATTCAAAAACCCATTTTTCCTCACTTCTTCAGATTTCACAGTAACCGGTATCATTCCAACGACTGTCATTGGTTCCCATATGAATGTCATCAGTTTACCTAACCGGTGTCAGTTACTAGCTCTTTTGGTTAGTTTACCGAAAATAACTTTCATCAAATATTCTTTTCTACTTTGAATTCCTCATAGCCACCATCATATTCACCTAACATTATAATATCACTAACAGAGTACAATTTCCCCATTTCATCTTTCATCATTTTTGCTTCATTTTTTGAACTGGTTGTTTTCTACAATAATTGGTATCGGTTATCTGTATTAACCATCATTGGTTCCCTATAATGTCATCGGTCATATCTGACCTGTCGTCAGTTTCCCTGTTTTTATTTTCCTAAATTGAAACATTGATGAGATTTATCCACCCCCGAGTATCACTATTCTTTTCCATTACTAGCTTGTTTTCTGTGTCATTTACAGAATACAGTTTACCTGATCAACACTAATTCACATGGTGTTGACTTACAGCCAGACTAATGTCCTTATATTTCATGATAGTCTTCATCCAATCCCACCTATTCCATCACCTCCTTCCATCTTATTGCCAATGGATCGAACTTATCGTATCACCATTTCTATTGGCAATGAGGAGTTCACAAGACTCCTTGATTGGAATCGTGAGGCCTTACAATACTATCATGCCCACTCATATACTCGAGACTCTTCATGAAAAATAGTATATGATATTGCCTTATCTATTCCTCCTGCCCTCTCTCCCACTTCCACGTCAACTACCATTAGCTTAGCATTGCCTTCATCTACCTTACCCCTATAGTATCTCAACTGGGCCCCACATCGACTATAACAGCTACACCAACGACGTCTATCACACATGTGGTGTTGACCATTCCTTCACAAACCGTCTTAATCATGGCCCCATATGCCCCCGTTTCCTCGTATATATCATTTACATCACAACCACCCTTGGTGTTGGCAACCCAAACCCCCTTCCAAAACCTCATCCTTTGTATCCCACAGTCTCTACTACCAATTACTACAAGATTCGTTACTGTAGACACCAAAATCGGGTCACACTCCCCTTGGTTCCCTTTCAAATAACCAACTTAAACACATTCACCTAACCATGACCCTTATGACCCACATTAATATTAATTTAATTATTTACAATTAAATTAATACCCATCCTCACCCCATTATTAATTTAATTACTTTAATTAAATGGATGCACACCTCACCTAGACACCTCACCATAGACCTATTCATAGCATGTTTCCATAAATGAATAAGACTTAGTTCAACCCTAAAAATCAATGCCTATTATTCCTCTAACCACCTTCCCACTCATAAAAACATAACATCCATTCTGATCCGTGAATAAATGAACAGACCTGGCCCAAATGATGCAAGATCTATCATTTTTAGTAAACCTAGGGAATCCCACCTTAACCGATGCCGGTCATCCTGAAACTGACGTCGGTCAACTAGGAACCGTCGTCAGTTACCATTTATTCACCTTGACAACCTTGTTTCTGGGTTGGCACATTCTGAGATCGAGGATAAAGGAAGAGAGCTGCATGTAAGAAGAACCAAAGTATTTTTGCACCTACAGACATCCATAGCCAGCACCAGGACAGATCTAGAGGTATTGCACTCATGGTAACATTCTAGGAAGCACCACCATGGTACCAACATCATTCCTCTGATCAACCATCACCACCATCCATAGCCATTTGAACCTGCACCATAGTAAGTATACTTTTCACCTGCATTATCTATTTCTACTTTATCTATTAAGGTTCTTCTATTGTTGTTATCAATTTTTACTTGGCCTTCTCACTCCCCTACCATTTACCTTCTGTAAACTCAACCATTCCTCCACCCACACCATAAAACCACCTATACTTGACCTCTACATATCTCTAAGTGTTCTTAAGATCCCCATATACCTTGTCATACCCCCTGTCATCTTTTCCTGACCTCAACTCAAACCCTACAACCCAATCTTATTGAATTTTATTAGCCCCACCTCTACCGATGCCGGTTACCCATGACTGTTGTTAGTTCTACCTAACTATGATTGATCATACCCGACCGACGTCGATCTCTGTGTTTGCCAACACTGTGTAAACCAATAACCAACCTACCTACCAAAACAACCCAAACACCTTACCCAACCCTGCTAAGACCTTGTCTATGACCTACAGACCACCTGAACAACCTGTAACCTGACCTGAAGACCTTGACCTGCATAGTTTTTAGTATTTAATTGGATCGACACTGATAGTGATCTGAGGTACCCAAATTAGAATACTAGCACTAGATTCGTTTATGTACGTATTTCAGTTATTTCATATTTTTTTTATAAAAATAGTGGATTGACAGCCTTCTAGGAAGTATCACACTTCCCAGATCTAGCATACGCTAGGTAGTCCACTGTCATATATTATTTAACTCTTCTTTGGTGGTCTTGTTTTCTATTTCAAGTAGTTCCTCCTAGCCAAAAGGAAGCTCTCACAGTCAACATCGGATCGAGAAGTCAGAACGTGCACATCAACCTCCAACCGACCAACACAATAGGTATTCCTCCTTGACCATAACCTCTTATCTATTTCATCACATTCAAAATGTAAAGAAAATGGTGAAACATTTTGGAACACCCAGTGGGACCCATCCGGGGTTCCTTGAATTTTCTTCATTCCTAGGAAAAATTATGTGTTTTTTTCCCTTCAAAAAGCTTACACATTAATTTTTCTTCTCTTGAATCATTCTTCCTCTCTTTATTGTCTAAAATAAAATCATGTTTTTGGTGCTTTAAAAAGAACACATTCTTCTTTCTTTTCGCATTGCATTAGTGAAAGAGCATTCCTCTTCCTATTCATCACTTTGCTTCATTGAACGTAATATTTCGATTTGGGCTTAAAATTGGTTGCATTTCATTCTTTTATGCTTGCATTTAGTTCACATTAAAATGAGGGCAACCTATATGCTGGAAGTCATGCCCAGCTGATGGTTGACACAAGAATCATATAGAAAGCACACTCTCTTTCTTCTTCTACCAAACTACACAAAATTGAAATATACACATTTTCTTAAAAAACATCTTACCTGGGAAGTTGTCAATGATCACATGATCATTAGATTGAGGATTGTAGGTACTCCCCAGCTGGTTATTTTTGTCCAGTCATCACCTATCAGAGAGACCCCCCTTGCCACAACATAACCTAAAGCCTCACCTTTTAGATATCCTTCTTTGTAGGATGCCTTCCCAACCAAAAATTCTATTCTAAATTCACATGGTCAGTTCTAAATAGCATAAGCTAAACAAACATAAGAAAATCACTCTTAGGATCATGTTTTTCTTAGTTTTCTTCTTGACTTGTGTTTTGAGGTGTGAGACTATGAATCTACATTATTCTTCTTCTTTGCACACTCCACCATCATAGTTGGAGTATTCTGACTTTGTCTGAGTGTGCCAGGACCCCATCTTTCATTCTCAGATTCCTGAGTTTGATTCTTCACTTGATTTAAATTCACAAAATCCAAGTTTCTTCACAAACTCTCTCATTTCATAGTAACCAGTGTCATTCCAGTGACCATCATTGGTTCACATCTGACCTTCGTCGATTAAATCTAACCAGTGTTGGATTCTAGCTTTCTAGTTATTTTGCATGGAATAGCCTTCATCACTCCTTCATTCTATTTTTTTTGGCCCTCAGGGCATCATCCTATTCCCCCTATTTGATATTTTTGTCATACACAGTTTCCCCATTACACATTCATCAGTCATGTTTCACTTCTTGAAACTGGTGTTTTTCTACAGTGACCGGCATCAGTTTCTGTAACCGACATCGGTTCCCCATTAACCGTCACCGGTCATCCTGACCACGTCAGTGTCTTGTTTGGTTTTCAAAATTCAAACCTTGTCGAAATTCACCCTACCAACCTAATTTTTTCTCTGTTCCTGTTGTTTTCTATTTCATTTATAGAATACAGTCTTTCCTAGGTCAGCACTTATTCACATGGTGTTGACTCGTAGCCAAACTAACACTCTTATATTCCATGTCAGTCATCAACCACTCCCACCTAGTCCTTCACCACCTTCTATCCTGTCACCCATGGATCTAACCCTACCTACCACCATTGCTATAGGTGATGAGGAGTTCACATGACTCCTCAATCAAAATCCCATAGCCTTACAATTCTACCTTTCCCACTCTCATCCACTCAGGATTCCTTAGGCCATTTGATATATGGCATGCACATATACATCTCTCTTACCCTTATCCCCACTTCTGCATTAGCCCCTACTAGTTCGGTGTTACCTTCACCTACTTTACCCCCAGTGGTTTCACAGCTAGGCCCCACACCTGCTATGACTGCTACATCTGCAACATCAGTCACACCTGTAGTATCTGTTGTTCCTTCATTGACCACCCAGAGCATAACCCCATCTTCACCCATTATCTCACATATACCAGTTGCAACACAACCACCCATGGTGTCAGTGACCCCTACCCCATTCTAGAATCTTGTCCTCTCCATCCCACAGTCTCTACCCCCAATCGCTACTAGAGTCACTGCAACTACCCCACCTACATATACATATTATCAACAACCCCCTATCTCATCCGTCATTCATTCTGGATATATGCCCTCTATGTCGGTCCCCTATTCTCAACCTTCCTATTCAACATCACCATACACTAGAATGCCACCCACATCACATGTTCAACACCAGCCCTCTTACACCATGGGAGGCACCCTATTATCACAACCTACCAATGACCTCATCAAGTTAATGATGGAAAGGATGCAAACATTAGAAGCATCGGTTTCTGGCTCATGCAATTCCCTCACATATGATGAAATCTGTATTGAGCCCATTCATCCATCCATTCCTATTCGCCCATACCCTACACATTGGGAAATGCCAAAATTCAAGTTCTTCAATAGTAAAGAAGACCCAAACAACATTTGTGGTCTTTCAAACATGGGTGTTACCTGATCACCCATGATGATGCTTTACTCCTACGGACCTTCCTGATGTCCCTGATAGGACCTGCATTAGACTGGTATAGTGGGCTACCCAGACATTCCATCTACTCATTTAATCAAGTAGCCCAAGCCTTCTTAGACCACTTCTCAATCAACATTGTTAAGAAAGTCACCATGACTGATCTTTACTCCACTCGATAGTATGATGATGAGTCTATTGCTGACTTTGTCACTCGTTGGCGCAGCCTAATTAACTAGCTCACATTTCAATTACCTCAAACTGAGCTCATAGAGTTGTTTACTCAGGCTTGTGCTAGACACATTTCACCAACCCTACAGGTGCAGACCTTTTGCACCTTTGATGAGGCATTCACCATGGCACAAAAATTGGAGATTTGTGCTATCAAAGAGAAGAAAATTCAGCTACGTAACAAAAACACCACATTCAAATCAAATGATGCTTCTTCATCTTTGAAAACCCTAGAACAACTATTCAAAATCCAAAGGATCTGCCAACACCATGGTTCTCAAGGTTGGACCCTCTCACCCATCAAACCAAGCCAAACCTTCTTCTAATCTCTCTCCCATCCAAACTTTACAATTCAGATGAGAACAAAGAAAGTACACCCCAATAGGGAACCATATTCTTCTATTTTGGAAAATCTTATTAAATTTGGTGTCATTACCCTTCCACCTATAAAACCACACAATGGTTTTGACCCTGATCTCCCCACACCCACGTGGTATAAAGAACATGAATTTTGCAACTATCATCATGTCAAAGGTCATAGCGATGGTAACTGCATCACCTTCAAGAATATCATCCAAGAAATGTTAGACAATGAAGATATAGTCTTGGATAACCCAAATGCACCAGCCTAACCAAAACCTACATATCTTCAAAAAACCATTCCCTAATCATGCCCCATCTTCCAACCAAACTGGTGACACTTCAACCAATGATAGCGATGTCCATGAGGTCCATGCTATTTTTGATGACATACCAGTTACTTCCCAATTTCCCCTTGTTCCTTCCATAGACAAAATCCTAGCCAGAACTCCCCTACCTACACAGGAACCTATTTCATCTACTCCTCCACCCATAGAGGAACCCCCTTCATTCTCTCCTTCACCCATGAAAGAACCCATAATTAGAGCTCCGACTCTTTCCTCTCAAATTGTCGAGTAGTCGGAAGTAGCACCTCTCCTACCCATAAGGGAAAAATGTCCACTCCCTTCACCATAGCAAGGAGAGTCTACCTCATTTGTCCTATCATCTCCTTTACCCATAGAGGATCCTGTAGAAACACCTTTTCCTTTAGGTGACCATTCTCCATTAGCCTTCCAAGATCTTGCTGACCTGTTTTTGGCTCTCTTACCCACAGAGTCTGAAGCTAACCATTTCCCTTTTTCTCAAACACATTTTACAGGGATTTCTACTCGATCCACATCAGCCCCGCTTACAGCAATACCATTTTCATGCTTGGTCAATCACCTAGATTATGTTGATAGAGCCTTGCTTTGGGGATGTCTTCTACTTCCTTCTTCAACCCAAATGTAGTTGTCACTCACCGACACCTCCAAAATCTATCCAAAAGTGTTTCAAGTGACCAAACCAAACACAACCATGATTATTTGAACACCTTCCATAACATCGCCCACAACCCAACATGCACCTCTACCCACAACCCAATGCACACCTATACCCAAACACCTATGCACCCACTGCCTATATCATCTCCCTTACCTAAACCCATCACTACCTTAGGGGTCATAATGACAGCGATCCTTACTCACCCACCGAATAAATTAGATTTAGCCACATCTTCCCAAACCAATACTAAACTCATTCCTATGCCTAAAAGGAAGACCCAACCTGCTAGGCCTCATACACCAATCTTCCCTACCACACCATTGTCACCTTCACCCCTTCTATCCATCCTAGGACCTCACCCCTCGACCCTAGCCAAGTAACCTTCTTCCATCGATAAACCAAGAATGCAGCAGCCCACCTCCTCATCACGACCCTCTAATATACCCAAGAAATCCACACAACCCCCGTTATCACCCATGACCTTCTTACCACCCATACCACCACTACCTTCCATAACTTCTTCACTACCCATGACACTCTCCTCTCTTCCACTTGCACCTTCCATGTAATCTCTTCCAACAACTGATATTGTACTATGATTATGCCCATGGGTAATTCACCCCCTTCCACCATCTTCTTTTCCTTCTACATCCTGTACCCCTGTGTCACCTTTACCTAAGAAGGTGTAACCCAAAGCTAAGAATCTACTACCCTCTAATAAGGTAGTCAAACCAACCAAACCTTCCATCGCCATCTCTTCTACCATACCTTTACCCAAGTAGATGTCCATAAGACCTAATACCACTACACATACCAAACTCATGGACCAACTCATTCCCACTCATGTACAACCTCTTCCTTCACAATCAGTCACATCTGTACCCAAACCCACACTTACCTCCCATTGCGATCCATTAGTGAGGTCCTACGCCAAGATTTTAACCAATATCCTCAAAACCTCTGTCATCACATTACCACCTCTTAGACCTTACGACCCGCTCAAACCCAAACTAAAAGGGTTTGACGAAACTAAAATTTACACCTACCATCATGTGCCAGGACATGATGTAGAGAACTGTAAGGCTTTAAAAACTATCCTTATCCAATTATGTCCTCCCCAAAGAAAATTTTGACAACGATGACGATCTTCTTGATGAGGACCCCATTCCACCTTTGCCAATTTCCTCAAATCTTCTTCCATTACCTACTCAGTAACTAGTATCTCCGCCCCCACAACCATTTTTTCCACCTCCCAAATTTGAGATCAACATGGTTTGTGTTAGGGAATTAGCCAAACCACCACCCAAATGTCAATGCGCCCTAATCATTTAACAAGGCTCTTATCCACCACTAGGATTTTTCCCCTCATGTCATTATACCTTTCATGACACACCTTCTCCATCCACCTCCCCTCAGATTAACATGGTTCACATTGCTACCTGCGTTCAGAATGAAAAGGGTAAAGAAAAAGTAACTAGCCCATTAACCAACCCTATAACCAACATACCATCTGAACCCACACCCAAAGTCACCATCTGTGGTCCCGCGTACCTCTTTCTAATGGGGTCACACATCACACAATGTTAAAACAATTACATCAATCTTCCCTCAAAATGTATTTATATGACCTCATCCAAACCTCTGAGTCACATTGTCAAGCACTCATGGGGTCCTTCAATCTATTGAGGTTTTACCAAATGATCCCGCATTCATAGCCTCCATAATTACCCCTCACCACATAGCCTCTCTCACTAATTCGTGACCTTCCTCTACACCTCTACCTACTCACCAAGTAGCCACCCTTAGGTTTTTGGATGAAGAGATCACTTTGTTCCAGTATGATGACCCCGATCCTACTCTTTTTATCTCTATCTTTATTGATAATATATGCATATGATGCATTATGATCAATGGTGGTGCTAGTATTAACATCATCTCCTCCCATGCATACAACCAAATGCGCATACCTGCCAATTGCATGCATGGTAACCAAGTTATGTTGCACTCCTTCAATGACGCCATGACCTCTACCCTAGGTACCATCATTCTCCATGTCTATGTGGGTCCCCACACTGTCCCAGAACTTATCTATGTCCTAGAAGGTGAGTTCTAGTATAACCTATTGCTTGGCTGACCTTGGATCCATGCCATGGATTATGTCCCTTTGAATTTACACCACTGCCTCAAATTTGAACAAAAAGGACATAACTACACCATCTCGGCCGACCCATCACCTTTTAAGACCTATAACATGATGTACTGGCCCAACAATGTACTTGTCCTAGTCAAGGAATCTGTCACTACCCCCACTTCACCTTCATCCACAAGCCCATCTACCAAGGCTGCCACCACCTCTCCCACATCTAACCCTACTATCCCTACTACCGCTGCAACCTCTACTGCTGACTCACCTGCTTCCCTATCATCTAGTGAGTCATCTATCCCCACTACCCACATATCAACTACTGATCCCTTAGAAGGTGTTTTTCCAATGCCTCACTCTAGGGGAGTACCGCTTATACAATATCGACACGTTTCTCACTCCGCAAGATATGGGAACCTGCGTCAGCACCCTAGTTATGACTACTACATAGGCGAGGTTTTTCCTTATGGTCCTCCCCACCTTCGTACTAATATAATGTATGGGGGACTTGATATTGCCACTTACAAACCCAAACCTCCATCCCAAACATGACCATTTTCATCTGACTTACACTCCCTTACTAACCGCCACTTCGCTCACACTTTCCTTCACTGTTGCACATGGAAAGGCTTTGGCTTCAGTTTTTATGAGTAGGGCCACCATACTGTCATCTCATGTACCACCTGTAAACACAATGACCATAGTAGCATTGGATTTGATGCACCACCTCCCAAGAAGGCTCGTTTCGAACTCATTAAGGATGACAAAACCTCCCCACCTCATTAACCCATGTCACCATCTTATTCCATAGAGTCTATAGATCCCAGATCTATTCCTCCTAAATTATTTTTGTAAACATAATTTCTTTAGGACCTCTGACCTATCAAATCGATGGCTAGGTACCCTCTTCTCTCCCATTCCTGTACCCTGACATGATCAATGATGATACACCTTCTATTAATATCATTCAATGTCAGGATGATGAGTCCATCCTCACTTACCTTGGTGTGGAAGATTCTTATATTCACCGGTTGTTACCTTCTAAGATGCAAACCATGTTGAAATAATCTACCATTGAAATCAACATTAACACTCATAGATACCTGCACATTCCAAATATAGGCCAATATTTAGATGCTACTGAGCACAAAGCTTTTACATATTTCCTTTGGGACCATAGAAACTCTTTTTCTTGTTCCTATGTTGATATGTCTAGAATTGACTCCAAAATTGTAGTCCATAATATCGTAACCATTTTTGACACCAAACTAATCAAACAAAAGCTGCGGAAAATTCATCCCTGCATTGCTCTTCTAGTCAAAGAAGAACTTCGACGCCTTCTCTCAGTTTCCTTCATCCTACCAATTGACTATACCCAATGGATTTATAACATCGTTCCTGTCACAAAGGTGATAGGGGGACTTCACATTTGCATGGATTTTTATGTCCTTAACCTAGCTTATCCCAAAGATGACTTTACTCTACCAGGTATTGACCAACTAGTTGATCTCACCACCATCCATGAAATGTTATCACTCATGGATGGTTTCTCAGGTTATAATCAAATATTACTTGCCCCAGAAGATCAACACAAGACTGCCTTCATCACCCCTTGGGGGACCTTCTACTATCGAGTCATGCCTTTTGGCCTTAAAAACACTGGTGCTACATATCAACGAGCCATGACTTACATCTTCCATGACATCATGCATCACATATTGGAAGATTACGTAGATGATATTCTTTCCAAATCCAAACATCGAACTGAACACCTGACCATCCTTAAGGTCATCTTTGACCACCTCATCAAGTATTGTGTTCGTCTTCAACCAAAGAAGTGCGTCTTTGCAGTACTTTAAGGAAAACTCCTTGGTTCCATCATTTATTTGCATGGCATTAAAGTTGATCCTATAAAAGTAAAGGTCATTCTAGAAATGCCTCCGCCTACTAATCTCCATCAACTTCGAAGCCTACAAGGTAAGTTGCAGTCCATTCATCATTTCATCTTGTTTCTTTTCGACCGACTATCAACCATTCCATCATCTTCTCAAGAAGGATGTTTCATTCAAATGGGATGAGGAATGCCATAAATCCTTCGAAGCCTTAAAAAATACCTTCTTCAACCACCAGTGCTCATTCCTCCTAAGGATGACCAACCCTTTTACCTATACATTTCTTCCACTGACCATTCTTTAGGTGCCATTCTCACTCATCGTGATGAGTAACATAGAGAGAAATAAATTTATTACATAAGCCATACCCTTCTGGACTACAAAACTAGATACACCCATGCCAAAAAACTCTATTTAGCCTTAGTTTTCATCGCCACTAAACTCCTCCATTACCTACTCAATCAAAAAACCTTCATTATCACCAATACTGACCCCTTACGCTATATGAACGCCAAACCCTATCAACATTACATGTGCCACACGTTGGCTTATGCTTCTTAGCCGACCTTGACCTCAAATTTGTTCATCAAAAGTACATCAAAGGCTAGACTATCACTGATCAACTAGCAGATGAACCTCTTTTCGGGAATCAACCTTCTAACTTTGATTTCCCCAATGAATCCATAGCTACCCTCTCCTTAGATGAACCCGCTTACCAAATGACACTCTTCTTCGATGGCTCCAAGTGTCAGCATGGAGGTGGGGCTAGTGTTATCCTCATTCCTCTTGATGGTGAACCTATGCCTTTGTCTTTCAAACTTGATTTTGATTGTACAAACAATATTTCCAAATACAAAGCACTCGTATTGGGTCTCTAGGATGCTAATTATGCCTTAGATGTCAAATCAATCAATATCTTTGGTGATTCCCAGCTGGTCATAAACCAAGTCAATGGTATATACCAGTGTCGTATTAAGATACATCAAAAGTACAAACATCACATAGATATAATTTTGACAACCTTTGACCGTTATGCACTTCAAACCACCCCACGTTCTACAAATATGTTTGCAGTTACAATGGTCTACTTGGCTTCTTAGATACCTTCTTCACCCACTAACTGTAAAATATTTTTCACAATACAAAGGTTGAAACCACCCTCTTACTTACCCCGTGAGGTCTACTCCGCTAGAACCGTTGCACCTGACCCATGTGACCTTTAGTATAAGAAATTTGTAGACTATTTTTCCCTTTCCATTCTACCCACTGATCTCACTCATAATGGACAACGTGCCTTTCTTAAAAGTGTCTCTCGTTATGTCATCATGGGTGGAATCCTTTATAAGTGTGGCTTCAACAGTATTCTCTTACGATTCCTTACAAGTTTTGAAATCCCCTACACCATCAAGGAATTTAATGATGGAATTTGTAGAGGCCATTTCAGTGGTTTAGCTATCGCAAAATGCATTCTTTGCCTCAGATATTATTGGCCAACCCTAAACCACTATTTTTGTGACTATGTCAAATGTTTTGTAAAATGCCAAAAACATGCTTATATCCATCACACACCTAGTCATTCCTTACAGGTCACACAATACCTTTGGCCTTTCTCTCAATGGGGTTTGGATCTTATCGGTGAGATCAATCCCCATTCTTCACAATGCCACCAATGGATTATAACCGCTACTGAATATTATACTAAATGGGTAGAAGCCATCACCCTCATTTCTACAAAAGCTGAGAAAATATGTGAATTCATCAACCATCACATCATTTGTCACTTTGGTGTCCCTCACCGCCTCATCACTAATAATGAAAAGCAATTCAGAAACAAAACCCTTCATAAGATATGCAACACTTTTGGCATCTAACTTAGTTTCTCATCACCTTATTAACCACAAACCAATGGCCAAGTAGAATCAACCAATAAAACCTTAAACAAAATTCTTATGAAAGTAGTCAATCATACTGGGAAGGATTGGCATATGCACATTCCTTTTTCCTTGTGGGCTTACCGCACTAGTATTCACACTTTGACTGCTACCACACCTTTCTCTTTGGTCTACGGTATCGAGGTTGTCTTGCCTCTCGAAGTCTAGATTCAGTCTCTATGCATCTCCCAATAGGACATGCTCAACAACGATGACTTTTGACAGGATTTTTTGGCACAACTTGAGTTATTAGATGAACTTCATCTTAATTCTCTTGACCATCTCCAAATATACTAGAAATGTTTCAAAAGTGCCTACGAAAAACGTGTCCACGAATAGACCTTTCAGGTTGGTGACCTCGTCCTGAAGGAAAATCAACATGTAACCAAAGAAGAGAAAATTAAATGGGGAAAATTTTCTCCTAATTGGCTTGGACCCTATATTGTTACCCATGCTTATGGATCAGGTGCTTATCATTTGTCTTCACTCGAAGGTAAACCTGAACCTGAGCCCCTCAATGCCTTGCATCTTCAACTGCTTTATTGTTGAAATCAAGTCCTATATCACCTTTTGTCTCTTGTTTTCTTATCCCTTGAGCAATTTTCACCTTCCATATTACTCATTTTTTAGGATCCACGACTAAACAAGAATCATGTGATTAACCGTCACCTTTCATCCTCATCTTCAATATGAGTACCACGACTCTAATCATAGCATGATTCTCATGGATACTTTTCGTCTTCTTACAGATGGAATCCCATGGTCATTCATCACTTGGAACCACCTCTTTTATAATTACC
The DNA here is from genome assembly GCA_019776745.2 of Taxus chinensis. Classification (NCBI taxonomy): domain Eukaryota; kingdom Viridiplantae; phylum Streptophyta; class Pinopsida; order Cupressales; family Taxaceae; genus Taxus; species Taxus chinensis. Next base: position 76,336,358 of record CM034157.1, read on the forward strand.
CTCTGTGTGTTATGGTCTTGTCTTCTAAACAAGAACCTAATCTTCTTACATAGTCTTGTCCATGACTTAAACGTCTAAAAAAAAAAGGGATTCAACTCCTTGAGTCAAACTTCTAGAAAAAGATAACTCCCTCAAAAAGGGACATCTCTTCACTCTATTTTTCCATTATAAATAGACTACTTCTTTTAAGGACAACTATATAAGGTCATTGCAAAAACACAATAAAAATATCTATAATCTTCCCGCATCGATCATCTTCTCAAAGACCCGAAGGAGATACTCATCCCATATAGACTTCCCTCATCGATTAGTCTATTCAAAACAAACAAATGAAAAAAAGGATGAAATTTTTCATGGACTTGCCTATTTTTGATCCTGGGTTTCTTGCTAAGAAAAACATGCTGTCATACACTAACTACGCCAAACCACCCACTCTTACCTCATTGCCTTTTTTTTCTATCTACTCAAGGGGCTTGTCGCAAATGTGACATTTCGTAATCATGTGACTTGCTTCACCTTTGAATAGTCCATTATGCAATGCCTTTAGGGTCTTACATTCATAAGCCCATCTGGGGTGGGGTAGACTAATTAGGGTCTTTATCAATTAGGTGGCTCTTTTACCACCTTGTACCATTCACCTTCCTCATTAATTATTGATTATCCTATACAGGACTAGATCATTGACACCTATATTTAAAAAATCTCAACCATGCCTATGACCTAAACTCAACCATACCTATGACCTAAAACTTAACCATTCATGTGACCTACATTCGACCATGCCTACACCTACTAAGCCATTCCTCTACTTCATCATAATCTTCCCTAGCTTATGGGAGTACTACATCAGCCTGAGGCCCATTTTCTTCGGGGCTATGTAGGCATCACTTCGAGGGAATGGGGCCCTTAAGGGTTATCTCAGACACTCTTCACCCTAACCTATTTACCCCTTTATCTCCCTATTCACATCGTACCATTAGTTCTTTTCCATTTTATATCAACAATTGAATGTTAAACCAAACAAGAAACAATTGATGAACATTTTTACCACATCATCAAATCATTCATTTATCATTTTCACATTTCCACTATAGCACATATTTGGAAATTTAAACCATAACATGCATATACATCACCATTTGTATCCCATGTTACCAACAACTTGGACATTAAATCAAAATTAAATACAAAACTCAACCATGCCTACATGACCTCGACTCAATCATGCCTATGACCTAACTCCATTATGCCTAAACCAACCTGAATCCACCATGCCTAAATAGACCTAACTCCATCATGCCTAACCTAACTCAGCCTGCCTAACTCTCAATCATGCCTAATTCACCTAGTCTCCATCACGTACACACATAATAATGGAAATTAAAAACAAGTACACCATCCATGCTATAAATATCATCATCATCTATATAAATAAGAAAGTATGTGTATACATACATATGTACAAAGATACAAATAAATACACATATCTCAAATATCTCAAATACATCCTCACCATCTTCGGCATGTAGGCCGATATATGATCAAAATCATAAAAATATCATATACATCCTCACCATGTTCGGCACACAGGCCAGCATATAGAAAAAATAGACAAAAATATAGAGGTACACAGAACTATCAGGCATCTCCCCATCAGATATCCTCCATGCCTGTCTCACATGTCTCCTCTCCTCCTCTACTCCTATGCGGCATCCCACTAGCATCTCACCACCCACCATGGGTCATGGCCTAACCTCTACTAGTACCTCACCTGGAGTTGCCTCCGTGAACTGGTGGCCTCACCTTGACCCTGTCTCTAGGCTCGCCAGCCCCCTATACTCTCCACACAGTGAGTGTGGGACCTGGTCCTCTCACTCGAGGCCTACTGTGCTCTATACTCTACATAAGAAGGGACATCTATCCCTGCCACCATCAGATGATCATGATAGTACCTCTCCTCTCTTAAGGCATCCCTGAACCTGGCCATGGGTACTATCTACGATGGTGCCATCAGCTTCTGACCCTATACCTGTACTGAGGGACCCTATCCCGCCCCTACCTGTAAAATGGGACCCTGTCCCTGGTCATGTGTAGGTACCCTACTTGGGCCTGAAGGGCCACAACCTGTGCCTGTGCAGTGGCCAATTGGACCTGCTACCTGAGCTATGTGTAAGGTGCCCGTACCTATACACCATCTGTAGGTCACCTGTGCCTATCCCTGTGCTACCTAGGCCTGTAGGGATGTAACCTGTGCCTGCAACATGGACAAACCTCTGACTCTTACCTTGTCAGCTGTCCCTACACTATCCCCAACTGTGTGACCAAATTTTCCACCTACCCCTATAGGGCGTCTCTCTGAACTGTGATGGTAGCCAGGTCTGGCTACCCCAGTCTCAGTGGTGCTGCTCACAACTATGCTTCCCACCACTATTTATACATGTCTGTAACTCTAGCATCATCAATCCATCAGTCTACCTCCTACTCCTCCTGCCCTATAGGCACCATCGACTGCGGTAGAGGCATAGGCCTCTCCCTGTTGTCCCTCTTGTACCGTGGAAATGGTGGCAGTATATCCTGGGGAAATCCCAACTATCACCAAACCCTATCAATGTCGATCATCTCATGCTCACCAATATGACACCTTGCTATCCATATCACTAGCTATAATCCATCCAGATTCATGGCCATATGCCTGTATGAAGGGAAGCCCACATATGGCCTGCAAATGATGTCCATATCAGACAACCCCTCTAATAAACACCTGTAGTAGGCTACATCTTGCGTAGCCCTAGCAGATCGATGATCTCTAACCATGGGCACCCATCATCTATATCCCACCCAAAAAAAAATGGCTCGAATGCATCAAGTCGGGGCATGCCCACTGGATGCACACACAAGATGTGCTCATACGCCCAATAGTGTAGTAAGAAGGTGCATCACAGGATGAACCACCATAATCACCCATATGCCCATAACTCTCTATACAACTACACTAAGAAGGATAGTGCCCATGCAAACTGAATCCTATCCTCCATAATATTGTACAAAACCCCCATCAATGATCTTGGGAATCTCCCACCCTTTTCAATTGGCAGTGAAAAACAACACACTACCTCCATCATCAGAACTACTAGCATCATCTCCTCCAGATGGGCTAGTTACATATCTCCATAACTCATGTTGGCATTATGGAACCTCAACTTTTCCAGCCCCTCACCAAACACTGTCAGCATCAACTCCTCAGAGGCCTCTAAAGAAATCAAATACACCTACGTCCCTACTATCAACAGCCACATGATCTTATACACATTCTCTAAGGTGATGGTTATCTCACATGTCAGAAAACAAAATGTGTTGGTCGCCAAATCCCATCTGTAGATGAGGTTGACCATCAAACTTGGCTCCCATACTACATTCTGGTAGCGTCTGACCCCAATCAGGCCGACCTCTACAACATGCCGCCATTACTCAGCTATCGCGCTCCCTCGTACTGCTACTAACAGGGGTGGTAACCTATCACATATTCGTAACTACTCCCTTTCTTGCATCCAATAAACCATAACATTATTAAACCTTGACCATACCCACATTCACCCTTGACCCCCCTATTTTCATTCAACAATACCTTCCTATCTCACCCAACCACCCTTACTCATCTCCTAGCTCATTTTTCTTTCAATTCTAATTGTCATTGCTTTGTCTTAGCCGGCATTGGTCACCCCCATCCGTGGCCGATGTCGGATGCCTCCCACCAACATTGGACAACCCTTGACTGACGTCACTCACTATCATGGGAAAAATCTATGCAAACCCCCCTTATTTCTCCCAAAAGTCCCTATTTCTCCCTAACTACCCACCCATTCCTACCTAAATCCACCCTCAACCCCCCCCACCCTGATTCACCTAACTCCACCTTCCTTCATTCCTATTTCAGCCATTTTCTTCCAAACTCAAAATTAATTTCCCCCCCCCAAACCCATTTTACCATAACCTGCTTTCTATAAACAAATCTACCTAACAAATGAGGAAGGGGATCAAATCTTACCTCGTTGCGATGCCATCTCCATGGGGGCACGTCTGGCTGCTACATTGGTGGTCCTTCCAAACCCTCTCCTACCTTTTCCATGCCGATATCTACGTCAAATCTCTACACCAATCAAATCGATCCTCCCGATCTCATGGACCCATCCACCTAGATCCTCTCACCAACTAGATCCCTCCAACGTAGCTGGGTATAGTCCCTCATACTATTCCTCTTGATAAGCACCAAAATTCAAACGACTCTGTCATTTTCTCCAATGGTATAATACAAAAATGATTATGAAAAATATGGATTTTTTGTTTTATAAACCCAACCTAAACTAATCGATGCGGATCCTATTTGTGCCCTAGCCAACCGACGTTGGTCACCCTATAACTGACATCAGTCAAGACTTATAATTGTTTGGTTTTGCTACAAAAAAAATTCCTACAACCATTCATGCCCACATCCCTTTTTAGCATCCCAAACACCCATTGACCCATACCTAAAAACCCAACCTACCCCTACATTTCCTTTGTTGTGTCTTAGGAGTTGTTATTTTACCTATACCTTGGCCTTACCAGTGCAATTACCTATATACCTTGACCCGACCCACGTTTTTGTTTCCTTTTAACCCTTTGTGCTCGTTGTACCTTACGATGTGGTTACCCATGTTGTTTAGCCTACCAACCTTACCTTTCCTATTGGCATGCTATTTATCCTAACCTGACCTTTGGTGTACTAGAATGTACCTAAATTTTCCTGCACCTGACCTCTATTGTGTTTTATCACCATATCCTATACCTTGGATATCGGAATCACTTCAACCCTGTTTGGATAGACCTATCAACCTTAGTCGACGTAGAGTTTGAAAGCATCTCAACCTGGTACCATGCCACAGTTTCCAATGTGTGCATACATTCAACTACCACTACCTTTGACCCTAACCCATTTACATGTTTACTCAATTTTATCTTTTACCTTTACCGAATACACCCAATGATCTACATTTTCCCACCTCCTCATTTTATCAAACCACTCACCTCTTTCGTCTCTCACCTCATTGGTTTCTAGTTTGAGGGGGGTTACCTTCACCCACACTTGGGGCAACACCACTCTCGCTTACACTTGACACAACCATTTCCTATTTTTGTCATCATCACTTACCAATACAAACCACGTAACAAAAGGGGGTAAAATGTAGACACCAAAATTGGGTCACACTCCCATTGGTCTCCTTTTGAATAACCAACTTAAACACATACACCCAACCATGACCCTTATGAACCATATTAATATTAATGTAATTATTTACAATTAAATTAATAACCATCCTCACCCCATTATTAATTTAATTAGTTTAATTAAATGGATGCACAACTCACCTGGACACCTCACCATAGACCTATTCATAGCATGTTTCCATAATGTGAGATCTGTCGTTTTTAGTAAATCTAGGGAATCCCTCCTGAACCGACGCCAGTCATCCCAAAACCAATGTCAGGTAACCCGCAACCGTCGTCGGTTACCATTTATTCACATTGGAAACCTTTTTTTTAGGTTGGCACATTCTAGGATAGAGGGGAAAGGAAGAGAGATGCATGCAAGCAGAAGCAGAGTCTTTTCACACCTACAGACATCCATAGCCAGCACCAATACAGATCTAGAGGTATTTGCACTCACGGGAACATTCTGGGAAGCATTGTCGTGGTACTCAACATCATTCCTCTAATCAACTTCCATCATCCTCCAACCATGTGAACCTACACCATAGTAAGTATATTGTTAACCTATATTATCTATTTCTACTTTAATTTATTAAGTTCTTCCATTGTTGTTAACAATATTTACTAGCCCTCTCACTCCCCTACCATTTAGCTTCCCATAAACCCAACCATTCCTCCACCCACACCATAAAACCACCTATACCCAACTTCTGCACATTTCTGAGTGTTCCTAAGATCCCCATACACCTCATCTTTCCCTCTATCTTCTCTACCTAAACTCAGCTCAAATCCCATTAGAAAATCTTATTAAATCTTATCAGCCCGCCTCTACCAATGGCGGTCACCCATAACTGTCATCGGTTCTTCCTAACCGTGATCTGTCATACCTTGACCGACACCGGTCTCTGTGTCTTCCAACACTATGTAAACCAACAACTAGCCTACCAACCAAAACAACCAAAACACCTTATCCAACCCTGTTAAGACCCTATCTATGACATGGAGCCCACTTGAGCAATCTATAACCTGACCTGAAGACCTTGACCCACATATTTTTAGTATTTAATTGGATCGACTTTGATAGTGATCTAAAGTACCCAAATCAGAATACTAGCACTATATTCTTCTATGTACGCATTTCAGTTATTTCATATTTGTTTTATAAAATAGTGGATTGACAACCTTCTAGGGAGTACCACACTTCTCGGATCTAGCACACGCTAGGCACTCCACTATCATATATTGTTTAACTCTTCTTTGATGGTCTTGTTTTTTATTACAAGTAGTTCCTCCCAACCAAAAGGAATCTCTCACAGTCATCATCAAATCGATAATTTAGAACATGCGCATAAACCTCCAACTGATCAACATAACATGTATTCCTCCTTGACCTACACCTCATATCTATTTCGTCACATTCCAAAAATGTAAAGAAAATGGTCAAACAATTACGACCACTCCACCTCTTTACATGTATGACCAACAACGCCCAATCTCAGCTAATGCTTATTCGGGGTATCTTCTGCCTATGTCTATCCCCACTTCACAATTTTCATATTCGGCACCCCCATGTATTGGGATGCCATCCACATCATACACCCATCATCAACTTCCCTTCATTGCAAGAGGTGTAAATTCCTCACAACCCACCAATGAACTCATTAGGATGATGATAGAAAAGATGCAGACATTAGAAGCATTAGTTTCTATCTCTCATAACTCCTTGACCTATGAAGAAATTTGTAATGATCCTATTCATCTATTTATTCCTATTTTCCCATACACAGTGTATTGGGAAATGTCCAAGTTTAACCGTTTTAATAGTAAAGAGGACCCGTAACAACACTTACGGTCATTAAAACGTGGGTGCTACCTAATTTCCCATGATGATGCTTTGCTCTTACAAACATTACCCATGTCCCTAATAGGACCCACCTTAGATTGGTTTAGCAGTTTACCTATAAATTCCATCTACTCCTTTAACCAAGTGGTTCAAGCATTCTGGACCACTTCTTAATTAATGTAGTAAAAAAATTCACCATGACCAACCTATATTCGACACGACAATATGTTCGTGGCTCGCTGGGGATGTCTTATCAACCAGTTAACATTCCAGTTACCTCAAGCTAAACTTATCGAGTTGTTCACTAGAGCTTTTGCTAGACACATCTCACCAACTCTATAGGTACAAACCTTGCGTACCTTTGAAAAAGCATTCACCATGGCATGAAAGTTGAAAATTCGTGCCATTGAAGAAAATAAAATCCAATTACGAAACAAGAATGCCTCGTTCAAATCAAATTATTCTTCTTCATCTTCAAAACCCCAAAATAATTATTCAAAAGCCAAAGGATCTGCCAATGTGATAGTTCTCAAATAAGGTCCATCTCATCCCCCTAATCAATCCAAACCTTCCTCCAATCTTTCCTAGGTTCATACTTATTAGTTCCGATGGGAACAACGAAAGTACACTTCAACTGGAGAGCCCTATTCTTCATTCTTGGAAAAGCTTCTTTAAGCTAGAGCCATTATATTTCCCCCCCATAAAACCTCATACTGGTTTCAATCTTTCTCTCCCTATGCTAGCATGGTATAAGGAACATGACTGTTATAATTATCATTGAGTTAAAGGCCACATTGACGGTAATTTCATAACTTTTAAGAACATTTTCTATGAGACGATAGATAATAGAGATCTCGTCATGGACAACCTGAATGTGTCAGAAAATCAAAATTTGCACATCTGTAAGAAGTTTTTCCCTAATCATACACCATCATCTAATGAAAATAGTGAACCTTCAACCAATAACAACAATTTCCATGAAGTCCACGTTGTTTTCGATATGATATGGGTCATTCCTCAAATTCCACCTATTTCATCTATCAAGGAAATTCTAGCATGAGCTCCTCTCCCCATAGAGGAGCATACCCCTTCCAATCCTTCACCCTCAAAGGAGTCCCCTCCATATCCTCCTTCACCCATGGGGGAATCCAAGATTTCTGCTGATGCCATTTCATCATCTACCTTGTAACCTACCAAAAGGTAAACATTATTAACTCTCCCATCCATAGGAGAATCATCATCGCATTCTCCTCCACCAAAGGAGAAGTATATCTCACCCCTCCTACCATATCTCCTACCCATGGGATATTATTCATACATGCCACTGCCTATTGGGGAAAATTCTCCCTAAGCATCCCAGGATCCCATTGACGTGATCTCAGCTCTTTTACCCATAAAATATTAGGCTAATCGATTCCCTATCTCAGAGACATATTTACAGGGATTGCCACTAAACCAATTAAATATCCTCTTATAGCAGTCCCATTTTCACAACTGGCCAATCACTTAGATTATGTTGATAATTACATACTCTAGGGATGTCTTTGAATCCATTTTTCGAGTCAAATGCAAATGTTTCCTAAAGATACCTCCATGATCTATCCAAAGGTATTTCCAATAACCAGATCGACCCTGACCATGCCTATCAAAACGAATTATTCTTCATCACCTCTACCTACATCCGAACCTTTACCCATGACTAAAACCATTCCAATGACTCAGAACCTACCCACACCTATATCTTTTTCCGTATCTAGGCTCATCACTACCTTGGGTGTCATGTCGATGTCAAGTGTTACCCATCCACCTGTCAAATTGGAGTTAGCCACGTCTTCCCAAACACACACAAAAATAGTTCCTATGCCTAGAAGGAAGACCCAACCATCCAGGTCTTATAAACCAGTCTCGCCTACCTCACCTTTTTCACATTTTCCCCTTTTTTCCATCCTAGGGCCTCACCCATCAACCTTGGCCAAACAACCTCCTACCCAAATCCAATCAAAAGCTAAGAAACCTACTGCTTCATCACGATCCTCCGTTACACCTCATTTACTTGCACAACAAACATCCTCTCCCTCACCCGTACATTTCTAACCACCTATACCTCCACCAGTTACTATAACCCCAACTTTTCCTCTACGAATTCAACCCATACCATCCACCCAGCCTATACCAACCATTTCCACTGCAACTCTATTGTCCCCATGGGTAACCCATCCTCTTCCACTGTCTGCTTTCCCTTTTTCATCATGTACTCCCATGCCACCTCTACCCAAGAAGGTAAAATCCAAATAAAACAACCCACTACCCTCTAATAAGGTAGTTAAACGAATAAAACCTTCCATTACTAGCTTTTCTACCACACCTTTACCAAAGCAAATGCCATCAAAGCCTAAGATAATACCACCTACCAAACTAGTGGTCCAACCCATTCCATCTCCTATAACTCTTCCTCCCTCACAATAATCCACATCTTTACCTAGACCCACACTCACTTCCCATTGTGATCTGTTGGCAGGGTCCTACGCCAACATTCTAACCAACCTCTTAGAGACCTCAGTCATCACACTACTGCCTCTTTGACCTTATGACCTCCTAAAACCCAAACCAAAAGGGTTTGATGAAACTAATTTTGTTTCCTACCATCATGTGTCAGGGCATGATGTAGAAGGTTGTAAGGATCTTAAGAATTTTCTCCTACAATTATTTCCTCTTGAAGAAAATTTCAATGACGATGATCTTCTTGATGAGGACCATGTTCCGCCTTCGCTTGTCACCCAACATCATCATCCCTTACTTCTTCAACAACCTACATCTCCACCCCCACAACTATTTTATCCACCTCCAAAATTTGAGATCAACATGGTTCGTATTAGAGAGTTTGCTAAACCACCACAAAAATGCTAGTTTTCCCTATTCATTTCGTAAGATTATTACCCCGCTTTAGGTTTTAGCCCTTCAAGTTGTTACACTATTCATGACATACCTTATCCGTCTACCTCCTTCCCTGAAATTAACATGGTTTGAGTTGCCACCCACACCCAAAAGGATAAAGGGAAAGAAAAATAAACTAGCCCATCAACCAACCCACTAACACTAACATTAACACTCAACGCGACCCATAGATTCTAAAGATAGGAAAATCATTAGATGTTGCTGAACAAGAAGCTTTTAATTATTTCCTCCAGTGCCATAGCAACACTTTTCCTTAGTCCTATGCTGATATGTCTGGTATTGAACCAAAAATTTTGGTCCACAATATCGTAACCATTCCTGACACCAAACCCATAAAACAACAGCTATGGAAAATGCATCCTCGTATTGCCCTTCTTGTCAAAGAAGAACTTTAGCACCTTCTCTCGGTTTCCTTCATCCTACCCATTGACTATCCCTAATGGATTTCTAATATTGTTCCTATCACAAAAGTGACATGGGGACTCTGAATTTGCACGAATTTTCATGACCTCAACTTAGCTTGCCCCAAAGATGACTTTCCTCTACTAGGCATTGACCAACTGGTTGATCCCACTGCTGGCCATGAGATGATCTCACTCATGGATGATTTCTCGAGTTATAATCAAATATTACTCACTCTAGAAGATCAACACAAAACTACCTTCATCACTCATTCGGGGAACTTCTACTATCAAGTAATGCCTTTTGGGCTTAAAAATTGTAATGCTACATATCAGCGAGCCATGACTTATATCTTCCATGACATAATGCTCGCATATTGGAAGATTACGTAGATGAAATTCTTGCCAAATACAAACAATGGGCTAAAAACCTTACAGTCCTTAAGGTCATCTTTGACCACCTCATCAGGTATTGTGTTCACCTTCAACCTAAGAAGTGTGTCTTTGTGGTGATTTAAGGAAATCTCCTTGGTTTCATCGTTTCTTTGTATAGGCATCCTGCTAAAGTAAAGGATATTCTCAAAATGCCTCCACCTACTAATGTCAACTTAAATGGGATGATGACTGCCATAAAGCCTTTAACACCTTAAAACAATACCTTCTTCAACCACCGGTGCTTATTCCCCCTAAATATGACCAACCCTTTTACCTATACATTTCTCCTACTGATCATTCCCTAGGTGCCATGCTTTCTCATCACAACGAGCAACACAGGGAACAAGTGGTTTATTACATAAGTTATACCCTTTTGGACTATTAAACTAGATATAACCACATCGACAAACTCTTCTTAGCCTTAGTTTTTGTTACCACTAAACTTTGTCATTACCTACTCAACCACACAACCATTTTCGTCACTAACACTAACCCGTTACATTACATGTATGTCAAACCCTACCAACATCAATGTGTTGTAGGTTTGCTCATGCTTCTTGTAACCCTCAACCTCGAATTCATCCACCAAAAATATGTCAAGGGCCAAGCCATCACTGACCAACTAGCAGATGCACCTCTTTCTGGAGATTTACCCTCTAACTTCAATTTTCTGAATGAATCCATTACTACCCTCTCTTTAGACGATACCACTTACCAGATGACCTTATTCTTTGATGGTTCCAAATGTCAGCATGGAGGTGGTGCAGGTGTTATCCTCATTCCTCTTGATGGTGAACCTATGCCTTTATCTTTCAAACTAGATTTTGATTGTACTAACAACATCACCAAATATGAAGCACTTATATTAGGCCTTCAAACCACCATGACCCTAGATGTTATCTCAATTAATATCTTTGGTGATTCCCAACTGGTTGTAAACCACAATGGTATATACCATTTTCGTAACAAAATACTGCAAAATTACAAGTACCATATTGACATACTTTTGATTACCTTCGACTATTATGAACTTCAAACCACCCCATGTTCTACTAATAAATTTACGGATACCATGGCCTTTCTAGCTTCTCAGATACCCGCTTCATCTTTCGACTCCAAAATCTTTGTCACAATACAAAGGTTGCAATCACCTTCTTATTTATCTCAAGATGTCAACTTTTTCGGAACTGTTGTGCCTGACCCATATGACCTTTGGTATAAGCAGTTTGCAGACTACCTTTCCCTTTCCATTCTACCTCCCAATCTCACTCGTAATGGAAAAGGTTCCTTTCTTAAAGGTGTCTCTCATTATGTCATCATGGGTGGTCTTATTTATAAACATGACTTCAACGGTATTCTCTTACGATGCCTTACAAGTTCTGAAATTCCCTACACCATCAAGGAAGTTCACAACAGAATTTGTGGAGGTCACTTTAGTGGCTTAGCTATCGCTAAATGCATTCTTCACCTAGGATATTATTGGCCAACCCTAAACTGTGACTGTTGTGACTATGTCAAACGTTGTGTGAAATGCCAGCAACATGCTAATCTTCATCACACACCTAGTCATGCCTTACAGGTCGCACGATACCTTTGGCCTTTCTCTCAATGGGGTTTGGATCTTGTTGGAGAGATCAATCCTCATTCTTCACAATGCCATCAATGGATTATAACCACTACTAAATACTACACTAAATGGGTAGAATCCATTCCCCTCATTTCTACAAAAGCCAAGAAAATTTGTGAATTCATCAACCATCACATTATTTATCGCTTTGGTGTCCCTCACCGCCTCATCACTGATAATGGAAAGAAATTCAAAAAAAAACAAAATCTTTGTGATGCTTTTGGCATTCAACTCAGTTTCTCTTCACCTTACTACCCACAAACAAATGGCCAAGCAGAATCAACCAATAAAACCTTGAACAAAATTCTTATGAAAGTAGTTGACGATACTAGGAAGGATTGGCATACGCACATTCCTTATGCCTTGTGGGCTTACCACACTAGTATTCACACTTCGACTACTGCCACACCTTTCTCTCTGGTCTATGGTACTGAGGCTGTCTTACCTCTCAAAGTCCAGATTCCATCTCTCTGCATCTCACTACAAGACATGCTCAACAATGATGACTTTCACCAGGACCATTTAACACAACTTGAGTTGTTAGATGAATGTCATCTCAATGCTCTTGATCATCTCCAAATCTACCAAAAACGTATCAAACATGCCTATGATAAATGTGTCCATGAATGAACCTTCTAGGTCGGTGACCTTGTCTTGAAGGAAAATCAACATGTAACCAAAGAAGAAAACATTAAACGGGGAAAATTTTCTCCTAATTGGCTTGGACCCTATATTGTTACTCATACCTATGGATCAAGTGCTTATCATTTGTCTTCACTCGAAGGTAAACCCGAATGTGAGCCCCTCAACGCCTTATCATCTTCAACCATTTTATTGTTGAAATCCAAGTCCTATATCACCTTCTGTCTATTGACCGCTCATCCCTTGAACACCATTCACCTTCCATGTTACCCATTTTGAGGATCAATGACTAAACAAGAATCATGTGATTACCCATCACCTTTCAGCCTTATCTTCAATATGAGTACCATGGCTCTACTCATGGCATGATTCTCATGGATACTTTTCATATTTTTCAAAGATGGAATCCCATGGTCATTCATCACTTGAAACCATCTTTTTCATAGTTAACCTCTGTGTGTTATGGTTTTGTCTTCTAAACAAGAACCTAATCTTCCTATATAGTTTTGTCCAAGACTTAAATGTCCAAAAGAAAAATGGGATTCAACTACTTGAGTCAAACTTTTAGAAAAAGATAAATTCCTCAAAAGGGACATCTCTTCTCTCTATCTCACCACTATAAATAAACTACTCCCTTGAAGGACAACTATACAAAGCTTACCATACATCACATAGTCTATCATAAAAAGAGACTATCCTTGCACAAAAAAATAACATACTCAAAAGCTTTCCGCATTGATCAACTTCATGAAGACCTCAAGGAGATAATATACTCATCCCACATAGACTTCCCACATCGATCAGTCTATCAAAAACACAAACAAAAGAAGAAAATGATAACTTTTTCATCATGGACTTGCCTATTTTTGATCATGGGTTTCTTGCCAGGTAAACATGTCATCGTACACTAAGTTATGCTAAACCACCCATTTTCACCTCATTGCCTTTTTCACCCTAATTTTCTATCTTCTCAAGGGACTTGCCACAAACATGACATTTCGTGATCATGTGACTTTCTTCACCCTTAGCATAGTCAAACATGCAATGCCTTTAGGGTCTTATGTTCATAAGCCAATCTCTGGTATGGAAGAATCGTTATGGTTCTTATCAATTAGGTGGCTCTTTTTGCCACCTCTTACCATTCACCTTCTCCATTACTTATTGATTACCCTATACAGGACCAGACCATCGATATCTACATTTTAAATATTTCCACTTTCACCTAAGACTCAACCATGCCTATGACCTAGACTCAATCATGCCTGAAACCTACCAACCCATCCCTCGACCTCAGCATATTCTTCCCTAGCTTATGGGAGAACTACATCGGCCTAAGGCCCCTTTTCGCTGGGGCTATGTAGGTACAACACTCTGAGGGCATGGGGCCCTTGGAGGTTAGCTCGGCCACTCTTTACCCTAACCCATTTTCTCCCACATGTTTTTCTATTAACATTCTATCTTAATTAATTTCCATTTTTTTTAACACTTGGAAATTACCACACATACATACCTACCATTTTATCACATCATCAAAACATCCAATCAATCATTTCACATTTCCATGATATCAAATATTTTGGAAATTTACACCATAACATACATATAACTCATCATTTATTTCCCATGTTACCAATAACTTGGAAATTAAATCAAAACCAAAAACATGACCAACCCATGCCTATACCTAGCTCCATCATGCCTAGCTGACCTAACTCCATCATGCCTTACCTACCTAACTATACCATGCCTAACTAACCTAACTCTAACATGCCTAAAACAACCTGAATCCAACATGCCTTAAATGACCTAACTCCGCCATGCCTAAACTGACCTAACTTTGCCATGCCTAAACCAACCTGACTCCACCATGCCTAAACTGACCTAAATCTGCCATGCCTAAACCAACCTGACTCGACCATTCCTAAACTAACTTGACTCCACCATGCCTAATCAACCTAGTTTCCACTATGCCACATACAAATAACAAAATGAAATTACAACACAAGTACATCACTCATCTCATAAATATCATCATCTATATCACTATGAAAGTCTATGTATCCATAAAATATACACTGATACAACATAATATAAGTATCTCAAAACTCTCATATACAGCCTCACCATCTTCAGCACGCAGGCCGGTATATGATCAAAAATCTCAAAAATCTCATGTACAGCCTCACTATCATCGACACACAAGCTAGGTATATATAAAAATAATCAAAAGACAAATAACCATACCAGGTGACTAATGTCACCCCACCTGAGATGTCCAGGGCTGGTCTCATCTGTCTCCTCCTCTCTACCTATCTGACACCCTGCCAGCATCTCTCCACCCTCCATGGGTCTTGGTCTAGCCTCTACCTAGCCTGCAGTTGGGTTAGGCCTCCATGAACTAGTGGCCTCACCCTGACCCTGTCTTGGGGCTCACCGTCCCCCTGTACTCTCTGCACTATGTGTGGGATCTCATCCTCTCACTCGAGGCCTGTTATGCCCTGTACTCTACATAGGAGGGGACATCTATCCAAGCCATCGTCAAGTGATCCTGGTAATATATGGCCTCATTCAGGGCATCCCTGAATCTTTCCATCGACATTGTCTGTGGTGGTGCCATAGGTCTCATAGTAACCTGTGAGCTCTATCCTGCTAATGATGGCCTTGACCCTTATACCTATGAACCGTGCCCTCCACCTTGTACCATGGGACCCTATCTTGTTGTTTTTTGTAATATGGGACCCTTTCCCTGGGCCTGTGAGGGTGCATGTGCTATGACTTGGGCCTGTAGGGCCACAATATGAGCCTGTGTAGTGGCCAAATGACCCTACAAACCTACTACCTACACCTGTAAGGTGGCTACCTGTCCCCCATCACCATCCCCACCCTGTGTGGGTACCTGTCCCTATGTAACCTAGGCCTGCAGGGCTACCACCTGCACCTGTAATGTGGCAACCTATGCCTTTGATCCTGTCAGCTTCCCCTACAATACTCCAATTTGTGTCAAAAGGGTAGCCACCTTCCCCTGTAATGTGTCCCTCTGAACTGTAATAGTGGCTAGGTCAGGATGCTCTGGCCTCATTGGTGCTACCCTGTAGCTGTGCATAGTTTTTTCACCCACCACTACCTATATCTATAGTAACCCTACATCATCAATCCACCGGTCCACCACCTACTCCTCCTTCCCTATCGACACCAGTCGGTTGTGGTATAGGCATAGGCCTCCACATCATCTCTCTTGTATTGTGGGAATGGACAAAGGCACATCCTGGGGTAGCCCAAACTACCATCTGACCCTGTATCCATGGGTATCATCTCGTGCTCACTGGAATGGTGTCCCTCTATCCATCTGAGCAGTTGTAGCTCATCTAACTCCACTGCCATGTGTCTGTAGGAAGGGAAGCCAACATATGGCCTCCAAATGATGTCAACCCCTGAAAATCCCTCTAACACGTGCCTGTAATATGCTACATCATGTGCAGCCCTAACAGCCCTGAGCTCTCCCCTAATAGGTACCTAATGCATGTAACCAACTCATACCAAGCCTGTATTGAATGCATCAGGTTGGGGAAAACCAACTGGACACACACATATGATGTGCTCATATGCCCAGTAGTGAAGAAGAAAGGTACAACACAAACTAAACCTCTGTAGCCTCCCATAGGCCCATAGCTCTTTGTATAACTACACTAAGAATGTTGGTGCCCAAGAAAAATAGGTCCTATCCTCCATCATGTCATGGAGAACCCCCATCAGTGCTCATGGGAATCTCCCACCCTCCACATCTAGCAACGTAAAGTAACACACCACCTCCATGATCAAGATAACCAACCTCGTCTCCTAAGGATGGGCCATGTACATGTCCCCATAGCTCAGGCTCGCGCTATGGTATCTCAATTCCGCCATCTCCTCTCCAAACACCACCACTATCGGCTCCTCTGATGCCTCTGAATGAAATAGAATAAACCTTCTCTCCCACTATAGGTAGCCATAGGATCTTGTATACATCCTCCAGGGTGACAGTGATCTCACCCGTCGGTAGGTAGAATGTATTGGTCATTGAATCCCATCTATCGATGAGTGCGACCATCAAACTCAGATATCAAACTATATGTCTATAGCATTGGATCCCAACCAGACCAACATCTGTCATGTGCCTCCACTCATCTATGGTCACGCTCGACCGTACTGCTAGCAACAGAGGTGATACTCTATCCCTCATCCACAGCTAGTCCCTAGCCTGCATCCAACAAACCACAACATTGTTCAACCTTGACCATACCCAACATACCTTTTACCCAACACACCTATTACATGACATAACTATTTCCCACCACACCCTACCCAAACCACAACCCTACCAACTACCCCTTTTTCCTAGTGTACTGTTACACCTATTCTCCCTTATTCTACTTGCCACCCCCACCATCGCCCAAACACCCCTTTTCCCATATTTTCCTTACATACACCTTCCCTTAGCCCTCCCTAGACTAATTTCCTTCCCCCTACCCTTTCCTTCCCCCCATTTCTCATCATCCCTAACTGGCACCAGTCGCCTTAACCGTCACTAGTTTTCCTCGACCAACATTGGTTCAATTTCACTAGTGTCGGTCATCTCAGACTTGACCGATGCTAGCCAAGGCCAACTGATGTCATCCAACCCTTGACTGACATCAGTCTCTTTCATGTAATAAAAACTGAGCCCGCTGCCCCCCCCCATCAAAATATTCTCAAAAACACCCTAAAACACCTAATCTACCCTACCCAAACCTACCCTACCTTCATTCCCACCCCTATTTACACTATCTAGGACCCCCCCTCCCTCATTTCATTAGTTTTTACCTACAAATGCAAAATCAATTTCCACCCAAACCCCCTTTTTACCCAAACCAATTTAAAACATCATTTTCAACGAAATGACAAAAGAGGATTGAATCCTACCTCATCTCAGTGTCATCGGCATGGTGGTATGTATGGCCACTATATCAGTGGTCCACCCAAACCCTCTCTGGCCTCTGCCATCACCAAATCCACTCCTCACCTTGCAACCAATCAAATGGCCCCAATCGATCTCATGGACCCACCTACCGAACACTAATCATGCACTAGTCACTCACCATCTCAGCTCACACACTTTGTACCATCACTTTCTCGTCTTACCCCAATGCTCTGTTATTTTCCACAATAACAATAAGTTAAAATGATTCCATAAAATATGGATTTTTTTTATTAACCCTACCCGACATGACCGATGTCAGTCATAATAAACCAACGTCGGTTACTTTATAAGCGATATCAGTTGGCTTCTAATATCATTTTTACCCCATTTTTCCCATTTTTACCTCCACTCCTCCTTGAATGATACCCTTTTACCTCACCCACGCTTATGGAAACATACCTACAATCCCAAACTACCCCTACAATTCCTTAGTTGCATCTCAGCATTTATTATTTACCTATACCTTGTCCTTACTCGTGCCATGACCTGTTTACCTAGACCTGACCCACTTGGTGTGACCATTGACCTTGTATACTCACTATACCTTGTAATGTTCTTACCCATGTTGTTTGGCCTAATGACCATACCTTGCCTATTGTCATGCCATTTATCCCGACCAAACCTTTAATGTACTGGAACATACCTAAACATTCCTGCACCTGACCTATGTTGTGTTTCTGGACCATATCCTATGCCTTGGATACCTGAATCACTTCACCCTTGTTTGGATAAACCTATCGACCTTGGACAATGTAGACTTTGCAAGCTCTTCAACCTGGTACCCTGTTTCAGTCTATATGTGTGTGCATTTGATTGCCATTACCCATTACTTATTACCCAATTTGACAATTACCCATTACCCAATTTGACCTCAGCTTATTACTTATTACCCAAGTAGACCATCACCCTTTCCCATATTACTCATCCCTTCCCCACCTACCTTCACATCCACCAATTACACATTTATTAAACCACTCACTAATTCCGTATAACATCTCATCAGTTCTTGGTTTGAGGGGGGATCACCTTCACCTACACCTGGGGCAATCACTTCCTATTTTTGTCAGCATCGCTTACCAATACAAGCTACGTGACAAAAAGGGGCAAAATGTAGACACTAAATTTGGGTCACACTCCCCCTTTACCCCACATGTATATTAATTTAATTACCTACAATTAAATTAATGCCCATTCTCACAATATTCATTATTTAATTACCTTAATTAAATTAATTTCCACCTCACCTAGACACCTCAACCCCACCACATCACCTAGACACCTCATCATGGCCCTTTTTTTAGCATGTTCATTCTAACTATGACTCAATCTCTACTTACCATAACTAAATGAGACTTGTTCTAACCCTAACACTACATACCTTTTCTTTCTCTAACAGTGAGCCCACATTCTTACGCAGAAAATATCATTTTAGACCCAAACCAATGGGAAGAACTAGTAAAAAAGATAGTAAAGATTGCTGTTTTGGCAACCTAGGATTTCTCACCATAACCAACGCGGATCACCTCTCAAGCTGTGGGACTTGGGCTCGAGGTGAACCTCCAGAGAAGGTCAGCTTCCTCTTCCTAAACTAAACACTACACTACTCCTAATGCAAGAAAAATGGCTAACTAGACCTATGCTAACATTTCAAGGGATTAGGGAGAGAGATTTGCAAGGAAATAAAACCTATACTAGAAGTGGTGATGCACCAAGAAAGGGTGTTGCTAGACAAACTTCAGGCTTGCCAATGAAGAGAGATGATCATGAGGAAGAATGAACATGCATTACAAACCCAATTTACATACAATACTTCACTCCTTGATAAGCACAATGACCTCCAAAACTTGCAAAAGAAACCCTGGTTGCACAGTTCACCTGCAAACATGAGAGAGGCAAATAGAAGCAGAAAAATCATGAAAGGACATATAACTGATCACAAAACATAATTTCTCATTACTTCAAGCACTTGCACAGTGCATCATTACATCAGGGAAAAGGCATAGGTTGCCATTACAATTTGAGAAGAAAGGCTTGAGAGCCTACAAATTCACAGCATCTCAGCTTGTGAAGAGAGGGGAAGCTTGAAAATTGTCTAGCTTGTCCAACTTGTATGATCTGTCGAAACCCCTTGGAATGAGGTTCCAACTTACATTTATAGAAAACTTGTTGAGTGGTTGAGAGAAAGAAGGAGAAGTCCTAGAATCTAGGCCAAATGTAGGAAATAATTAATCATTGTTGTTGGCCACGTTTTCTCATTTATTGAACCTCCACCTTTCAAGGCACCATCCAAGGAACAGTTTGAAAACCTGTAATTATGGAATGCAAAATTTGAAAAAAATATTCTGATGGCTCCATGGCGTAGCTCTCGTTCTATTATTTAAAACTGTAATTTTGTAAAAAACGGGAAACCAGGGAGAAAGTTGTGACCTCCTGAGTGAAAGTCACTCGTTTAGGGGCCCCACTAAAAGCTTAGTTTGCACTGAAAGATAGGTGAAGGCTCAAAAATTCAATGTGAATTTTCTCCTCCAAATCCCATATTTTAATCTCTAATATTTTAAAAATGGCCTCGAAAGCACCTTGTAGCTCATTGATGGAAACCCCCTTGGATTATTTCTTGCATTAGGAGAGTTTTCATCCAATTACCACTTTCGGCTCGCCATCTACCGAGCTCGACCCATATCATTGACTCGGTTGGCCTAAGTTGTTTCATTGCATGTCTATTTTAACTCCAAACCTGCTCACACCTTTGGCAAACTTCACATTGACAAGCTATTCCTTATTTTCTACCGACTCGCTTATGGCTCACTTTCCGCCATTACCTGCTTCATTGTATTGAGTTGATTCATTTTCGAGCCTTATCCTATTACCTTCATGTTAAACCCACATGATTGCTCTCCTTCCAACTCTATCTCGACATCTTCTTAGGAGTATATGACCAAATCTTATGCCTTTAGCCAAGTTTCACCATCTTCGATACACCTTTACCTAAACTCCTTGCTCATTGACATTGATCTCGTTTCAAACCCCGTAGCATTGTCACTCGAGCTCAAATCTGAACATTCTTGCCATTTTGCAATCTTTGTAGCTTGCCACGTTGCACATTGTGATTTTAACAAATTCCTCACTGAACCAACCAAGCTGTAACTTCCAATAAACTCACCCATCACCTTAGAAGCTTCATTTACACATCATGCCATTACATTCTCTCTGACTTAACCTGGTTACCAATCTCGAGCATCCATCACATTGGTGAGCTTCAACCTTAATCATCATCACGTGACTTCATTTGACCAAGTTTTCCATATACCTTCACTGGCTCGAGCTTCCAACTCCGAAATCACAAAACTCCGCAAAATGAGTTCCCATTTTAGAACTCCCGAACCCTGAATGATTCCAAAATTCCATACCCTTGGACTCATTCGACCAGACATTCGATCTCCTTGATTAGAAACATCCAGTGATTGATCAAATTTTCCTCCACATAGCCTGAAACCATCCTTGAAACACGTTCTAAACCTACTTCTCTCATCCACGACAATCTCTCATGAGCTATCTTGCTTAACCAAGCTCGACTTGTTCCATTTCAGTAAGCTCCCTGTTTTCTCTTGAGCTCAGGCTCCAATCTTTCAAACACTTTTCATCGTTCAGCTTTGAGCTCCCTATCCTAGAACAACTGCTTTGATCTCAGGTTATTAACTCACCTGAGATCTCATGCCTAACCTTGTTAATTCTCTTTCTTGAAACTCCTAAAACGAAGCCCTTCCTCCTTCGTTTAGCCAAATTTTGGTCATTTTACGCAAAGAAATCCCTTATTTTACCGAGCTCACTCTATCACTATGTTCATCCAAATTCATCTGGCTCGACTCACTCAGTCATGACAACTCTTCCATATCTTAAAGTGCCTCACATTTCCACACTTCAACTCATGTCATCACTGAGGCATCATTGTCGAGCATAAACTGACCTCCTTGCCGAGCCATCTTCAACCCATCTCTTTCGTAGACTCAACTCCCACAACATTCTCACCAAAACATCAATGCCAAGTTCCACCTGTGTTATAGCAAAGCTCAATTCTGAATTCTTCATGCTATGACCCAACTTAGTTCATGGTGTCAAACACCAAGCAAAACCCATTCAATACCTATTTAGCTTTGAGATCGGTCGACATGATCCCTCTGCATCGACTGCCTCTGTGGTTTGGCGACATTCACGAAACATCCACTGAACTATCTTTCTGAAGCTTTGAATCCTTGGGGGTCGATCGATGAATCATTTCCTCTATCAACTTGTGGCTCTGATTTCACATTTACATGCAGCTCACCATTGCTCTTACGGGAATCCTTCTTTCTCCTTATTTGATTACTACAACCGATGAACTCACGCATTTGCAAAACACTCATTTACCTCTTCATCAGACAAACATTTTGCCTCACCATGATTTCGCTTTCTAATATCTTCATGGTCTAATCCTCATCTGAGCACCTTGTCGACCTTGGAAACTTGTCTACACAAAACCTGTTGTATCGACTCCAACTTTCCTTTCTTGGCCCAAAAATCTGTGACTGAGTTATGATTTTGGCTCATTTCAGAACTGACTAAACTTTTGATTCGACTCTTTCAAATTCATTTTTGTAAAATTCGATGATCTTACCCATCACTTGTGGCCTTCTGAATCCAAAACGATTCTCAATATCCTTGATGGATCCCTGAAAGGGATACGATTCGAAACAAATTCTTGAAATAAATTCTGCGTTTGAGCTCAACCAAAACGATTCACTTACTTTCGATTCCGTTTGAGCTAGCTTCCACTTATTTTTCTCCACTGACTCATCCTTCAGATTCAAAAGCTAAACTAAGCAACCTTCTCTTGCAACTGATCCTCAATAGAATCACAGAAATGCTCCAAATTGTGACCTCTAAATAAGCTCAAACTGATCTCTACATGAGCACCATTTTGAATCACTCCTGAGCCTCATAAGCTTCAATCTCCCTGTGAACTTTTCTCAACTTGGCAACTCCTAAGATCAAGCTCGTTTTGAAACCTGACTTGTATCCTGGCCCAATGTCACAATGAAACTCTGAAATTTAAATCCTACCAATTTGAAGAATATGGCCTCTTGCCTAAGTTCGAGCCCCAAGTCTCTTTCACAAAGGAATTACCGCAAGATGCTCAAGAATCAAGTCAACACATGTGAGTCCAACCGAGCCCCTTTGCCTTATGGAACTGAGTTCTTTGCTACTCAATCGATGAACTAATTTTCCTTCAACTACTGGCCATTTCAATTGAGTCGCGATATCCAAGATTTCGTGACTCCTCATCGAATAAATTTACTCACCTTGAGTCATGCATTAAACTTCCAACTCGAGCTCCATGTAGTAACCTTCATCAATTATACATGCAGAGCCAATCATTTGGCACAATGCACAATTCTTTAACATCGACGGATTCCAATTCAGTCATTCTGAGCTCACCATGAGTAGCCCATTGTGATAGCTTTTCCCAAAGCATTGGCTCCAAATTGATAACCAATGTAGATCCCTCTTCCAGTTTCCTTTAGGAATTAGCTTTGGGTTTAACATTCCTCGATGGACCTTCTAGCCTAAGCTCCATTCT
The DNA here is from genome assembly GCA_019776745.2 of Taxus chinensis. Classification (NCBI taxonomy): domain Eukaryota; kingdom Viridiplantae; phylum Streptophyta; class Pinopsida; order Cupressales; family Taxaceae; genus Taxus; species Taxus chinensis. The sequence continues at coordinate 76,360,118 of CM034157.1, forward strand.
GTACCGAGCTTCTACCTTAACCATCCACTATTTTCTAGTCCTCAAGCTATAGCTTACTCCTTCTGAGCCGAATTGAGCGAGTAATGTTGCCATGAGCCCTAACTTTGTGCCTTTTCTGTTACATCGAGCTTTGTATTCTCCTGGGATCACTACCATGACCATAGAGTCACCTCAATGATGACCATTGATCCTTTACTCGCACCTTCGATTCACATACATTGTCAATTTTTCATCCAAAGAGGTCAACTCTGACTAGCTCAATTAAATGAGCTCATGGTTTCAACTCGGTGGTCCAAGTTGCTTCGACCTGTGATACGCTTTTCCATTGGCATGATTCAGCTTTGCAAACCTATCCAACCACTTGCATATCGAGTTAATCTAGTGTCGAGCTCCTTAGACATAGCTCACCTTTTTAGCTCAAATAAACTATAATAGAACTTAGTACTCATTTAAATTCATAGCTAATATTGAATCTGAGCTATTAGCTATCAACACAGGCCATCAAAATAGAGCTTGATGCATTGAATTTTGATTTTCTCTAAAGCCCTAGATCTTGTGAGGAATAGAAACACAATAAGGCCCCCTTAAGACATTATTTATCAATTCTATCATTTTTTCCATTGTTCACAGGAAGTGGGCCCTTAGGGCGTTTGTCCAATTTTTATCCAAGAGGATGTTATTTCCAACATTGATTTGTATTAAATAGTGGATTGATAGCCATCTAGGAAGTGTCACACTTCCCAGATGTAGCATACGCTAGGTAGTCCACTGACATATATTGTTTAATATTCCTCTTGTTGTCTTGTTTTATATTTTAGGTAGTTCCTCCTAGCAAAAAGGAAGTTCTCGCAATCAGCACTGGATTGAGAAGTTAGAATACACACACTCTACCTTCCACCTTCATTCATAGGTATTCCTCCTCGCCCTTACCCTATCTATTTTTCTCATACCTTTGCAACTTATCGGAAAAATAGTTGTATCCTCTATTATCATTCTTCATGCGATGCTCTTATTCACTAGGTCTAGCATATGGAGACTGACAATGGTGCAAGTGTCCAATACTTCAAATAAGGTCTTATATTTCCTGTAAACATGCATATGACATCTCATTTAACTTGATACAAGGTGGTTTGACCATTGGTCTAGTTGTATGCTTGCATCACTCCACCATTTAAGCCCTTAAGACCTACTAGGTCTTCAAAGAAACAAATCTTGTTATATCTTAATTTACTGTAAAACAACCCCTTGATCTAATTAGTGATTCAAACACCCTTCATGAGCTTCTTTCTCATGTATAAATTCTAGGTATTGTTGCTACATATGGAATTATACTTTTCCAGTTGTCCTAAGGGAAAATTAGGTGTACTTAATATCTAGAACTATAACATTAGTATTTTTAGTGCTTGTCTTACTTGGAGGGTTACCAAAACACCTCTGAAATTCCTTTAACATGTTTCATGATGAAACATGAATATTGATTCAATCATTAGACCCTACATGCATAAAAATTCCTCCTTTTTGGTAACATGTATCATTCTGTATATGTAAATAGTGATGAAAGTACTTCACATGTTTGATTTGTCACCTGAAACTATTTTTATCCATAGTAACTATCCTAGTCATTTGGATAACTCATCTCCACATTCTAGTTCTATGTTTCTACATGTAGGTTACACACACTTCACTTGTTCACTTGCCACATTTTCATGGTGGTAGATTCCTCACATGCTATGTGCACTTATTCCTTCATTCCTTCCTTTCCATTTTTCTTTTCCTCTTTGTTCCATCCTTCTCCCCTTACGCACACTCTCTGTGCACTCACCTTCTTCTCAGCATCGTTCCTTGGCCTATCTTCCTAGTAAATGGATAAGTCCTTGGAAACACTACACACCATTTCCTTGCACTCCGCACATTATTGTGTAATGATTGCACCCTTGACATATGTCTCTTCCTCACCCATTCATTCTTTTCACTCATGTAGGTTACCTTCGTGTGCCTTCCTTCTGTCATCTTCCAGCATCTCATTCTTTCATGTGCATAATTTTGTGCCCTCCTTGTGCCAGTATGTGCCATGGCACTCTCTGACATGCTTGAGTGTACCACATGTAACCAATCAAAGAACAACAATAGGGCGTCTAATCATTGAAAAAAATCATTGAGTGACATGTGGCAAAAATGACAAGAATGTTTACACAGTTAGCTATCCTTTTAGTTGATCTACATGCTATGTGTCTTGTGTGCATAGACAACTTTTATAATCTTCTGACAACCATATATTTGTTTGTAGATCTCTAATCAGTTTTCGCATAGTTATGTTTTGAACGGGGTGTTGAATAAATAAGAATGTGGTGACCGAGATACAACAACAAAAGTGGAAATAGAACTTGTTGGTGGTGTCTGGATGACTGAAGATGTTGGAGGGGTAGACAAGGAAGTAATGGTATTTTTTGAGGATATTTTGGACCAATAGAATGCTCAGGTGAAGATTTAGGTTGTTGAATATATGTTTCTTGAGAATATATCATATGGAAACTAAAAACATGAATGAAAGACACAACACTAGATGTTTCAGATTGACTAATATGAATGGAAGATTCAACATGATGTTTTAGATTGACTTATGTTTTAATATGAATATATTTCTTGGATAACATGTTATTGATTTGTATCAATAAGATGTGCAATACAAAATTAAGGGTTAGGAATGTGTAGTTTGGATACAAATGGATGGAGTTGGACACCCCTAGTTGGAAGATTAGCGTTAAAATGAAACAGTGTTTGAATCTACTATCTCTTCAAAAACAAGGTCTTCTCTAGGTTCAGATAATTTTGATTGAGAGCTGGGAGAATATGGTTGTTCGATTTCTTCTTTCTCAAGTTTGTGGAATATTTGACTATGAAATTGGCATGTAGAATCTAAGAGATGTTATCACATTTCTTCATTATATTGTTCCTCTATTTTATTCTAGGCTTGTTGATGTTCAAATAGAGGAGTAGAAGTGATTGGTTGAGAAAAAGGGATTTGATGTTGTAATGGTGTTGAAAATGGGGTAGGTAATGTGATATGTTGTTGTAAAGGTGTAGATAATGATGTAGACATGTTTTCTAATGTTTGATTATGAGCTTGTTATCTAGTAAGCACCATAGTAAACAAACACATAATTACCTACAAATGATAAATAATTGAGTGGGTTGATTACAAATAATAGACAAAGAAAAAAAAATAAGTTTTTAGATTATCTTGATTTAATTAAGAAAAGTGAAATGTGAAAAATGGCTAATGGGTCCTAGGAAATGGCAGTCTATGGCTAGTTTTAGGAATGTTTATGGTTGGAATCCTTGATATACCTAAAGGTACATGAGGCTGAAATCTATGTTGTTTCCGGTATGATACTTGGTATTGGGGCCTACCCCCTCACTCCACTATTCTGTAGTAATAAGGGAGTTGGGCGCTTGGCCAATATACTGACATAAAATTATTTATATTTGGCCAGAACACCAAGTCAGTTTCCTTATTGGGTGATGAAATCCCAATAGTTATCACCTAGGAAGAATTTATTTAAATGCGTGTTTGATATTTTGAGTGATTTGGTTGTGTGAGGATGAAAGATAAAGTGAATGTAATCAATGAACTTTCCTAATTAAAACTATGTGAATAAGAATAATGAAATTGTTTGTTTTAAGCCCAAAATGATGGATTGATTTTGATGAGAGTAAACAAGCAAAAACATAGTAAAGAAAACAAAAATAAGGATAAGGACTTCTTATGATAAACGATTCCTTTTTAAATTTTTAGTTTAGCAATAAGTAATCCAGCAAGTAGAGCCTCCATAGACATCAATATGCAAAACTAGGTTTGCAAAAATAGTAGAAAATAATGATTAGATGCAAAACTACAAAGTAATCAAAAGTATTCAGAGAAATCATCATCAATTGACAGAATCATTGGCGATTCAACTGATCACTGGAAATTCACTCGATCGCTGGCGATTGACAAAATTGTTAGCATACTAAGCAGAAAAATAGAAAATGAAAAGTATAATATTTTTAGGAAATGAAGTAATGAACTAAGGGACTTAGCATTTTGTCCCAACAGGCATGCCAAAATGTTCAGAAATATTCCTACTCCAACATTAATTAACTAAGAAAGAACATAGAAATTTACCGACCTTAGAAGACGTGGGGTTTAACGATACACATAGATGTTGATTGACAATGTTAGATGTTGATTAAATTTGTTCTTCATGAAATATGTGTGCAAGCACCTTTCCTGTGAAGAAACCTACGATAAAAGACACTACACAAGATATAATTAATAAGATAAATAAGAGAGTTGTTTGGTAAAGGCCTATTCTTGGAATCCAAAGGGCTTCCTCGAAGGATGTCATATTGATAAGGATGTGAGATATATGTGGTGGTAAAAGGTTGTGAATAAGGGTGTTCTATTTCCAATTCTATCATTGTATGTGGGATAGATGTGGTGGTCTTCATTACAAAATAATTTTCATTAGGTGAGTGGTCTAAGACTAAGTCGTATCTCCAAGGCCTTATATTGAGTTGATGATTGAAACAGGTTAGAAATCCTTCTCGTATGCCAAAATCTCTCTTCTGAAGTGAATTTCATGAGGGCTTCTCATATGTGATCATCCTCCTCAACTAGCTAATGGGTGAAAAAATCAAAAAATACTTCCATGATTGGATGGAGTTATTCATACTCACCATCATCGAGGGTAAATAGATGATATAGTGGGGGAAAATAACCATTGATAACTTACATCACTAAATTATTCAAGTGTCAGCTACAAAAAAATATCCCATGACCTCATACTTGGTCTACACCCTTACAAGCATGAGGCCATTCAAAGGTTTTCCACTTCCCCAAAACATTTCTCAGAAGACTCCTACATATGAAAAATATCCACAGCTGATCTTGAAATAAATAAATCATCATTTTACTAGACTTAATTATGTGTTCACTATGTATGTCATCATATTTTTGTAAGGAAATTATCACTTGAGGTTGTCTCCAGTGGCTGTTTCTCTAATCAAAAGGTATGGGTCATTCTTCTTACAATTTTCAACATTTTCCTACATTTGAGTTTCTTGTTTGTATCTTTCTCCATAGAAGCTACCACGATATCTCAGTGAAAATATTGTGTTGTTTGAGATGTGTAGGTATCTTGTTCATGTCAATGATAAGATAAGAAACTGAAAGAAGATAGGTATTTATTTCCCTATCTCTATCAGGATCTTATCTTGTAAAAGTACTTATGAGGATGCCAATTTGGAAGTTGTTTTCACTGCCATGAACATGTATTCGTATACCCAAGAGCATACTTTGATATTGTTGGACTGAAGAAATTTCCTAAGTATTGAGAGGGCATGCAAGTTGGGTGTATAGGTGCAAATAGGTGTCATTAATGAAGGGTGCACCCAAGAAGATAGGTTCAAGACCTTTAAATTTTTGGATACTTCAAACTAAAAATAGGTTAGAGTGTAGATCAAGAGAGGATAAGAACAAGAATATTTCACATCAAAGAAAAGGATATTTTGGGAACAAAGTGGAACAGAAAAGGTCATTCATAGTTTTTGTTAATGATAGGATTGAGATAGAGTTTAATTATAGATTAATATATTATTAACCTTCTTGTAAAAACATGTAGTTGTTAGCACATGGCTATTTTAAGCATGAAAAATATTTTGAGATGCATGAATGGTGAAGGGAAATTCCCCAACCCTATATATTTTATTTGATTTGCATTGTTTTGGATGACATATATTAGAGACAGTATGTACTGTAGAGTGATGTTTCCCTAATATTCTAGCGTGCATGGCTTCCTGGTTACTATGATTATGTATTCTTATTTTGTTACTTGATTAATTAATGCAATGGAAAATTGTGGATGGATACTGGTAATATATGTCTCTGATCATGGTAATTGTATGGTAAATCTGATATTAATACTTATGTGATCACTATGTTTCCTTATTACATGTGTTTCCAATTGGAGCTCATATATCTGATACTTATGATATGATGTATGCTTTGATAATGGTTAATTTTGAAATTTATGCTAACATCTTGACAAGCTTTCACAAATGAGGGACCTATTAGGATTCCCATGCTTTGGGTGAGTGTCTAGATATCTCTGGATGAATTTTTCAGCATGCATAGTAAATTCAGTGAGAAAACAAGACTACAATCTGGTTCCATTGCGGGGACCTCTTTTCAAAGAATTTTCCATGATGTTGCCTGATGATGGCATATCAATTGACTATTATTGCTATTGAAAGTTGGGTAGATGATGGAAAAGATCATTCTGCGTGAAGGTATGATTCTAGACCTGATTTCAATGCACATTAGTGGGTGGAAGATAATATATATCATGTGCTCTATGAGACATTTTTCAGCTGCTTTCCAATAAATTATAGACCAAGGGTATGGATGTAGGAAGATTACCAGAATTTTTTTGATGCATATGAAACTTGGACGCATGTTGTAGATCATTGGTGGGTTGGTGTTGTGCGCAATTATACTTTGGAGTATGCTCTTTGTAAGCATTATTTTATGGAAGTTGTTGAGTTTGAATTTCTAGGAAAGGCCAGAGGCTCTTACATACGTGTTATTCCTTTGGAAATTAAGATATTGATGGTGGTACTGAGTTTAGAGTGCCTACCTATGGCTAGTTAAACATACCACCACGTGTAGGGGCAAGATAAAGTGTAGTGAAATATGAAAAACCTTGCGGTAGAAATAAAATGACAAGAAAGGTGTCTTAAGTATAATGAAGCGTGAGAGAGGGAATTGGTGAAGCAGCGCAATATTTCGGAGTTTGTGGAGTTATGGAGGATGATGTCTCATGAAGCATTTGAAGCTCACATAAAGGATGTGGATTCAGATCATCAGGATCTCCCCCACTTAGGAAATAACACAAGATAATCCTTTTCATCTTATGATGAGAGCGCATCAGAGGAGGAAATCTTTAGGAGTGCGCACATAAATTTGATCCCACCTAATGACTTAGCTTGCACTTGGTGTTTTAGTTCTACAAGTAATCATTCATCAACAAGAGAGTGTAGGTAATCTAGTAGTTATAGGTAGATATCATTTTACTTTGAATACAAAAGTGTACCAAACAACACATAAACCTATGGTAGCACATACATCATCTTTTTTGGGGGGTCCGATTGGAGGAATATTTTATGGCTTGTCATCTATATAGAGTGTGGACGCGTAGAACATTGGGAATACATATCTAAGTAATAAAACTTCACAGAAAGTGGGATTATAGTTTAAAACTACTATTAAGACTCAAGTAAGTACATCCAATAGTATTTTTCCTACTATAGGAGGATAGGGTGGATCACGAGGCTTAGGATCAAGTGGATCAAGTGGTTATGGTGGTGGAGGAAATACTAGTGGGGGTTCTGGTTCTAGATTTGTTGGAAAAGGTTCACACCCTCATCAAACACAATAGGTTTACTATCATATGTCCCTGCACTTGTCAAATTATAGGGGTATCAAATATGCTACAAAGGATGTGTAAAAATGTGAGAAAATATGGCGCACTAAAGGAATTACACCCTCAGATAGAAAGGTGAATCAGTTTGCTACTACTCTTCAAGGGTACATGCATAGTTGGTAAAATAAGTATGACCCACATCATACTGCGGTGGATTATAATGCTTTGAATTATGCATTTCTAGCTGAGTTCCATATCCCATAATTTGAGCATAAAAGTATGAGCACGCTTAAGGACATTAAGTAGGAATTATGTGAAAGCATTCAGGAATATGAAACGTATTCTAAAACTTTGTTTTCAAATTTGTCTTATGATATACATCCTAGTCAGCATGCACATTGGTTTGTTGGTGGGTTTTTGACTTCATTTAGATGGGCACTATCTCATAATAATTTTGTAGATCTGTGTGATGCTTTGGACATATCTCTGCGTGCTGAGGAAATTAGGAGTATGAATACAAGATTAATTCAATTTTAGAGGTACAAATTACAGCTATGGTGAAGAAGTTGGAAAATATCTTTGCAAATTCATCTCATCAGGCGCGTAGTGGGATATGGTGTACAAATAATGAGGTTGAAGGAAACAATAAGGATAAATTCCCTCGCAAGTCAGTGCGTGCCATGTTGTTAGATTGTGAGATCTATCATTTGTACCATGATGTGAGTAGATGTTCCCTTTTAAAGTGCACAATCTAGAAGAATTTGTTTATATATTGTAAGATTTGAAAAAATCATATCAATGATTGATTGACTGATTGCAGATTGATTAATCACATTCATGAGGCCATTGAGACTTGTGTGTGGTATACTAGTGTAGTATGTGGATCTAAGGAACATAAAGGATAGCATAATGAAGGGCACAATAATGGGTATAATTATAATAGAGGCTTTCATGGAGGATATAGAGGTCAAGTTCGAGGTGATGGCAGAGGAGGATTTCCAAGAGGAACTTGGTATACTTTGGATTTCCTAATCATTATTAGCACAAGTGCCCTCATAATTTTTTTTTCTCATTATGTGGAACATAACACGAGTTTGAAGAATTACCTCATTTATATGAGCACATGAGAAAGAAGCACAAACAAGACAAATGTGTAGAAATGATTTAGATATAACGCGTAGTTGAAGATCAATCGATGCCTAAGGTATAACCTACTCTTTAGTTACATATTTTAGTTACTACACACCTTGAAGTTGCGCATGCACGTGATCTTCTGAAGTATAAGCTGATTATAACACAACAAAAAGTGATAAATACAAAGTATCCTGATGCTAAACATTGGAAAGCAGTTTACCAGGAGACTATTCATGGTATCAAGGATCTGCAAGGAGATATTCAAAGCTTGAAGGAGTAGGTGTGCATGATGGAATGATAAAATAAATTTAAACTCCTGTAGAAGGATGTAGATGACTTGAAGGAGGTATGTAGAATATTGTGGTAGGAGAATATAATCCCTTTGTTAGGAAAGTGGTTGATAAAATAGATATCACGCTCAGGTAATGAGTACGAGAGGCAGATACTTCATTCAAATCTGCCCCCACATAAACATGAGTATGATAATGAGTTACACTTAATGTGGTCATAGATGGATGGATTTTTAGAAACATTCTGATAGATACAGGTGTGGAAGTTAATGTACTCATGTTGGATGTTTGGAATTAGATGGGAATACCACCATTGCACCCTTCTTAGAATGTGTTGTACATGGAAAATAGAAATAGGGCTAATCTTATCGGAGTATTAAAGGGTACAACTATTAGAATTCAGGGGGCCAAGTTTACTAGGGAATTTGAAGTATTGGAGCTAACGAAGGTAGATAGCTTCCCAACATTACTTGGGCATCCCTAGTGTTATACTAATAATGCAGATTTGTGCTTGAAAAAGGGATACATTAGCCTTGAGAACAAGGTAGATCACTTCATTATACCTTTGACAGATGTAAGTGTTGCTCCATATGTTGAGCCTTTGAGTGAAAAGGACTTAAACATGATATATACATGCACAATTAGATATCTTGAGGTAATTGACCCATTTAAGGAAGGAGTGATATAGTGGGATACTGATAAGTCAATTAATTATACCACTAGTATTTCTTGTGACAAATAAGTGCATGGAAAATATGAAGTAGGTGGGCATGAGATCAAGAACATAGTTGCTCATGTGATCAGGTCACACGCTATTAGGTGCTTGAGTTATAACCAGGTACCTAGGTACACTAATGAAGGGAATCTAAATGTATTTTTGTGTTCCATAGAAGCCCAGTGAAAGAATGAAGCAAATAGATGAAATGAGTTGGTATATACTCTACGTGAGACAACAACATGTTGGTGGACTACACATAGAGACAACATATTTGAATGGAAAGAAGACAAGATATCCTTTTCTACTAGCTTCCTAAGGAGTAATATACCTTCATAGATATGCAAATTTCATGGGAAGTCCCTTACTTCGCACCATGTCTAGGAATGTGAGATACTTTTGATGGAGGGGCATTATGCATTTCCACCATAACTCTAGGTATATAAGTTTTATGACACCCTAGGAATTTGTGTGCACGTATGGTATGTCTATGCGGAATTGACAAGAGAAATAGTTAATTTACAGGAGATGACCTCATGCATGATTCATAATTTTGATTACTTTTCTACTAAGCCTCTGGTCAATGAAGAACTATAGATTATGAAGCACCTTAATTTGGGATATAGCACAAAGGATGAGGAACTCCTATTATATATGTTTGGAGTTTTGGATTTACAGGCGTGCCTTGACCTTGAAGAAACAAAATAAGAAAATATGGTCTGAACCTTTGAAGAAAAGGAAAAGGGTAAACTAGTATGCATGATAAATGATGAGGATGATGAGGATAATAACCTCAATGTTAACCAAATTTAAGGTATGCACAAGGTGATGGACACCTAAGATGAAAAGAAACACACCTATCATGAGAGCCTGTGAAAAAAAAATGGTTAACATTGGAACATATGCAGAACCTAAGTAGGCCATTATTGGTGACTACTGGTTGGAGCAAGAAGTGGATAATATTATTGAATTGTTGTGTGACTTTAAAGGCTTGTTTCCATGGGGCTATCATGAGTTAAAAGGAGTAAACCCTTCTATAGGTGATATGAGAATCAAAATTAAAGAATGCATGTGCTTGATTAGGAAGAGGCCATACACGATGAATCCTAATACATGCGTCAAATTAAAGGATGAAATTGATAAAATTCTCAAGTTTGGTATAATTGATCCCATTGAGTAGTTGTAATGGGTTAGTCCCATTGTTATCAATATTAAATAGGATGGGAGGATAAGGATTTGTGTGGACTACAAAGAGTTAAATGCTTCATGTGTCATTGATCTGCTATTTTTATTTCACCCCCAGGAAGAGTATTGGATCAGCCATGACCCTGCATATGAAGAACCAGACAAAACACAGTTAAATCATGCAAACAGGTCACAGAAGGACTCAACGATGAAGTGGCGGGGACCTGCGAAGGACCAAACTACCCTATGCATGAAGAAAGAAAAGAGATGACTCTAATGAGTGGATCCGTTTCTTAAATCTATTTAATAGGTTATAGGAAGGCTCAGAGATGGAATAGTAGGGTTGGAGAAATAGGATCAGTGTCAAAAGAGAGAAGCGAGAAGAGAAATAAGAAATGACAAAGATCCGAAGTCTTCGAGCTCAAAATGGTTCAGAACGAGTCCAAAAATCGGCCAAGTATAGAGGAGGCAACGGAGAGAACCATGTGTCAACCCGACGCTTCTCCAAAGTTGAATAAAAAAAGGGGAAGCTCAAACTTGCACCATCCCTCCATGTAGAAAATGGTCAAAAAAGGTCAAAAGGCGGATAGGGCAGGGGCTCAAAAAAGAAGCTAAGTATAGAAGTGCCGTGAAATCCGCCATGCATCAGTTTGGCGCATTTCCAAGGGCAGATCCAAAAGGTGGAGGTGAAAATAAGCACAACTTTGCCACGTAACAAAGGGTTTGAAAAGGTAAAAGGGAGGCCATTGAAAATTCTAAGAGCCTGCGGAGGCTTCCAAGTGTCGATCTGACGCTTCTTTAGAAGCAAAATCCTAACCGGTTTCTAAGTGAGCGTAGAGCCTCCAGGCATCCCATTTCAAAAAAGGGACATGGTCGGGTTGAATAGTCAATGTATTATGACAGACCAGTGGAGGGTGCCAAGTGTCCAAACGGTGCTAGTTCAAGAGAAATATTGAAAGGAGGTTTTCAAACAAGCGCCAGACCGCCGCGTGTCCTCGGTCAAGAAATATGACCCCGCCGAGCAAAGGACTTAGCCAAAAATCATAGAAATTGAGAAGGTTGATGGAGGAAGCCACGTGTCAACCCCGTGCCATTCTAAGAGAAAATAAAGAGGCCACCCTCGAACAAGCGCCAACCCTCCACGTGTCCCATTTAGAAAAGTGGGCCCTTTTTTTTCAAACCGGTCTTCCCACCCTTTTGTATGGATCGAATACAAACTTCGAAGGGGCATATCTTCTGACTCAGGGATCGAAATATTAAAAATATGACATCGTTGGAAATATCTCAGCCTCATCTATGCCATGGAGATCTAAAACTTCAAGTTTGGGGAGGTTAGGTGGGAGAAAAATGGAGAAAATTCTTCAGGGCCATCAATGCAGGATCTATTTTTGCCCCAACAACCAGATCATATTCGATCTGCTCCACCATTTCCTCCTCCTTTGAGGCACTGAATAAGAATTTGATACAGTCAAGATATTTTGGGGGAAGATTTTATGGGAGGCATTAATAGCAGTGGTTGAGCTTCAAACTGTTTTTTCCCGATTCTCTCTCTTTCCCCCCTCTGTGTTGAATCTATAAAAGCAGGGTTGAGACTCATTGTAAAGGGTTGGACATTCTTTTGTTTTTACAGGCCCCTCTTCCCCTTTGGCAAGTGAATTCATGGAGTTTTCAAACCTCCCATATAGACTGTAAATGTAAATTTTCCTTGTTACTATTGTAATGCATCATATCAATCTACGTGAGAAATAATACATGTTATGTGGGTGATCTTCATCCCTTTCTATGTTAATTTTTGTCTTCTGATCCTTCATTACAAGCTTGGTTATTTGTGCTTGATTTTTTGTGTTGCATTCTTTTGGTTTGTGTCTACCAGCAAAACTAATTGTTCATCACTCCTTTGGTGTATCACCTTGTAGCTTATTTATTTTATTTTCATTCCTTCTTTAACTCTGTCTCCTTGGTAAAATTAGAGTAGGATTTAGGATAGATCCTCTACAATTTCATGTATACACCTAAACAAAGGATTAGGAACCAACCTTTAATCTAGAGAGTTTTCCCATTTGTAAAGTCCAACACTTTGGGGAAAACTCAATGTTATGCGAATCACACCAAATGAATCTGCCTTAGAAAAGTAGATCTGATGACTCATTTGGGGGTGCTGTGATTTTGCACTAACAGTTTTAGCATGCCTAATGGGACAAGAAGTCTCCATCTTGTTACAGTAAGATCGATGTGCACTTGCTGTGATTCTAGCTTTTGAGAAGCTTTTAAGAACATACACATCTGGCGACTCCAAAAGGGACAGAATCCACTGGTTTCAGTAGTCCAAGTTTCCCAAGTTCATGAGAAGGATACAAACAAGGTCAAGAACAAGAGAAGAAGGACAGTTTGTACACCTAAACTTGTCTCCAGATAGAAGGAGAAGAGGAAGAAGAGCCCAGAGGTCTCTATCTCCACCAAATAGAGCCTTATCAACACCTCCTCCTAGTAGGTTGTTCTTTCAACCAAGAAGGGTGCTCAGGCCGATCAAGATGGCACAACCAAATCCCTATGTCAATTTCATTGGCAGTAGCCCACTCGCTCTGAATGCACAAAATCCAGTCCCGGTGGCAGCATTGAAGAGCATCCCATATTTCACTGGGGAAAACCAGACTTCTCCTAGTGACCACATTCAAGATATTACAAATTTATATACAATCCATGAGATCACTGAGATGGACATTGCATTCAAGTTACTAGCCTCTTCACTTAGAGGTAAAGCTTCACAATGGTTTAGGAGCCTAGAAGCAGGCTCTATTCAATCTTGGGACCATCTTGTGTACAGCTCTTCACAACCAGTTTGGAGAAAAAGGAGATAACTTATCCTTGTTGGAGCAACTAACAACAATCAAGAGAGCTTCGAATGAGCAATTGACGGATTTCAACCTTATATTTCAATGGACCTGTGATAAGATTCCAACAGCAGTAAAGCCCACTAATGAAGGTGCCTTCTTATACTGTTCTTAGAGCTTTAAATTCTGATATTACTTTAATGATTCAGTCAATGGGGGGCACAACCTTACCTGCAGCTTATAGCCTTTCCATAGGAGCTGAGAATCGTTTAATTCAGACTGGAAAACTTGCTTCTAGGCCATCCATGCCTCTATACCCCGAATTAGGAAACCCAAGTACCAGCCAAACACCCACAATAGCTCCTATACCTACTCTCAGGAGTCAAAGTCCAGCTGAAGCCTCCACCTCATCATCTATGACCTCAAAGGAGGTTCAGGAAATTATGAAACAGATTCAAAACCTGGGGAATGAGTTAGTAACCATCAAAAGACAACAGGCTCAGAGTTCTAGGCCATATCAGCCTCAAGCTCAGTATCAGGTTAGACCCCCATATCAACAAAATAGACCACAAGCCTAGGCTATAACTCAGATTCAACACCAAGGACAACCTCAAGCTACTAGACCTTTTAGGCCATATGAGCCAAACACAACTTCAACATCAAGAGCATTGGTTCCAGCACATAATAACATGGCACAAGAATATGATTGGTGTTTCCCATGTAGTCAGCCACATAATCAATGGATGTGCTTCAATGGTGCACTAAATCAAGCTTTGATGGTGTAAACTGTTGGTATGTCACAAGAACCTAGCCAAGAAGAAAACCAACAGTAAGTAAACCAGTGAGAGGGACCTCCAACTGAAACTATGCTTATCAATTGGCAAGTTGAAGACTTTTGTGGAATGAATCAGAAACCTCAAAGTATAGCTGCCAATACACGGTCCAAGAAGAGAAATATTGGAGAAAGACATTCACCAAACTCAGGAGATCCTCAATCCTCCATCGCTCCACAAGGTATTGGCATCCAAAATACAACTCCCAATGTGTAGAGCCAATCCAAGCCACCTTCCAAATCCACTCAGGCACTGGTTGTAGTAACCCATGTGCAAGAAAAAAATGTGCCAGGGAAGGGGTAGCAGAAGGATATCTTGTTTAATATCATTGAGAAAATGAAGAGGACAAGTGTGAACATTTCACTATGGGAGTCACTGGCCATTCCAGGGCAGAGAGATCTATTGCAGACTGCCATGCAAAATTGGTCAAGATCAAATCAACCCCCTAACCAACAAGAGAAAGTGCTGATCCATGCAACTCAATCTAGGGGAAACCATCGAGAGAAACAAGGTAAGAACCTGAGACCTCCTCCATTCTATGTTTCATTAATCATTGGGGATAAATTAGTGCATAATTGCATGATTAATTCTAGGGCAAGTAGTTTTGTAATGCCCAAAAAAATAGCTGATCAACTGGGTCTCCAGTATGAAGTCATCTCTAGAGGGGTAGTATAATTGGATGAGATAGTAGTGGAAACTGTTGGAATCATCAAGGATTTGAGCCTCACTCTGCATACATGCCCCAATGTGACTATGTTGTAGTACATATTTGTAATAGACTTGCCACCACATTTTGCATTGTGTTTGTCCAGGGACTTCACTTCCAAAATTGGAGGATATTTGTCTGTTGACTGGTAGAATATGCTCTTTAGAAAAAGGTATGGGGCGAACGCCACAATCATAATCTGAAACCATAGCGGATTATCACATTGAGTCTTATGTGCCTAGCCCAATCAATGCAAATTGTTCAGCTTTTGATCAGGAAGACCTCCTAAACACTTCTGAAGCAGACACCAAGGTGGGGTGTATCCCAAACCTAACTCTCGATGAATGGGCAGTCAAAAGACATGCTTTTGATCCCTATAAGGAGATGGAAGAATCTGAGCTAGGAGTCTACTTCCTGCATGAGGAGATTCATCCTCTTCCTGACATCATTCAGCCAGAATACAAAGATGATAATGAAGTATGGAAACTGTTCTTTGATGGCTCGAGAAGTAGGCAAGGCACCGGAGGTGGAGCTATGATCGTGTCACCCCAAGGTATGAAGTATTACTCAGCCTTCCATTTCTAGTTTTTTCTGCTCAAATAACACTGCAGAATATGAGGCATTGGTTCATGGATTGCATTGGGCTAGAAGACGAGGAATCAAGAACTTGCAAGTGTTTGGTGACAGTGAACTAGTTTCCAATCAAGTCAAAGGATAAAATGTTGTCAAGAATGACCTGCTCAAAAGCTACAAGAATAGGGTATTAGATCTCATTGAGGATTTTGAAGCCTTCAACATTGTGTCCATACATAGGAAGGAGAACGAAGTTGTTGATAGGCTTGCAACAGTTGGAGTAACATTTGATGTGGTTGACAACATCAAGAGGGAAAAAGGAAAACCACATATCCATGTGATTGTAAGGCCAACAGTGCCAGATAATAACACATGCTGGCAGGTGTTTGAGAATGATCAACAGATCATCAATTTTTTGCAAGAGGAAGTTGAGTTCTCAGCTAGGAATCAAAATAGATTAGAGCAGCAATATGGAGATCAAGTAGTGTAGCTGCATACAAACAAGCTTCCCAAAGGCTTAGTGACATTGGATTCTATCTTCAATCCTAATGATCAATTTCGAAAAGAGAAGGCTAATATACAAATCAAAGGAGAAGATTCAGAGTCAATTCTAGTTGGAGAAGGCAAAACACTTCAAATTGGCAAAGTGGCCACCGAGCAAGAAAGGTATGAATTCATGTAACTTTGCCAAGAGTTTCTAGATGTATTTTCTTGGAGCTACGAAGACCTAAGAGGGTTCAATCCGAAGCTAGCACAACACACAATTGAACTAGATCCAACTACTAATCCCATCAGGAAAAAGTAGAGACCAGTTAATCCACACATTGAACCTCTGATGAAGAAAGAGCTAAACAAGATGATAGAGGCAAGTATCATATTTCCAATCAAACACTCAAGCTGGGTTACAAACTTGGTCCCAGTCAGGAAGAAGAATGGAGAGATTAGGTTATGTGTAGACTTTCGAGACTTGAATAGAGCTTCCCTCAAAGATCACTACCCACTCCCTTCAATGGAACAGATCTTGCAAGTGGTGTCTGGATCAGAGAGATTCTCTCTCCTAGATGGCTACTCAGGGTACAACCAGATAATGGTGAAGGAAGATGATCAGTTCAAAACAACTTTCACCACCAAATGGGGACACCTATGCCTACAGAAAAATGCCATTTGGATTGTCTAATGCTGGAGCCACTTTCCAAAGGGCAATGGATATGGCATTGAAAGGGTTGATCAACAAAATAGTACTGATCTATTTGGATGATATTATTGTGTTCTCTAAAAATGTAGCAAACCACCTTTTTCACCTAAGGCAGGTGTTTCAAAGGTGTAGGAGATTTGGGGTATCATTGAACCCTAAAAAATGCATATTCTTGGCCCATGAGGGCAGGCTTCTAGGCCATATTGTGTCAAAGGAAGGTTTAGCAATTGAACTAGAGAGAGTTGAAGCAATAAGAGCATTTCCATTGCCAAGCCATAAGAAATATCTTCAAATATTCTTAGGAAAAATCAATTTTGTCCGTAGGTTTGTACCAAACTTTACTACCCTTGTCAAGCCAATAACGTTGATGTTGAAGAAGAGTTTGGCGTTTAGGTGGAAAGTTGAAGGAAAATCAAGTTTTGAGGCCATCAAAGAAGCTATATCACAAGCTCCAACTCTCGTGAATCCAAATTTTTCTAAGGATTTCATACTATATGCCTTTGGTGGTAGTGACACAATTTCTGCAATCCTAGTACAATAGAACAAAGAGGATACAAAGCAGCCAATTGCTTTCTTCAGCTAGGGTCTGGAAGATTATGAAGTGAGATACTCCTTCATCGAAAGGCAAGTCCTGACAGTGATCAGAGGGTTAAAGAAGTTTAAACATCTAGTTTCAAACAATAAAATCCAACTGTTAGTCTCCCATGCAGGAGTTAAGGACTTCCTTCTCAGCAAGGATTTGAATGAAAAATGTGCAGGATGGATCACTCATGTCATGGAGTATGACATTGAGATCAAGGTCACTAAGCTGGTCCGTGGGAAGGGATTATGTGAACAACTAGCCTCAAGTCAACAAGATGAAGAAAACAGTGAAAAGGAAAGCTATTTTTGTTCTACACAATAGTCAAGAGGAAGAAAATGATGATGTACCCACTCCTTGTTGGACTCAAAGCATGGTGCACTTCCTTCAAATAGGATTGTGTCCTCCAGAAATGAGTAAAACAAAAAGGAGACATTTCAGACTACAGGCCATCCCATATGTGCTTATTGATGGCATCTTGTTCAAGAGGGACATCAATGGCGTTCTGGTAAGATGCATTGGGACAGATCAGATTGAGAGAGTGTTACATGAATTCCATGATGAAGCAGCTGGAGGCCATTTTTCTCCATGGGTGACAACACTCAAGATCATGAAGGAAAATTATTATTGGCCTAGGGTGTTTAGTGACTGCTATGCATGGATCAAAAAGTACAAAAATTGTGCATTCTTCAAAGGCAAAGAAAGGCTAGTAGCACTTCCATTGCACCTAGTTTCAGTTGACCAACCATTCATGCAATGGGGATTGGATTTCATCAGGGTCATCAATCCAAATTCGAGCCAAGGCCACAAGTGGATTCTGATAGCAAAAGACTATTTCACTAAGTGGACTGAGGCAGTAGCACTCAAAGAAGCTAATGAGTCTAGCATACTAGATTTCTATGAAGGGATAGTGACCAGATTTGGAGTGCCATCCACCATTATATCAGATAATGCATTGGCATTCATAGGTTCCAAAATCACAGGATGGGCTGTTAGGAACAAAATTTACTTGAGCACTTCATCAAATTATTACCCTCAGGGTAATGGCCAAGCAGAGTCCACAAACAAGAACCTTGCTAAAGATTGTCAGAAGAACTCTGGATGAAAATCAAGAGAACTTGGGACATGAAACTCAAATCAGCCTTATGGGCTGATAGGACAACACCCAAGAAGTCTACAGGTAGCTCTCTGTTCAAACTATGGGAAAGAGGTAGTGTTGCCTATATCACTTGAGTTTCCGAGCATTGGAACTCATGAAGAAGCTGGAGATGTCTGAGTTTGAACCAATGGAGGCTAGGTATGCAAAGTTGATGGAGTTGGAAGAAACCAAGAGAACATGCACTTCAAACAATGGAAAAGGACCAGGTCTTAATCAAGAGATGCTTTGACAAGAAGGAAAGAAAAGGGTTTTCTAGGAAGGAGACCTAGTTTTGAAATGGGATGCAGATCGGGAAAAACCAGGAAGGCATTCCAAGTTTGATGCCATTTGGAGTGGCCCTTACATGGTCATAAAATGTAAAAGTAGAAATGCTTTCCAATTTGTCTACATTGGATGGTGAAGAGTTACAGATTCCAGTGAATGGAATCTATCTTAAACATTGCTACTAGAAGGAAGTTCCCACCTTGTACATATTAGTTTAGTTTCTCATTCCTCTAAGTGCTTGTGCACATTGTCTTGTTGTAGTTTAGGTTGCTTTTCTCCTAAGTGCTTTGCACGCTCTGCATGTTCTACTTGGAGCATGTATGATTTCAAATTTTGTATATAGTTGTGGTGTTGTTTTGTTGCTCTTGCATAACCCATTCAGAAACAGATGAAGCCCCAGGTCAAAACAATTTTCTACTCTCAGAAACCATCATTTTGAGATTTCTTATGAAAATTGAGAGTGCAAACAGTCGGGCTCGTGAATCAGAGGCAAGATCAGTATCATACTGTCATCCTTGACTCCATGCCCAATGGATGTGACAAGGTAATTGGTATTTTCATCTAGCAGGCAGATACCCCTGTGAGTCACCAAATTGTTATCCATATTTCACCCCCTGGGAAAAGTATTGGATCAGCCATGATCCCACACAGGAAGAACTAGAGAAAAAATGGTTAAATTTACAAACAGGTCGTAGAAGGACTCAATGATGGAGTTGTGGACCTGCGAAGGACCAATTTCTGACCCTATGCAGAAGAAAGAAAAGAGAAGGCTCTATCGAGTGGATCCATGTCTTAAATCTATTTAACAGGTTACAGATAGGCTTAGAAATGGAATAACAGGGCCAAAGAAAGTGACAGTGTCAAAAGAGCCAGGAGTAAGAAGAGAAAGGAGAAATGGGAAGATCCGATTTTTTCGGGCTCCAAACGGTTCAAAACGAGTCCAAAAATTGGCTAAGTATGGAGGAGGTACAAGAGAGAGCCATTTTGCCCAAGCTTCTCCAAGGTTGGATCCTGGCGGGGCTTCCACGTGCAGAGCCCAAAAAAAAGTTACATGGCACTTAGCGTCCTCCTTTTCAGCTAAAAAAGTTAATGCCAATTCAAACTTCAAAGACCCTGTGGAGGCCCGCGGAGAAAAAGGATTTTTTTAGAGAGGCCAATTAGGAGGGTCGGGTGCCTAAAATAGACTAGCATGGCCAAAAGGAAATAGTGGACCGATGGAAGAAGGAGGAATGTTAACTCATGCACATCTCCAAGAATAAATTGTCAATCAAAGGCTCAAAAAGTGTCAACTTGAGATAGGGTCCACAGGGTACGTACCCAAAAGGTTAAAGGGGCATTGAAAAGTCTAAGGGCCTGCGGAGGCAGGTTCCAATTTGTCACTTAACCATCTTAGCCCCCGCAGAGGCAAAATTAAGGTTAAAAAATTGTTTCACCAGCCTCCACAAGCCCTGGAATAGTGTTTGAAGGAAGGGGAAAGCTATAAATAAAATCAGGTTGAATCCAGTCAATGTACAAGCCATAGATCAGAGGGTGACACATCAACATGGTGCTTAGGAACTCAAGGTCAAATGATGTGGAGGAACTTAAGAATTGAGCGCCAGCATTATACTGCATTCTGCGTGTCCAAAAAAGTTAAAGTCATGACCCCACCGAGCCATGCCCCCCTTAGCCAAATCAGAACATGACAAATTGAGCAGAGCTACAGATTCATTCCTCACCCATGGAAGTTTCTGTGTGTTTGCCATTTCTAGATAGCTTAAAAAAGAGGGAACAAGGGACCAGCCCTCCATTGTGTGTCCCAATATTGACATAGATCAAAAACTAGAGCCCAGATTTTGAACCGGTTTTTGCCCTTTTTATGGATCCGATACAAACTTCAAAGGGGCATATCTTTCGACTCAACAGGCTTGAAATATTGCAAATCTGACACCTATTGGAAAGATGATTATTGGATACAGCCTCATCTACGCCATTGAGATCTAAAACTTTAGAGTTTGGGAGGTTAGGTGGGAAAAAATGGAGAAACATCTTCAGGGCCATTAATGCAGATCTATTTTTTCCCCAACAACCAAATTATATTCGATATGGCTCCCATTTCCTCCTCCTTTAGAGGTGCGAATAAGAAATTGATATAGTCAAGACAAGATTTGAGGGGGCAGATTTTATGGAGGCATTAATAGCAGTGGTTGAGCTTGAGAACTAGATCTATTTTTTCCCACTTCTCTCTCTTTCCCCCTCTGTGTTGAATCTATAAAAGTAGGGTCGAGACTCATTATAAAAGGTTAGACATTCTTTTGTTTTACAGGATCCCTTCTTCCCCTTGGCAAGTGAATTCATGGAGTTTTAGACCTACCATATAGAATGTAAACGTAAATTTTCCTTATTACTATTGTAATGCATCATATCAAGTTGTGAGAGAAATAATACATGTTCTATGGGTGATCTTCATCCCTTTCTATGTTAATTGTTGTCTTCTGATCCTTCATTACAACTTTGGTTATTTTTGCATGTTTTTGTGTTGCATTCTTCTGGTTTGTGTCTACCAGGAAAACAATTGTTCATCACTCCTTTGGTGTATCACCTTGTAGCTTAAGTTTTATTTTCTTTGCATCCCTTCTTTAACTATATCCCTTGGAAAATTAGAGTAGGATTTAGGATAGAATCCTCTACAATTTCATGCATACACCTAAACAGAGGAGTAGGAACCAACCTTAATTTAGAGATTTTTCCCATTTTCAAGGTTCTACGCTTTGGGGAAAACTCAATGTTATGTGAATCACACCAAATGAATCTGTCTTAGAAAAGAAGATCTGATGACTCATTTGGGGGTGTTGTGATTTTGCACTAACATGATCCTTTTGTCACCTCATTCAACGAGTAGATCCTTGAAGGAGTTACCGGGTGTGAGATTTATTCTTTTACATATGGGTTTTTAGGTTATCATCAAGTGCACATACAGAAGGAATATCAAGAAAAGACAAATTTCACCACTGATTGGAGAAGTTTTTCATACACAGTGATGCCCTTTAGATTAAATAATGTGTCAGTGGTGTTCTCATGCATTGTTGCACAGGAATTTCAGGATTTCATTCATAAGTTTTTACAAGTATATCTGGATGACTGGATAGTATATGGCTTAGTCAAGGACCGTTGTGCAAATATAAGGATGATGTTTGAGAGGTGTAGGTAGTTGAGAATATCTCTTAATATTAATAAGTGCATATTTGCAACACCTTTTTGCACTTTACTTGGGCATATTATTTGTAAAGAAGGGTTATTGGTAGATCCATCCAAGATAGATATCATCTTGGTTTTGGAATAACCTAATAATAAAATTGCAGTGCAAGGAGTTATGGGACATATATGGTATTATAGGAAATTCATTAAAGGATATGCAAATATTGTTGCGCTGTTGGAGGAACTATTGAAAGCTAAGGGGAAACTCTATTGGGGTGATGCATAGAAGTAGGCATTTGAGACACTGAAAGAGAAGATAACTATTGTGCCTATTTTGTGCTTTCCTTCTGGGACAACACATTCCATGGCCATGTTGATGCTTCTGGCATGGCCATCTATGTAGTGTTATCACAACCAGGAGAGGGCATTGTAGACCACCCTATTTATTTTTTAAGCAGGAAGTTGACACCTATGGAACAAAATTATACAACTAATGAGCACAAGGCTTTATCCATGATCTACACACTACTCAAATTTAGACAATAATTATTCACAACACCATTTATCTTCTTCATAAATCATATGACACTTAAGTTTTTGGTCAACAAGCCTATTTTGCAAGGGTACATTTGCAGGTTGATAGTACTATTTTAGGAGTTTCAGTTTACATTGGTTTTCAAACTAGGGAAAAGTAATTCAAGCCCTAAAAATTTGTCAATAATCAATTCTGGAAAGGATGCACAGAGCATTAAAGACACAATGCCAAATGTGAAAATTTTCAAATTAAATCACTCCCCCACAAATTTAGAGAATATTGCAGTGTTCTTGTGCACTAGACAGGAGCTTGAGGGAATGAAAACATTTGAGAAGAAGCAACCTTCAATACACACGTCACCTTATCAGTTGATATGTGGAGATTTATATAAACTAGGACGTGATGAAGTTTTATGCTAGTGTGTTATAGAACATGAGTGTGAACCATTATGGAAAAATATCATGGTGGAATTGTAGGATGTCAATATGTTAGGGATGAAAATGCAAGCAAGATTTTGATTTTTGGATTATGGTGGGAAATATTTTACAAGGATATTAAATAATATGTCAAGGAATGTGACCACTATCTACACCTTGGGAAGCCTAAAACTAGAGATGAGATGCCTTTAAGGCCTATTACAAGTTCTGAACCCTTTGAGAAATGGGTTATTGAGTTTGTAGGTCTTATTTCCCCACTCGCACATAGGATTGACACATTATATTATAAATTGTACAGACTATCTGACAAGGTGGGAAGAAGAAGAACCTACAAATGATTGCACAATAGCTACAACAACAAGATTTTTATGGGAGAACATTATCAATAGGTATGGATGTCCATTGAGTTTAACAAGTGATAGGGGCACTCATTTCTTAAATGAGACGATCAAGATTCTATTAGCAAATTTTATGGTGGCATACCATAACACAACATCCTATCACCCATAGGATAATGGCACTGCTAAAGCTCTCAACATGATTCTAGGATAAATACTGAAAAAAATTGTGATGTTAGAAGGAAAGATTTGGATGATAAAGTCTCGGTTGTACTTTGGGCATTTATGACTACCTATAAGAGGTTGAATAATGCCACACCATTTTAGTTGGTGTTTGGTGCAGAGGATGTACTACATTGTGGAATTTATGTTACCATCCCTGAGCATTGCATACACAGGAGGATTCGATGATGAAAAATTTGAGGAGGAGTGCATAGACAAACTGATTCAGTTGGATGAGCGGTGCACTATTTCTTAATAGAGCTAGAAGATAGAAAAAATAAGGCAGAAGGCTTGACATGATAGACACATCAGGAATAAAACATTTGACATGCGTAAGATGGTTCTTATATATGATTCAAATTTTGTTCACTATCTAGGTAAATTGATAGTTCATTGATTGGGACCTTTAGTAGGAACAAATATATTGGAATAAGGAATTTTCCAGTTACAGGTGCTGGATGGCACTTTATTATTTGGTTACTTTAATGGGAGTAGGGTGAAGCCCTATTATAAATAATTCTTCTTGGTGTTTTTAATAAGGTAGTATTTCCACTTAGATTAGATTTACATTTAATGAATTTCCTTTAATGTGTTTCCTTTCATTGTTGTTATTCTTTGTCAATTTAGTTCAGTGTTTTGTTGTAATAAGAATGTTTTCATGCCAAAAGCTTAATACTATCTTTTGAGTTCATGCGGAGAGGACCACACATACTTTTTGTGTGGGAAGGAGTAGATACAAATGGTATATAGGTACATATATGGGTTGAAACTTGAACCTCCTTTGAAATAATGGTGAACATAAAAGGAAGATGATACATGTGCTTATATTAAAGGTGTTTTTAAGGAAAATTTCTCAGATTGAAGACCATGCGTAGAAGAATGATCACACAGTGTAATGTGAGGTAGGAAACAACATGAGAAACTACTTAGTAAGTGGCGTAGAGGAAGATTGGGTTGATGTACTGAAGCGCATAATAAGATGTGTGTCCAGGAGGTCTAGTGGTGCAAGAAGGTTAGAGGCTACCAGAAGGATATGACTGGGGCACTGAAAAATAAGTGAAAAGCACAGAAAAAGTAAGAAAGTATTATTAATGTTGAGTATGGTGGTAGGTGAAGATAATTAATGTGGAGAAAACCAAAAATCTATAAAATGAAGGTCAAGGTGAGTTCATTTCTACCTTACATTTTTTGCAAGTTTTCGAGCTATGAAGCTCCTTTTGAAGAGCATTTTGAAGAGTTGAGTACAAAGTGAGAAGTTAGTCGAATAGAGCAACAAAGAGTTGAATTGGAGATAGAGGTGTGAGTAACTAGATTTCATTGGAAGCTTTCCTGTCTTGTGGCAGGAGAATAGAGGGTGTAGGTTTTGAAAGTTAGCTAAGCATAGGGTTTTAAAGAAATAATTTGAGTGGAATCAAAGCAGGACAGAAAAGGGTTAAAGGTTGAACGATCATAATTTGCTAAATACAAGAAAAATGGCACCCAAAAGGGATCTGAGTCAGCTAAATAAGGCAAGAAGGAACTTGAAATAGAGGTTGAAGATAGCACCTGAGGGAATAGTTTTTTTCGGAGATGCAATACCTGAAGGCAATGTTTTATGGGATTGGATTGAAGTCATGGCACATCTATTGTTTAAGTAAAGGTTTTAGTGATTATAACCATGCACACCAAGACAAATAACTGTATGTTATTGGAGCTAGTTCATTCCTAACTAAGATAAAGTCATTGAACAAATGATTGAAAAGTATCTATGATTTTGTTGAAGATGCAAATGTTTGAAAAGGTAGTTGTTTTGTAGGTGGTATGAGTCACCATATTTCAAAATGCCTAAAAATGATTATACCAATGGTTGATGTCCACAGTCCTTGAGGACTATTTTACTTTTAGGAAGGACATGTTCTTAACTTCATCATTGATCCCCCTTGGAAAGAATTGGAAGCTAGGGTTACTGAGATTATGTGCAATTTGGAGTAGAGAAAGCATGGGTGATGACACATTAGAAGAAACATCCTTACTCTAGGAGAGTGCTAGGAGATACCTAATGTCACAAGTTCACAACATACTTTATTATAGTTCAGAAGATCAGAGCCTAGAAATGAATATTGTGACGCACCTTCTCAAAAAGTTATGACAAGAGAAGTTTGAACAATTAGGTGTCCAGATTTGGAAAATCTAGAGAGGAAATTATGGCAGTAGATTCAGCCACACAGATTTAGCTATCAAATGGTATTATTCCCATTGAATTTTCATAGAAGGATCATTGACAAAGCTAAGTGAGTTTGCAACTCATCATAGAAATGAGTGCACATAATGATTGTACATTTAAGAAAAAGCTCCCCACATGTGGAAATAGGTAGAAAGGGATGAACATAGGTGACAACATTCAGAGTGGCCTAAAAACATGTTAACAATAGGTGAAGGCCCGATTCATGATGTAACCTAGTACTTCCTAAGTGGAAGGAGGTCACTAGGAGAAATAAGGAGGAAAATTTATGTATAAGATACCATTTAGGGTACATCATAATCTTCAAAAAATAGTTCTACCCAAGTTCCAAAAGTCATATTGAATCCTGAGGGAAGATGTACCCAATGGAGAATTATGAACCTCTACAAGTTGTATAGATAAATGGTAAAACATGTGCAATACCTATTAAGGCAAGCAATTGTTTGGAGCATGTATGAAACACTATGGACAAGGTCAAAATTTTATGTTGAAGGTAAGAAGTATGTATCCTGGAAGACTTCTACCTTGAAGGGGGCAAAACCGACAGGAAGATGACTAGTAGTCCAAAAATCCAAGAATAATTCATTGATGAGCAGGTAAGTTCATACCTTGAACTAAGATGCATAGAATAGTACTGTATAAATTTGGATAAGGATTGCCATGCCTCAAACACTAATTGAAGATAACAAGAATATGTCCCACTATGATTGAGGATTCAGATAGTGCAAGGAAAAAAGATAATGAGTGGAAACAACAAATTCTGGAGTTGGAAGAACTTGGGGGAAAATTGCTAGAGGCACATCCAGATGTATGATGAAAGAAAATTAACTGTACCTTCATCTCTTACACGGATCTTAGGACTGTGTTCACCTCTTACTTAAGAAGAAGGAAGTTACATCATGGGAAGAAGTGACACAAGAAGATGATGATGCCAAAAGGAAAGGACAAAGAAATTAGTTGGAGGACACAGAATTGTAGAATATGATGACATATTTAAACATTGAAGGAAATTATAGAAGGCATGGTTGGCACTATGAAAATATGTGAGGATCCTAAAGTTATCCTTAAAAAATGAATTTAAAGGAGGATAAATGATGTCCTTGCATCCAAGAAGGATGAAATTTGGGCAGGGAGGAAAGATTGACTTATGTAACTAGTGAAGAAGGTGCACTACTTAAAGTAGCCAAAGGATGCCCATGAAGATAAAATAAAGGAGTTGGACATAGTTCATGAGATATGGATTATACAGATGCGCATGAATTTCAGGGATGGAGCTTCAGAGTGATAAGGAAATTGAAACATATCCTAAGGGTGAAGATTGACCCTCCATGAAATGGAGAAACACTTGGTGATGTTCCCAATGCAGGCAAAGAAATGCCTAGGTGAATGGAACTGAGTTGGAGGAACATTGAAATGATGTAATTGGACTCATTTTACAACCCCCCAAGAAGAGTATGGCTTATTGATGATCACCCTTCTATTCCCATTGGTCAAATTTTATTCCAATAAGGATTCTTTATATTGATCTAATTGATTTGGGGAGATAAGTGCACACCAAGAAACCATATTTCCAAGGGTGGCAACAATATCATTAGTGTAGGTAATGTTGGACTGAATAAATTACCTAAGTATTGAGAGGCAGCACAATTTGGGCACATAATGCACACATGTGTCTAGTAAAGAAGCATCAACACCTCTAATTCCATAGTTCAAGACTGAGCCATATTTTTCATATCACAGATAAGAATAAAAAGCAAATGGTTGGATCACCAAAATCTTGGATAAGAACAAGAATTTGAGGCTAGAGTCGGAAAAAAGGTATTTTGGGATAAGAAAGTACAAGAATAAGGTCATTACAAGTTTTGCTAATAATAGGATTAAGATAGAGTTTAATTAGAAGATTGCATCTATTATTATCCTTCTTTAAAAGCATGCAACTATTAGCACATGTAATATTTTGAGCATGACAATCTATTTTTGAGATGCATGGGAGGTGAAGGGAAAGTCCCCACCCATAATATATATGTTACATGATTACATAGTTTTTGAGAAGATATTGAGACAATATGGTATTGAAAACATTTATGTTTCCTGGATATCTAATGTAATTGAAGGCCTAAGTTGACTATGATTAAAAATGTAATTCAATATTATTGTGACTAGATTAATTAAATGGAAAATTTGGATGGATTATGGTAATAGATGTTTTGATCATGAAAGTATGGTAAATTTGATATTGCCAATCTTATTTGATCACTATGTTTCACTTATTACATGTGAGCTTTCCAATTTGAGCTCAAGAATCAGTACTTATGATGGGATACATGTAGGAATAATGGTTAATTTGAAGCATTCATGCTAAAGAATTGGACAATCCATAGTCACAATAGGAGGGACCTGGAATTTTTTCTCCTTACTTCAGGTGAAAGCATCCATATCCAAATTTGCAGGGAAGTAATAGTCATACTTTATGGAATTCATATTGAAGGAGAGGACTACAATGTGTTATTTTGAGTAATCTCTCTAGACATTTCAGTTGGGTGACTTGAGCCCTTTAACATAACCCATCTTTGAATGGACTGAAAGGGTGCATTATGAAGGGAAAATTTTTCATAAAATGGAATAATTAAAAATATGACAATTAGGAAACCTAGGAATTCATATTTGCTAATTTTGAGGGATTAATATTTAAGATGATTTTGGTTAAGGGTATATCCACAAAGTACTATAAATTGGCAATAGACGGAAGCCTAATTAACTTTATTAATGATTAATCAACCAGTTACAATGAATGGCTGTAATACTTATAGGTATTATACAACCATGTATACAAATGCAAAGTTACAGTTGTACAATGCAAAACAATAGTAGCTTCCAAGATACATCCAAGAAGCAAACAATTAATTAAATATAAACAAATGATAAGTTGAAAATAATGCAACAAATAATCCTACGACTATGCAAATATGAAAAATATGGTTTTAACAACCATATAACAATAATAATTAATTAATAACAATAGTTAAATAAATAATTAGGTAAAATGCATAATTAATTACCTAACCCCCCCCCCCTTAATTTTGCATTGTCTCAAGGGATGAGGAGAGGAACTCTCTGAACAACTCGAACTTGTCACGTGCAAGTGACTTTGTGAAGATATCTGCCCATTGTTCAACTGTTGGACAAAATTGAAGCTGTATGTTGTGCTTCAACACATGCTGTGTATGAAATGTACTTGTACCTAAATGTGATTTTTTCTTTCGTGAAAAACTAGATTGTGAACAAGTTTGAGAACACCTTCATTGTCAACATACATGGTGGTCGGTTTGTCTTGTGGTATTCCAAGTCCTTCTAGTATGCGACATAGCCATAATCACTTCATAGAAAACTTCTCCTACAGAATGATACTTGACTTCTATGGAAGAACGAGAAACAAAGTGTTGTTTCTTACTTCCCCATGATATTGGACCAGATCCCATAAAGAACACAAATCCTGAAGTGGATTTTCTATCATCAATGTTACCTGCATGATCTGAATCTGAATATCCTGACAAGAAGAAGTTGTCATTCTTCTTGTATTCTAGACCAAGATCCACTGATCCTTTGAGATATCTCAAGATGCACCTTGCTGCCTTCCAATGAAAAAATTTGGGTTCCTGCATGAACCTGGATAGATAGCTCACTGCAAAGCTGATATCTGGTCTAGTGTAGGTTAGGTAAATGAGACTCCCAATCAACTGCCGATAGAGAGTGGAATTTACCTCAGGAGATGGATCTGAATGAGATAACTACAATCTGTTCTCCATAGGTGTAGAAATTGGTGTGTAATCCATCATCCTAAATTTCTATCAAGCATTGTCTTGGTATATTTCATCTGAGAAACAAAGATGTGATTCTCTTTCTTCCATACTTCCAATCCAAGACAATAGTGCATTAGCCCGAGATCTATCATGTCGAATGATCAATTAAGATATTTCTTTGTTGCATCGATCATCCTCACTGAACTGCCAGTGATGACTAGATTATCGACATAGACAAACAACAATCAAAATCTTCCCCCCTTTCTTTTTGAGGTAAATATTGGGATCGTATGGATTTCTAACAAATCCATGTCTATACGAGATGCTCATCAATTTTGATGTACCATGCCCGGGGTGCCTGTTTGAGGCCATACAAATATTTCCTGAGTCTGCATACCTTTGCTTCTTGACTAGGTACTACATATCCCTCAGGTTGAGTCATGTAGACTTCTTCTTGTAAATATCCATTCAGGAAGGCACTTTTTATGTCCATCTGATGGAATTTCCAACCAAACTGTGCAGCTAGAGAAAATATTGTCCTGAACATGTTGATCTTAGATGTGGGAGCAAATGTCTCCTCATAGTCAATGCCTTATTTTTGTGCATACCCCTTTGCTACTAACTTTAATTTGTACTTGTCCACTGTCCCATCTATTTTGTACTTTGTTTTGAATATCCATCTGCATCCAATGGGTTTCTTCCTTGGTGGAAGATCGACAAGCTGTCAAGTGTTATTTTTCATCACTGACTGATATTTAGACATCCATGGCATCTTTCTAAGATTTTGACTATAGGGCTTCCTGGATTGTAGAGGGCTCATCAGATTCAATAACTCTACTCATCAAAGAAAATTTAACTTCTTCTCTTGCTTTACTATGAGTCTGTGGTCTAGGGTGGATGTATCTAGTGGAGCATCCATTCTTGCATCTTGTAATGTATGCTAGTACACCACTTGGGCATACACTAAATTTTCCATGGGTCATGGTTCTATCGATAATCACCATCATCCCCATCATCACTTTCATCATCAATGGGAACATCAACTTCAATTTTTACAACAGGTGAAAAATCTACATCAAGTGAGTCTGGAGGAGGAGTCTCTGCTTCCTTCTTCTCAAAAAACTCAACATCTCTGCTGGTGTAGACTTTTTTGGTCTTAGGATCCATCAATCTGTACCCAAGAGTCTCTTCACTATACCCAATGAAGATGAGTTTCTGTGACTTCATGTCCAATTTCTTTCTATTCTGCTTGGGTATGTGCATACTTGCTTTGCACCTGAATACTCTAAGGTGTGTAATAGATGGTTTTTTCTTTGACCATGCTTCTTGTGGTGTTACTCCGTCAAGCAGAAACTATGGGCACTCTATTCAAAAAATACACTGTTATCTTTGCTACTTTTTCCCAGAATGTCTTTGCAAGTCTGGAATCATCGATCATGCATCATACCATTTCCATGATAGTATGATTTCTTCTCTCAACAACACCATTTTACTGTGGTGTGTGTGGAGGAGGCATTTATCGATGAATCCCATGAGTTTGTAGGTAGTTTTTGAACTCATCACTGGTGAATTCCCCCCTTGATCTGAGCGGAGAGTTCTGATGTGATGACCAGTTTTGTTCTCAACTACTACTTTGAACTTTTTGAAAGTTTCAAAAGCTTCACTTTTCTTACGAAGACAAAAAATCCACATTTTTCTTGAATAGTAGTCAACACAAAGCATGAAGTACTGGACTTGGTTGCATTAGACCAGAAAGATTGGTATGAACCAGGTCAAGTTTGCCATGAGCTCGAAATGTACTCTTCTAAAATGAAGCTCTGTGTTGTTTTCCTGCTAGGCAGTGAGGACACTTATCTGTATCCTTCTGAAGAGATGGTAACCCATGTACCATATTACGTCAGTGAAGTGTTCTTGAAGATACTTGAAACTTACATGACCAAGTCTCTGATGCCACAACTGTGCTGAGGTAGAGTTCTTAGCCACAAGTGCTTGATCACTCTGTGGACAAAATCAAGCTGGAACATGCATCCCACATTAGAGGCTTTTGCAACTATTTTTGAGCCTCGTGATTTGTCTCAAATCAAACAAGTTTTCTTGCTAGAATGACTATATCAAAGTCAATTTTCAAGTTATGATCTAGGATTTGATTGAATGAAATCAAATTCTTTGTCAACCCAGGGACATATAAGACATCCAATAGTCTACAGTTGCGTGAACCAAGGGTAGAGAAATGTTTCCAATCCCCTGTACTGTATATGAAGAATCATCACCCAACGAAACATGATTTTTCGAAGGTGCATGTCCCTCATTGAAGTAAACTAGTCTCTATGGTCGGTCATGTGTCAAGTGGCTCCTGAATCAACATACCAACATCACTAGATGACGTGGATGGTTCACTTGATCGAGTAGTGTACAAGAAGTCTTCATTATCTGAATGTTCTTCTTTCTCAACAATATTTCCTTGCTGATGGGGTCTTCTTTTCTAGTTCCCCTTTTTCTACCCTTGATTGTAGTTAGAATTTACCTTGTAAGATTTTTGTTGTGTAGGTCCAGAGTTTCTTGATGAACCTTTCTTGTAAGGTATTATACTAACAATCTTGTAGGTCATGTCCTCTTTTACAGATTGGACATTGCTTCTTTTGTTGTTTGTCCCCTTGATACTGATTCTGATTTTGGGACTTTTGATAGGAATTAGGTTTTCCTTTACCTTTTCCTTTCCATTTTTGATGTGAAGAAAGTGTCCTTCTCCTCTTCATCATCCTTATTGTGCATGGCTTCCTCTTGTTGCAGTAGGTTTACTAGCTTGTCAAACCTAACTGTCATATCTGACACATTTAGTGTTGTGAAAAAATGTGGTAAGAAGAGGGGAGTGCTCTTAGAACAATGGGAATGAGAGCATCATCTATGACCACTTCTCCTAGGGCTAGAAGTGAATCCCTCAACTCTGTAACTCTTCTTAAGAAAGCTTCTATTTTCTCATTCTGCTTGAACTTCAGTGTGTGTAACTGACTCTGAAAATTCAGTATAACATTGTTGTTTTTGGCCTCATACACAATGCTCAACTTATCCCATGCTTCTTTGGTTGTTTTGGCATCTTGAATGTGGGGTTGCACATCGTCAGACACTCTAAACAAGATGATGAGTTTGAATTTTTGATCTTCTCTATCAAAATGTCATTGTTGTGTTGTATCAGTAGTTGATCTGGTCAAAGTACCATTCACAATAGGGAAAATCTCTTCAAACTCAATTTGTGTCTTGATTTTAGTCTTCCATGCAGCATAGTTGTTTCCTCTGAGTAGTTGTGAATCTGGAAGAAAAAATTTGGGGGCATTGGTGCCCATTTTGTAGAAATCACTGATAGGGTTTGGCTCTTATCACTCTAGGTATAAGGTCTCCCAATCTATATATCGTCAGTCTGATATACCAAACCTTTCTATATATGTGCCCTTCTGATATACATGTCAGTACATGGAAGAAGCTCACTCTTTCTATATACTCAGTAGTACATGAAAGAGGTGTTAACGTATGTGAAAGAATCTGATACATGGTACCAAGATAGTACTAATAGGGGTCTATGTGAATTAACACCAGCTCAAAGAAATATCCTCATACACGCACGTAACTTTGCTATATACTTGGATAATTTCTCAGTCTAGATTTATGTCATGCAATCATTCACAGATGGATGGGATGGCTCATAGTGTGTGCACTGTGTCCTTATTACTCCCCATCGATTGAAAGGGTCGATGCCCAGATGACGTTTGTTGCAGCTATATTAGGTGCATTAAGTGCAGTAGTAGTTGATGACGAATTTACCCGTAAGTGCTTCCTAGAGGCACTATATATACCGAACACTGCGAATGAGATCTAGGATCTCGTGAGTGTTACAGAACTAAATTTTTATATTTTTTGGAGTACAATTCTCTACTAGTTTTAAAGTAGTTACAATATTTGCAGTTGACTATGGTAACCTGCAAATTAGTACAATATATTGAAGCATGCAATTACATTCAAAAATCTGGAAAAAATTGAATGACAGGCAAAAATTGTTTGTTTTTCGGGGCCCTGGTGGCCTCTGGAGCCCAATACAACCCTCTATGCAAAAAACCGCAAAAAAATGGCTTAAAATGCACTTTTTGATCACCCCTCCTATGGAAAAAAATTCTTGGAATGAAAAAATATGTAGAGAGGAAGAAAATTTTTTTCCCTAAAATAGGGTTTTTGCCGCGAAAAATTTAGCTGTGGATTTAGCTATAGCTAATGGGTTTAGTGGCTGCCAAATGTAGCGGTTTTTCCAAATATTCGGCTATGTTTTATCTCTAAAATATCAAATGGCTTTATTGAGATTTGACCCATGCACCTCCCACTCCTGAAGCTCATGTGCTATCGACCAAGACACTTAGACTTGTTTGAATATAAAACACAACATATTTTATTTAAACAAGTAAAAAACTGACTAACCTTGCAAAATGGTGATGTGGTGCATGCAAGATCCATGTTTTGCTCTGCTAGAGGAGAGTGGGGCATGGATTAGGGCTCCATTCACACCAAAAACGGATCTAAAAACTTTCCTTCGCTGTTATTTGATCGCCACCACTTTTTATTTGTTTATCCACCATTTTTATTGATACGATGCCTCTTTTTAACTGTTTCTTTGTGCAGACCGCATTGTATTTCTCACCATTTTTGGTTGCATTGATTTGCTTTATTTTTTTGTGTCTATGAAGGTCCATATGAGGAAGGCTTGGACGCATGGGAGATTGAAACCATGGTTTTTTCTTTGTGCAGGTCATTGTTTGCAGGGTGAAGCTCATTGTACGTTTGAGAGAAGCCAAATTTACAATGCATGGGGGCTCGGTTCAATGAACCAGCATTACCAACACAACTTTGCTCAGGATGGTTTAGCTCATTTTTGATGAAAATTGTACCATGTATTGGTTGGCTTTCAATGCAATAAACGACTCCAACTTAATGTTTCTCAATCCTTTCAAAAAACACAACTCGGTGCAAGTGCAGAGTGGTGTGAGCTCTCAAACCGAATACAACTTGCCTTTGCAATTAGAAACTAGCTTGGTAGGAGCTCTTCAATAGACGAACCTCTAGATGTAATAGTATGCTAACTATAACAGAGACCAGATGCACCTCCAATTTCAACAGTAACCAAATATACCTCTAAATGTAGAGGCAAAACCCCTTATGGGAAGATTTTTTTAAAATTTTTTAAGTCCTAGGAAACAAATTTCCTAGTGTAGAGGGAACTAAGGAAAAAAAAAATTATTTACATTTAGCTGGAAATCACACAGGAGGTTGTGGGTTTGCAAGGATGTCTGGGAATCCACTGGAGGCAACACTGGCTCTTCGTTGTTGCAGATTTCTTCTCCATGAATTCTCCTTCCTTTACAACCTTCTCCAACCTTAACCAGGAGCTTCAATTCACTCTGGTACCAAATGTAAATTGAGCAATAGGGGCGGAAGCCTAATTAACTTTATTAAACTTAATCAACGTAGTTACAATGAATGGACTTTAATACTTAAAGGTAATATACAACCATGAGTAGACAAATGCAAAGTTGCACAAGTACAACTGAAATTACAACAACTTCTAAAATACATCTGGGAAGCAACAATTAATTAAATAAAAACAAATGATATGTTGCAACTATGCAACAAATAATCCTATGACAATGTAATATGAAAAATATGTTTTAACAACCATATAACAATAATAATTAGATAATAACAATAGTTAAATAATTAATTATAAAATACATAAATAATTATCCTAACAAGTACTAAGCAGTGAAAGCCTCACCCCTTCCAAAAGGGTCTTAGAGCATCCATGAATCAGGGGATATAAAGGAGTGGACTAAAGAAGTAATTAGAAGATCAAAAGAACGGTTCAAAAAGAATAGGGGTACCCTCATTGCATTTAGAAACATCCAAACCCTCTAAAGGAAAACATCTCATCTTTCCTCTTCTAATGTCAAGTGGGGATAGCCACTTAGACAACCCCTTGTCTTAAAGATTATTTTTAATAATCTTAGTCGGTCTTTCACAGCCTTGAAAAGAGTGAAGCGGTATAACCGCTCACCCATCCTATATAAGTAGGATGATCCCTCACGGGACTGTTTACTTGTGATACTGAATTACATGGTGCTATTAAGCATATAGACCATTTGATCTAAGCTCAAGCTACTTATGTGAGTTGTTATACAATGAGGCAGAAGTTTGTTATTGTTTACTGTGAGACCGAGGAGTGAAGTGGAAGTGTTGGGTTAAAGTGTGAAATTCTTAATATAAGACAATGCTTTTCAGTGGAGTTTTTCCCTTTGGGTTTCTCCACTTAAATCTGGTGTCTCTTGTCTCATTTACTTTCAGTTCTTGTTATTTACTTTCATTAATGATCTGTTAACTGTTATATGCATATATAAACATCTGGTTAAATGTCTACACATTATAATCTATAATCCTCAGCTGTTTATTTTGTGGATCTATAATTCTTCAATTATATCTTCCCACATTCATTCTAACATGGTATCAGAGCTTGTGATTATGTGTGTGCAGAGCTAGATCTGGATGTTTTCTGGCTTGCAAGAGTGAAGAAGCTTGAAGACCGTTTGATCTGTGAAACCCTAAAAATTCAGCCGACAACTTCAAGCTAAATCAGGTGCAAAGTTCTAATTTTCATCCCCAAATTACTTGGATATTGGTCGATTGATTATTTAAATCCTATTAGAGTTGTTTGTATGCTTGATCCTTGCTTCTACATCTTGTTTCAGTCATTTTTGGTTTAAAACCATTTCGTCTGTGAGCTTATTTTGAGTTTTTGCGTCATTTATAGCCGTTAGGGTTATTTTTTGAATCTGGACCTGAAAGATCTCCCTAGATCTAGTTAGTTTGAAGTGTTTAAATGCATTCAATATTTTATAATATTTATTTGTCATAGATCTACTTTTGTGAAGCCCGATCCAATATTTTTTTTCCATCTGGCTTCGTTTTGTCATTTTTGCAAAGTTTGGACCAATAAAATTGCTCCAAATAGCTTCTCTGTCCTTTTTTCATATTTGTGAAGCCGTACCCAGTCATAGAGTGCCAAGTGGCTTCAATCTGACATCTTTCTATCTTTTCAAAGCTTGGGCCAATCATTTTGTGTCATCTGGCTTTTCCCTGCCAGTCTTTTTTGACTTCTTTTGACTGTGAAGCTTGAGCCAATCATATTGCTCCAGCTAGCTTCACATTTGTCAGTTTTTACGAAGCCCAAGCCAATCAAAAAGCTCCATCTTGCTTTGTGGTGTCAGTAATATTGTTTATCTGATTGTCAATTACAATCTGTGAGCCAATAAAGGCTTTACGTGTGTCTCCTTCTTGTCAGACTTGACTTAACTATCCTCTGTCATTTGTGAAATACAACCCAATCAAATAGCTCCAAGTATATTTTTTAGCTTTGTCACATTTTTCATATTTCTGAAATTTTGATCCAATAGGCTCCAAATAAATATTTCACATTTTATTGTCTCTATCAAGTATCAATTTGCTCTAAGTATCCTTTCATTTCACATTTGTCAGTTTTGGGAAATTTGAGCCAATAAAATTACTCCATATTTCACTTTTATCAGTCCTTCATTTGTGACAGTTATTATCCAATTAGATTTTGCCACCTTTTCACATTTTTCAGTCTTTTGTAAGACTTGCAAAAAGTGAGCCACTTAAAAGGCTCCACATATGTATTTATTTATTTTGGCTTTATCTTTTTCAGAATTGTGAAGCGCGATCAAATTGTTGTTTGACACGTTTCAAGTGTCAGGGTGTCAGTCTTTGCAGTGACTTAGCTACTTAAATTGTGACACTTTCCTTGTTCCTTCTTTGGACCCAAACTTTATTTTAAAATTAGCTAACTTTCATGATTTTTAGTCCACACAAAGTCTTTATTTAAAGTTTGGCGGAAAGCTGCCAAGTGTCGAGCCTTTAATCAATAATTTTTTGACAAGTGGCTTCTTTTGATTGTCTTTGATTTTGCATTGTGTCAGAGTGAGAAAAACTGATCCAATTAATTTAAGACTCATGTATTTGTTTTATTAATTGTCTTTTGTCTTATTAGCTACATTTGTGAAATGTGAGCTAATTGAAAAGTGACACGTATTTTTGTTTCTCGTGGCTGTCAGTTTTGAGTATATTTACGAAGTGTGATTCATTTAAAAGGCTCCACGTATCTTTTTTGACTTAGTCTTTGTGGTTGCACTGCGAAGTGTGAACCACTCATCTGTCGACATGTATTTTAATCCTCCACATGTCGTATTCTGTCTTGCTAGTGGATTTTCAATTGTTTTATTTGTACCACGGTTCCCAAATCCCTTTGTTCTGTGGATTTGCTAAAGTCCTTTGTCCCGTGGATTTCAAATTAAGCTTGTAGCTCATTTTTGAGCTCGTGTAGCTCATCCTTTAGCTCACTGAGCTGAGTTGCAAAAGAACTCACCGAGCTCCTGTAACTCGACCCCAACTCTACTCTGTTAAATCAATCTTAAATTCGACCAAATCAAGTTTTTTTTTGTCTAAATTCGAGTTGTTTGCTTTCGTATAGCTATTAAAAAGATTTGTAGCTAGTATTTTGTCTCTGTTTGGCTTCCTTGACTCATTTTTTAAAACTGTAATTGTTTTCATTGTCATCTGAGCATTAAAAATGGCTAGTTCTACCATTTTTTCATTGGATAAGTCTCAGCTTTTGAATGGAATGAACTATAGTATCTGGAGGGTAAGGTTAAAATCTTGTTTCATGGCTAGAAAGCTCTGGGATCTTGTGACTGGTATTGAAAAATGTCCCACAGGGAGACAAGCTACCCCTGAAAACCTTAGCTCCTTCTCTCAGAGATCTCAAGAAGCCATGTCCATCCTATTGCAAAGCATTAGAGATGAATTCTTGATGCATATAGGTCATATGGACTCACCTGCAGATGCATGGAAACAATTAGAGACCATGCATGAAGGAAGTAGGCTATCTAAAATAATTAAACTAGTTTTAGAGTTGTTTACATCACCCATGAAGGGGGATGAGAAAATTGTCAACTATTTAGCTAAAATTAAGAACATTAAAGCTCAACTAGATGGCTGCAATTGTGAATTATTTCAAGATAAGATTTTGTAATTTATAAAGATTAACATTAGTGAAAATTTAGAAATTTCATTTCAATTCTTAACTCTAAGTATCAAAATGAAAATGATCTGCCTGATCTGGACACCTTGTCTTCTTTGTTGATTCAAGAAGAGAGAGTAATGGAAAATTTTGATTCAAAAGAGACTACCTCTCAAGCCTTGTTCTCTCATAATCATAAGGCAACCCAAAACAAGTCTAATAATTATTCTAATCAGAAGTCTAGCATTAAATCTAGATTTAAAGAAAATCATAAGCCTAATCTTGCCAAAAATAGTCAAAATTTTAAAGTCAAGTTCAATGGAACTTGCAACAAGTGTGGAAAATTTGGGCATAAAGAGTCTGATTGTAGAGTTAAAACTAACAGACCAGTCAAGAATGATAAAAACAACAAATTTAACAATCAAAACAAAATTCAAAATCAGAAGCAAAAACAAGTAAATATAGTTGAGCAGTCTATTGCCCTGTATACAACCCTTTCAGCTTCAAATGAAAATGAGTGGATTCTTGACAGTGGTGCTTCTAGGCACATGACCTGTACTCTTGGTATCCTTTCAGATGTTGTCAATTGTGAGGAAAATATCTATCTAGGAGATAACTCTGTCATTAGATCTGAAGTCTGTGGCAATGTTAAGTTGTCAAATGGTGTAATTAAAGATGTCTTGTATGTTCCTAAACTGAAAAAGAATCTTTTGTCTTGCTCTCAGCTAACTAAAGAAAATTGTAAAGTTGTTTTGCTACAAGATAAGTGGTATGTCAAAGATAAGGTTAAAAATGTTATTGCTTCTGGCATTCAGAAAAATGGCTTGTATATCTTTGATGGCTTTATATCTGAGTCTTGTTTTTCTTCATCTTCTAGGAATGATATTCAGCTTTGGCATGAAATACTTGGGCATGTTAATTTCAAAAGCTTGTATGATATGTCTAGACTGAATCTTGTTGTTGGACTTCCTAAGATAAAGTCAGATCATGAAACTTGTGAAATTTGCCTACTTGGTAAGCAACATGCTCAACCTTTTCACAAACATCATGATCCTAACTCCTCTCAGTTATTAGAACTGATTCATAGTGATGTAAGAGGTCCTCTTGAAGTTCCTTCTCTTAGTGGTGCTTTGTATGTTGTTTTCTTTATTG
Source organism: Taxus chinensis (assembly GCA_019776745.2). Taxonomy (NCBI): domain Eukaryota; kingdom Viridiplantae; phylum Streptophyta; class Pinopsida; order Cupressales; family Taxaceae; genus Taxus; species Taxus chinensis. Next base: position 76,400,055 of record CM034157.1, read on the forward strand.
ATGATTATTCTAGGATGACTTGGTCTTATTTCATTAAGAAGAAGTCTGATGTCTTAGTTAAATTTCAAGAATTTAAAGCTCTAGTTGAGAATGCTTCTAATCTGAAAATTAAAAGAATTAGGACTGATAATGGAGGTGAATATGTCAACAAAGAGTTTGATAAGTTCTGTGTGTCATGTGGGATTCAAAGAGAGCTAACTACTCCTTATTCCCCTCAGCAAAATGGTATTGCAGAAAGGAAGAATAGGATTGTCTTAGAAATGGCTAGGACTATGATTCATGCTTCCAATGTGCCTAAGTTCTTATGGGCTGAAGCAATGAACATTGTTGTGTATATTCTTAATAGAGTGCCTACTAAATCTCTTTTCCAATCTACTCCTCATGAAGTATGGACAAAGCAAAAACCTGATATCTCTCACCTTAAGATCTTTGGTAGTCCTGCTTCTATCTTCATTCCAAAAGACAAAAGGAAGAAGCTTGATCCAACCTCATTTTCTTGTATTTTTGTTGGCTATGGCTGTAAAACTAAAGGATTAAGAGTTTATGACCCATTCAAGCATGATATTATTGAAAACATAAATGTTCATGTCTTAGAAAGAACTTTCTCTGATGATCCTCATGAACCCTCCTCTGCCACTCTGGAGATAGAGCCTGATAATTCTTCTCTCATGGAAACAAAAGTTCAAGAGGATGTTCATCCTAATCTAGATATGATGGAGATTGAGGGGGAATCATCCCAAACTATCTTGCAACCTAAGGTTCCTAAATGGGCTAAAAGTCTTGTTCAAAACTCTCAGCCTGATAATCTTAGAAAGCTAACTAGAAGTCAACATACTTATCATGCCTTGATGACCCTCTATGAGGTAGAACCACAATCCTTTGAAGAAGCATCTCAAGATGATAGATGGCTTCAAGCTATGAAGGATGAATACAATGCTTTAATAAAAAATGAAACTTGGGAACTAGTCCCTCCTCCTTCTAAAAGAAGCATTGTAGGATCTAGGTGGTTGTTCAAAATTAAATATAACTCTCTAGGAGAGATTGAAAAGTTCAAGGAAAGGCTTGTAGCTCATGGTTTCACTCAGAAACCTGGTATAGACTATGTTGAGACCTTTTCTCTTGTTGCTAAGATGAGCACTGTAAGAGTTCTTCTTGCATTAGCTTCCCAATATGGTTGGGAGATTCACCAAATGGATGTAAAAAATGATTTCTTAAATGGTGACTTAAAAGAAGAAATCTATATGAGTCAGCCTAAAGGTTTTGAAGAACCTGGTAAATAACTTTATGTCTGTAAGCTTAAAAAGTCTTTGTATGGTCTTAAGCAAGCTCCTAGAGCTTGGTATGCTAAAATTAATAGGTTCTTTCAGGAACTTGGTTTTTCTAACTGTTGTTCTGATAATGATTTATTTATTAAGTTTGATAACAATCATATTATCATTATTGTTCTCTATGTTGATGATCTTTTGATTACTAGCAGTGATAGAAATTTAATTGTTAGAATCAAAGAAAAGCTAAAACAATGTTTTGAAATGACTGATTTAGGTTTATTAAATCATTTTCTTGGCATGATTATATTTCAAGATCATAAGTCTATTGTTGCATCTCAATCTCAGTATGCTATGAATTTTCTTAGAATATTTAACATGATTGACTGTAAACCTGTTGCCATTCCTATTGAAGTTGGTGTTAAGTTAGACCCTAAACCAGCTTGTGCTAAATTTGATCCTACTCTGTATAGACAACTAGTTGGTAGTCTAATTTATTTGACCATTACTAGACCTGATATTTCTTATGCAGTAGGAGTAGTTTCAAGATTTATGCAAGAACCTTATGAGTCTCATTGGAAAATGGAAAAAAGGATTTTGAAATATATTAAAGGGACAATCAATTATGGTCTTTTTTATTCTTCTTGTAATGATGCACAATTATTTGGTTATTGTGATTCTGATCATGTTGGTGATGTTGCAGATAGAAAGTATACTTCTGGATATCTTTTCAAGTTGGGTGCAGGTGCCATCACTTGGAGTAGCAAGAAGCAACCAACAATGTCTATCTCTTCTACTGAGGTAGAGTATAGAAGTGCTATGGAAGCTGCCAAAGAAGCTATGTGGCTGAAAAGACTGTTGGATGAACTGCACATGGGTGTCAAAGGGAGCACTACTCTTCTATGTGACAACCAGAGTTGCATTTCTCTTGCAAAGAATCTAGTTCAACATCAAAGGACCAAGCATATTGAAGTTCATATGCATTTTATTTGAGAAAAAGTCCTAAATGGTGATATTGATCTCAAGTTCTGTTCTACTGAAGATCAAGTTACAGATATCTTCACCAAGCCATTGTGTTGTGAAGTTTTGCAAGTTTCATGCCTTGTTGGGCCTATCAGAGTTTCCATTGAGGGGGAGTGTGCATGACAATGCCACCTCTTAATGGCTGTTGTAAACTTCCAATACTTCCTCCATTTTGTAATAAGTAAACGTGTCACTATAAGTGAAGTTACTTGTAAATCCCAATGAAGCTTTAGTTATGGGTATGCCTTGGTTTATAAAAGGCTCCATAATCTAATGTAAGTCTTCATACATAAAGCACTTGTTCTTAAGAATTTATGTATGGGAAGATCATCTGATTTCCCTTATTTGCATGCTAGCCTGAATCATTGTTTCTGATTCAAGGATCTGTAAATCCTTTTGTAGAAAAAGGTAAACTTGGCATGTCTTTTTTTTGTCTTCCCCACTTAACATTAAGGGGGAGTGTTGGGGTGTTAATGTCAAGTGGGGATAGCCACTTAGACAACCCCTTGTCTTAAAGATTATTTTTAATAATCTTAGTCGGTCTTTCACAGCCTTGAAAAGAGTGAAGTGGTATAACCACTCACCCATCCTATATAAGTAGGATGATCCCTCACGGGACTGTTTACTTGTGATACTGAATTACATGGTGCTATTAAGCATATAGACCATTTGATCTAAGCTCAAGCTACTTATGTGAGTTGTTATACAATGAGGCAGAAGTCTGTTATTGTTTACTGTGAGACCGAGGAGTGAAGTGGAAGTGTTGGGTTAAAGTGTGAAATTCTTAATATAAGACAATGCTTTTTTAGTGGAGTTTTTCCCTTTGGGTTTCTCCACTTAAATCTGGTGTCTCTTGTCTCAGTTAGGGAATATTCCACTTACCTTCCCACAAGGAATAAAGAATATAAAGATAGAATTTATCAGTTGGAAGATCATGTGAAAATACTCACCTTATATGTCAAAAATTTCATGGATCCGAACGTTGCTTCATCCCTTACAATTGAAGACATTACTCCCATCAGTAGATTAGATCCAGAGTCTATTTGGAAGACACAAGGATTCACCGTGTAGGAGTGAGAAAAAGATAATTGGGTAAGAAAAATTATGGAGAAATGAAAATTGTTTCTTCCTGAGATGATTCCATTGTTTGAATACATGAGCACAATAGCCACCATGTTCAAAATGATGAAATAAAAGCAACACTGGGATCAAGTGTTTCCACTATTGAAATAAATGGGGAAAGCTCATTCTCACATATGGGTGGACAAGAAGGTATTCAATTCCCCATCCAAATATTTTTTTCACAAGTGTGCGTAAGAACTCTTATTACTAGGAATGATATTTTGAACCGTGCTTTGGATGAGTAGGATTCAGAAGAGGAACGTGCTTCTAGAATGTAGGATGTTGTCAACACTGAGATATAGAAGCTATGAATGCCTACAATATTTGAAACCACCTCAACAAATTACTTGTTGAATCCATTGAAAGAACTTGTCAAGAAAGAATCTGGGGATCCCTTTTCCTTCAATGAGGATACAACGGAGTACCTCGCAGAAATAAGATTTTTGATATCAAGCACCAAAAAGGGGAATCATTCATGGTTCGTAAAATATAAAAATATCAATGACATTTCTAACAATTGGCCCAATTCCGTTAACTTTTTTCACATACACCAAGAGAAAGTTGCACCTGTGGTGGATCAATATAGAAAATAATTCAAAGGAGTGGAGATTTTCCCAGACGTACTCAAAAAGGTCCATTGGAGAGTGAAGCAAAATTAGAAAGGGAATTTTCTTCATCTGAGTAGTTATCTCTCTTCTTTTCTCTCTCTTCCATCCCCCTTCCTCTCTTCCTTCATGTTCTATTTCTTCATTAGGGGGTTGTAATTTTAATTTTATCTTATTCATTTTTTTCTTATTTATTTAAAATTTTATAAATTTGATATTGTAATAAGTTTCCCTCAATTAATAAAAATGGGACTTAAATTCCTTCTTAGAAATATGAAGAGTCAACAGTTGTAAAAGACAAATGAAAGGTCATGTGGGGGGTAGGTGTAGAGTCTTCTTGAAATATATATATTATAATGATATCCCTATTCCAAGAGGTTGTCAATTTTGTATGTTCATGAGTAGATACTACTAAGAATAAGTAAAAAATAGCAAATTATTCCATTATCCTTCTCATATGTTTTCCTTTATCTCTCGTATTATACATATTTACAAATATTTCATTAAATGGGTAAGTGCACCGAGTTGAGGGGGCCAAAAGGGGGTCTTAAGTGGAAGCATTTTTCTAAAAAAAAAAACTTCAACTTGTATGAGTTTTTCAAAATAGTTACACTCAAAATTTGAAGATGTTGTAGAAATATGAATCGTAGCATTTTGAGTATAGTTTCTAAACTACTAAATTTTATTGAAAACAGATAAGTTTAAGTGGGTCAAACAACTAAAATACCAATAGATGCTCCTATTTTGTTAAAAAACATAATAGAGTGACTTTCGTGGCCCCCACAATGTTTTGAGCACCATTAAGTATTTTTGAAATCCCTTTAGTAGAAAGATAACTAGGAGCATCTAGTTTGGGCTCCATTTTTTAAAGATTTTTTTAGAGAATATTTTTTTATTTACTATTTTTCTAGTACATAAATTTTATATTTTTAAATATAATGGAGCTCCGACCATGCCCCCCCCCCCCCTAACTCACTAAAAAAATATCGAAAATTATATATATTTTTTGAATATGTATAAAATTATGCCTAGTTTGGGCTAGTATACTTTTTTTTTAAATTTTTATCACCCAAAATAAAGATACACCATGAAAGATAGAAATATTTACACTTCAAAAATAGCTATAAAAAGGCATAGTTAGAGAATAAATAATATGGAAACCTTATATTAGTCAGAAAATTTGAAAAATTATATTTTTAGAAAGAAGAGACTCTGCTCTACGTCATGGTATAATTTTTTAAAAATGGATCGATTGTTTTATTTTGATTTATCATAGAGGAAGTGTCATTTTTACATTTTCTTGTAAAAACTCGTTGTTTGTTGTGTTTGTGCAGGTCCATGCCTCAGGCTTGGGGATCCAAACCAAATCCCAAGCCTTGAGGCATGGCTTGGGAAAAGAGAAAATGCAAAACATGTACGTGTACGCGTTACATAACGTGTACACATTTTTCTTTATTTTATATATTGTGGCCCCCCAACGTCCCTTGCATCTCTTTCATGGGAAATATGCAAACATTCTATCTTGTTTTTCTTTGTTTTATATATTGTGGCCCCCCAACGTCCCTTTCATCTCTTTCACGGGAATTCTGCAAACATTCTGTTTTGTCTGCAATATTCTCTACATTCTTGCATGATTTTTTAGTATTTCATTTTTTCCCCTACCCCACTAGTTGATTTTTTCTAATCATGGGTGATAAACATCCAGCTAAGGACAAGAGGAAAGTCAAGAATAAGACACTAGAGCAATTGGAAGAGAAGAGAATAAAGAAATTGAAGAGAATGCAAAAACTTCGAGCAGGGTAGGTACATTCGCTATATCAAATGTAGCTAATGTATTAGAAAATTGGGATGAAATACATAATGAAAATGTAGAGAATAATGATTTTGCAATGAATAATGATATTGAATTGAATGATAATGTTGGTATGGATGTAGAAATTGATATGAATCCAATTGTTGAACACTTACTTGAGAATCTACATGTTAACCCCGAAATTTGTATGAAAACACTGAATGAAGAAAGTAACCTTCTAAATGAATCTTCACCTATAAGAACACCTCCTTCCATTTCACGAAGAAAACCAATTCACTTAATTGAAATTGATGAAAACATTATAAAACCAATGCCTAACAAAATGTCTGAAAGAAATGAGAGAAGAAAAGCTAGTGGAATTTGGGATAATTACTTTGAGAATTTAAATGACACACAAAGATGTCAATTATTTGTTTTATTGATGAGATTAATTAATATGAGATCTATAATGAAGACCCTGAGGTTAATAAAATCTAATGTTGTTGATCAAAATGCGTCAATTGTTGAAAACATACATAAAGCATACCAAATTGTAGGTGGAAAAAGACGCACCAAAGATAGTAATGCTACACGACGTGCACTAAATAATTGTATAGTAAGTGATAAAACAATTAATAAACACTTGATTAGAAAAATAAACAGTGCTTTAAAGCTAAACAAAAAAACACTAATGAAAGCAATAGAGAGACATAAACATCTTGAGTTAGTCAATAACACTGACTATTGGGATTTCTCTAGCAGACTTCCATGAAAAGAACAAGAATACATCTGATATTCTAAAAGAATTAATTGTAAAATTTTGGAATGAGAACACAAGGGTGTCACCGAATAGAAGAGATACAGTAAAAAGAAGGGTTCTTGTAATCGTGAATCGTGTGCAAAACATTTCTTAGATATGACTCAAATAGAATTGTTCTCTAAGTTTAAAAATGAAAATCCACAAATTAACATTAGCCAAATATTCTTTGAAATGAGAAAACCCTTTTATGTGAAAATCAATCACTCACGTACCACTTGTTGTTGCAGGCATCATGTTGAATTTTCAATGCATTATGATGTTTTTTGTCAAATACGTAGTGTTTTACATACTGACATCATGTTGCAGGAGTGTGGAATAAATGTCCCACAAAAATCTTCAAGGGAATTTATTCTGACAATATTTTGTGAAAAATCAACAAGACAATTTTTTATAACAAAGCATGTTTGGATGGAACGTGCAATGTATGTGGTGGCTTGCCAAATCTGAAAAGTTGTATCCATGAGGAGAGTACATATTCAATAGGAAAATAATTGGTTGATTTCACCAAATATAAATCGGTGGCATATCAATTAAAAGATGGAAAAGAATCTAAGAGGTGTGAGCTTGTTAGAAAACAATTACCTGTATCAGAATATATGGTCAAATTCAGAGAGGAATTTTTTTATGAGTATGCAAGGCACACACATAGAGCTCAATGGTTGGATGAACAATTCAAGTTAAGCAAGGACACATTCCCACTTGGTACTATTCTTTCAGTAGTTGCATTTGCAAAGAATTACACATTACAGCCACAAATGGAGGTTCAGTCTCAATATTATAACTCAGTGCAAGTTTCTATTTTCGTGCATATAACATTCATGCACTCTCCTAAAAGCACTGAGCAAGATTGAAAAATATTAAGAGAGTATCATTTCTACATCAGTGATGATCAGACACATTCTATAGAATATGTACAAGGGTGTTTCTAGGTGTTTTATGTGAACTTGAATGAGAGGAACATTAGTTTCGATCAACATTACATTTGGTCAGACAACTACACATCACAATTCAAGAATGCACAGATGTTTTATTGGCTAAGAAGGATGCACAAAGAAACAAATGTACAACATATCTAGAGTTTTACTGAGGCAGGGCATGGAAAAGGAGAGCATGATGGTGCAAGAGCATGTGTGAAAAGAGCACTTGCAAGAGAAGAGTTAAAGTTCAAGGATGGTGCTAAATTTACAGATGCAAAAAACATTGTTGATTGGTGTGTCAAGAATATGGGCCATGAATCTCAAGAGAGATCAACGGTTCGTAGATATTTTTGGTTGATAGAGCAACAACATCTGGAAAACTTTGAAGATTGTATGACAGTTGTAGGATCAAGTGATATGCACTCATTCCGTAGTTCAGATGCAAATGCTTGGACTATTTATACTAGGTGCATGACATGTTTTTGTATATCATGCATTGATTTTATGTGGAATGAATGTGAGTCACATCAGTGGGTGGATGAATGGACTTGTAGACCTCTAATTCCACTTGACACACATCAAGTTCCATGAGCATTACAACTTGCAGGGTCTTTAGATCAAATGACAACATCACCTGACTTTGACCAATTCTCTGATTTAGTGCAACAAGGTACATACATATATGTACATGCCATGTTTTAGATTTATAAATTATTAAATGGTCAACTCTTAATGTATTTATAAATTGACTGAACAATTTTACTTTGTGATACATAGGGCACATTTTTGCAGTTATTGCGATGGAATTTAATGAAGAGGGAACAGACTACTTCTTATCTCATTGTGTAGAGGGGAAAAAAATTGACTTCCATAGTCATTGATGGTGAAGACCTTGAGTATCCCACTAGATCAGTGGTAGTCACTGGAACTTGGCTTCGACGATATCCTATCAAAAAATCAAACATTTGGTTGTTTGAAGACTATGAAGTACATCAGAAGATACTTCACTATTCACATTTGGTCCTTGCAACAAATATTAAATTGATCAAATATCGAGGTCGGCCATCAAACAAAAATCTGTGGAAGGTTCGTGAATCAGATCATGAAGCAATTCTTGCTACTGTCAAGAATAGAGTTGATCCTTGTGGTTCATTGGATTGAATTTGCAAAGGTATGTTCTTCATGAATTTAATTTGAATATTTACTTAAATGATTTTGTTTAAATTTTGTATGATTTAAAATTCTATTTAATTCTTACTAACATGTTTATGTAGGTTAGTGGTGCCAAAAAAGTGTCCACCTTCACGTGCTTGGCACTGTCAGTAGAGAATTTATTATTCTCTAAGAAAAGTGAAGCTAAGAGAAATTAAATATTAGAAAGGAACAACAAACAGAAATTCTCATTTCACCATCTATATTGTAAAAATATCTTATTAAAATTCTCATTTCACCACCTATATTGTATGAACCACCTATATTATTCAGGTGATTGGCAATGGACAACCTTACACTGACTCAATCTGAATGGAGATGGAGAAAAATGTGAGAGGATTTTGTAGAGGGCCCCGACGTGGAGGTCTTGGATCTGACGAGACATCTCTAGGTGCCACGGAGTCTGAGAAATCACCCGTCGAAGATATGGCGTGTTTGGGCCTCAGGGCTCTTAAGCGACTACGCCCAGACGGGGTAGCCTGAAAGCATGGGGAGCGTAGGGAACCAAAAAAAATGCTCCACTAGTGTTCACCTGGCCACCCTGACATGTTGGCGTAGTTGGTTTGGTCCCACGAGCTTCCGTTTGCAAACTACAGCCTCTGACAGCCCTACACTGACTCAGACTGCACTATTTCACACGTTTGCAAACAATAGCACATTGAGAGAACCAGATGGATATGGAGAAAACCGTGAGAGGATTTCGTAGAGGGCCCCAACATGGAGGTCTCAGATCTGACGAGACATGTCTCTAGGTGCCACGGAGTCTGAGAAATCACCCGTCAAAGATATGGCGTGTTTGGGCCTCAAGGCTCTTAAGCGACTACGCCCGGACGAGGTAGCCCGAAAGCACGGGGAGCGTAGGGAACCAAAAAAAGCCTCCAATAGCATTTACTTGGCCACCCTGATGTGTTGGCATAGTTGGTTTGGTCCCAAAAGCTTCTGTTTGCAAACTACAGCGTCTGACAGCCCTACACTGACTCAGATTGCACTATTTCACACGTTTACAAACAATAACACAACGAGAGAACCAGATGGAGATGGAGAAAACCATGAGAGGATTTTGTAGAGGGCCCCAATGTGGAGGTCTTGGATCTAACGAGACATCTCTAGGTGCCATGGAGTCTGAGAAATCACCCGTCAAAGATATGGCGTGTTTGGGCCTCAGGGCTCTTAAGGGACTACGCCCGGACGAGGTAGCCTGAAAGCATGGGGAGCATAGGGAACCAAAAAAAGCCTCCAATAGCATTCACCAGGCCACCCTAATGTGTTGGTCATAGTTGGTTTGGTCCCATGAGCTTCCGTTTGCAAACTACAACCTCTGGCAGCCCTACACTGACTCAAACTGCACTATTTTGTGTGTTTGCAAACAATAGCACAATGAGAGAACCAGATGGAGACAGAGAAAACCATGAGAGGATTTCATAGAGGGCCCCAACGTGGAGGTCTTGGATCTAACGAGACATCTCTAGGTGCCACGGAGTCCGAGAAATCACCCGTCAAAGATATGGCGTGTTTGGGCCTCAGGGCTCTTAAGGGACTACGCCCAGACGGGGTAGCCCGAAAGCACAGGGAGCATAGGGAACCAAAAAAAATCCTCCAATAGCATTCACCTGGCCACCCTGATGTGTTGGCGTAGTTGGTTTGGTCCCATGAGCTTCTGTTTGCAAACTACAGCGTCTGGCAGCCCTACACTGACTCAGACTGCACTATTTCACGTGTTTGCAAACAATAGCACAACGAGAGAACCAGATGGAGACAGAGAAAATGTGAGATAATTTCATAGAGGGCCTTGACATGGAGGTCTTGGATCTAATGAGACATCTCTAGGTGCCACAGAGTCTGAGAAATCACCCGTCGAAGATATGGTGTGATTGGGCCTCAGGGCTCTTAAGAGACTACGCCCGAACGAGGTAGCCCAAAAGCACAGGGAGTGTAGGGAACCAAAAAACATCCTCCAATAGCATTCACCAGGCCATTTGGATGTGTTTTCTCAGACGGTTTGGTCCCACAAGCTACCATTTGCAAAATACAACATCTAGCAGCCTTACACTGACTTAGACTACACTATTTCATGCGTTTGCAAACAATAGGACAGCGAGAGAACCGAATGGAGATGGAAAAAACCATGAGAGGATTTTGTAGAGTGCCCCAACATGGAGGTTTTGGATCTGACGAGATGTCTCTAGGTGCCATGGAGTCTGAGAAATCACCCGTCGAAGATATGGCGTGTTTGGGCCTCAAGGCTCTTAAGCGACTACGCCCGGACGGGGTAGCCTGAAAGCACGGGGAGCATAGGGAACCAAAATGAATGCTCCAGTAGTGTTCACCTGGCCACCCTGGATGTGTTGTCATAGTTGGTTTGGTCCCATGAGCTTCCGTTTGCAAACTACAGCCTCTGGCAGCCCTACACTGACTCAAACTGCACTATTTCGCGTGTTTGCAAACAATAGCACAACGAGAGAACTGGATGGAGATGGAGAAAACCATGATAGGATTTCATAGAGGGACCCAACATGGAGGTCTCAGATCTGACGAGACATCTCTAGGTGCCACGGAGTCTGAGAAATCACCCGTCGAAGATATGGCGTGATTGGGCCTCAGGGCTCTTAAGAGACTACGCCCGAACGAGGTAGCCCGAAAGCATGGGGAGTGTAGGGAACCAAAATGAAGCCTCCACTAGCATTCACTAGGCCATTTGGATGTGTTGGCCTAGATGGTTTGGTCCCACAAGCTACCGTTTGCAAAATACAACATCTAGCAGCCTTACACTGACTTAGACTACACTATTTCATGCGTTTGCAAACAATAGGACAACGAGAGAACCGAATGGAGATGGAAAAAAACGTGAGGATTTCATAGAGTGCCCCAACATGGAGGTTTCAGATCTGATGAGACATCTCTAGGTGCCACGGAGTCCAAGAAATCACCCGTCGAAGATATGGCGTGATTGGGCCTCAGGGCTCTTAAGTGACTACGCCCGGACGGGGTAGCCTGAAAGCATGGGGAGCATAGGGAACCAAAATGAAGCCTCCACTAGTGTTCACCTGGCCACCCTGATGTGTTGGTGTAGTTGGTTTGGTCCCATGAGCTTTTGTTTGCAAACTACAGCCTCTGGCAGCCCTACACTGACTCAAACTGCACTATTTCACGTGTTTGCAAACAATAGCACAACGAGAGAACCGGATGGAGATGGAGAAAACCATGATAGGATTTTGTAGAGGGCCCTGACATGGAGGTCTCAAATCTAATGAGACATCTCTAGGTGCCACGGAGTCTGAGAAATCACCTGTCAAAGATATAGCATGTTTTGGCCTTAGGGCTCTTAAGGGACTATGCCCGGACGAGGTAGCCCGAAAGCACGGGTAGCGTAGGGAACCAAAATGAAGACTCCACTAGCGGTCACCAAGCAATCCAGATGTGTTGGCCCAGATGGTTTGGTCCCACGAGCTACCATTTGTAAAATATAGCATCTGGCAGCCTTACACTGACTCAGACTACACTATTTCACGCGTTTGCAAACAATAGGACAACGAGAGAACCGGATGGATATGGATAAAACCACGAGAGGCTTTCGTAGGGCCCTAAAAAATTTCCATGTTAGTACTGAAGAGCTTCAAACTTTCATTGAATGACTACAGAAATCTAACCTAAATAGTCAGAGTAATAGACTAAATCAGCATTCTATTTCTCACATATAAAATGAATTTCTTCCTTCAAAAAAGAAACTATGGGTGAATGCTCAATCAAAAAATAAATTACAATTCTAAATGAGTTTCAGGCTCAATTATCAATACTTCATTGCAGTTTTTCTTGCCAGTATGCTGCTTTTGGAACTACCTGGTTTGATTTGTGAAGTTGAAGCAGCTGGGATTAATAAAAATAATCAACTTGGCATGTTGTCCTTAAGATTATCCATGATTCTATCGACAACATCACATAGATCTTCCATTCCAGTTAAGTTGTGATCCTTCCACGCTTCCCATTTTTCCTTTTCTTCTGCTCGTATCTTCTCTTTAAGTTCTTCCAGATGTTTTTGGGTAATCAAATTGACTCTTTATGACTTTCAGGAGGCATTTCTTCTTGAATCATAGTGACATCTTCACCTAATTGTTTTTCTTCATGATGTTCATTGTCATCTAAAGTTGAAGACTGAAAATTTATATGGCCTTCGGCTTCTTTTTGGGCACAAACAACCTTTTGTAATGTCCAAAAAAATTCAGGCTCTTCATTCTCTGTTTGATTGAAGATATTCATTCTTTTAAAATGAACAGTTGGAACATTGGTGGTCTCCCCAACAAAACTAAGTTCATAGTCTACATAGTTGCATCCTGTGGCAAAATCATTGAACATTGGTGGTTTCCTCCACCCGTGCTTTCGGGCTACCTCATCTGGGCGTAGTCCCTTAAGAGCCCTGAGGCCAAAACAAGATATATCTTCGATGGGTGATTTCTCAGACTCTGTGGCACCTAGAGACATCTCGTTAGATCTGAGACCTCCATGTTGGGGCCCTCTACAAAATTCTCTCATGGTTTTCTCCATCTCCATTCGGTTCTCTCGTTGTCCTATTGTTTGCAAACACTCAAAATAGTGTAGTCTGAGTCAGTGTAGGGCTGCCAGAGGCTGTAGTTTGCAAACGGAAGCTCGTGGGACCAAACCAACTATGCCAACACATCAGGGTGGCCAGGTGAATGCTAGTGGAGGCTTCGTTTTGGTTCCCTATGCTCCCCGTGCTTTCAGGCTACCCCGTCCGGGCGTAGTCGCTTAAGAGCCCTGAGGCCCAATCACGCCATATCTTCGACGGGTGATTTCTCAGACTCCGTGGCACCTAGAGATGTCTCGTTAGATCCAAAACCTCCATGTCAGGGCACTCTATGAAATCCTCTCACGGTTTTTTCCATCTCCATTCGGTTCTCTCGTTGTCCTATTGTTTGCAAACGCACGAAATAGTGTAGTCTAAGTCAGTGTAAGGCTGCTAGATGTTGTATTTTGCAAACGGTAGCTTGTGGGACCAAACCATCTGGGCCAACATGTCCAAATGGCCTGGTGAATGCTAGTGGAGGATTTTTTTTGGTTCCCTACACTCCCCGTGCTTTCGGGCTACCTCGTTCGGGCGTAGTCTCTTAAGAGCCCTGAGACCAAAACACCTTATATCTTCGACATGTGATTTCTCAGACTCTGTGGCACCTAGAGATGTCTCATCTAATCTGAAACCTCCATGTTGGGGCCCTCTACAAAATCCTCTCATGGTTTTCTCCATCTCCATCTGGTTCTCTCGCTGTCCTATTGTTTGTAAATGCGTGAAATAGTGTAGTCTGAGTCAGTGTAAGGTTGCTACTAGATGTTGTATTTTGCAAACGGTAGCTTGTGGGACCAAAAATTATGGGCCAACACATCTGTATGGCCTAGTGAACACTAGTGGAGGCTTTTTTTGGTTCCCTACGCTGCCCGTGCTTTCGGGCTACCTCGTCTGGGCATAGTCCCTTAAGAGCCCTGAGGCCAAAACACGCCATATCTTCGACGGGTGATTTCTCAGACTCCGTGGCACCTAGAGATGTCTCATCAGATCCAAAACCTCCATGTTGAGGCACTCTATGAAATCCTCTCATGGTTTTTTCCATCTCCATTTGGTTCTCTCGTTGTCCTATTGTTTGCAAACGCGCGAAATAGTGTAGTCTAAGTCAGTGTAAGGCTGCTAGATGTTGTATTTTGCAAATGGTAGCTTGTGGGACCAAACCGTCTAGGCCAACATGTCCAAATGGCCTAGTGAACACTAGTGGAGGCTTTTTTTGGTTCCCTATGCTCCCCGTGCTTTCGGGCTACCTCGTTCAGGCGTAGTCTCTTAAGAGCCCTGAGACCAAAACACCTTATATCTTCGACATGTGATTTCTCAGACTCTGTGGCACCTAGAGATGTCTCGTCAGATCCAAAACCTCCATGTTGAAGCCCTCTACAAAATCCTCTCACGTTTTTCTCCATCTCCATCTGGTTCTCTCGTTGTCCTATTGTTTGTAAACGCGCGAAATAGTGTAGTCTAAGTCAGTGTAAGGCTGCTAGATGTTGTATTTTGCAAACGGTAGCTTGTGGGACTGAACCGTCTGGGCCAACACATCCATATGGCCTAGTGAACACTAGTGGAGGATTTTTTTTGGTTCCCTACACTGCCCGTGCTTTCGGGCTACCTCGTCGGGCGTAGTCCCTTAAGAGCCCTGAGGCCCAAACACACCATATCTTCGACGGGTGATTTCTCAGACTTCGTGGCACCTAGAGACATCTCGTTAGATATGAAACCTCCATGTCAGGGCCCTCTACAAAATCCTCTCATGTGGTTTTTCCATATCCATTCGGTTCTCTCATTGTCCTATTGTTTGCAAACGCGTGAAATAGTGTAGTCTAAGTCAGTGTAAGGCTGCTAGATGCTGTATTTTGCAAACGGTAGCTTGTGGGACCAAACCATCTAGGCCAACACATCCAAATGGCCTGGTGAACACTAGTGGAGGATTTTTTTTGGTTCCCTACACTCCTCGTGCTTTTGGGCTACCTCGTTCGGGCGTAGTCTCTTAAGAGCCCTGAGACCAAAACACCTTATATCTTTGACATGTGATTTCTCAGACTCTGTGGCACCTAGAGATGTCTCGTTAGATCTAAAACCTCCATGTTGAAGCCCTCTATGAAATCTCTCACAGTTTTCTCAATCTCCATCCTGGTTCTCTCACTTGTCCTATTGTTTGTAAACGCGCGAAATAGTGTAGTCTGAGTCAGTGTAAGGCTGCTAGATGTTGTATTTTACAAACGGTAGCTTGTGGGACCAAACCGTCTAGGCCAACACATCATATGGCCTGGTGAACACTAGTGGAGGATTTTTTTGGTTCCCTATGCTCCCCGTGCTTTCGGGCTACCTCGTCCGGGCGTAGTCCCTTAAGAGCCCTGAGGCCAAAACATGCCATATCTTTGATGAGTGATTTCTCAGACTCCATGGCACCTAGAGATGTCTCGTCAGATCCAAAACCTCCATGTTCAGGGCCCTCTAAAAAATTCTCTCATGGTTTTCTCCATCTCCATTCGGTTCTCTCGTTGTCCTATTGTTTGCAAACGCTTGAAATAGTGTAGTCTAAGTCAGTGTAGGGTTGCTAGAGGCTGTAGTTTGCAAACGGAAGCTCGTGGGACCAAACCAACTATGCCAACATGTCGGGGTGGCCTAGTGAATGCTAGTGGAGGATTCATTTTGGTTCCCTACGCTCCCTGTGCTTTCGGGCTACCTCGTCCAGGCGTAGTCGCTTAAGAGCCTTGAGGCCCAAACACGCCATATCTTTGACGGGTGATTTCTTGGACTCCGTGGCACCTAGAGATGTCTCGTTAGATCTGAGACCTCCATGTTGGGGCCCTCTATGAAATCCTCTCATGGTTTTCTCCATCTCCATTGGTTCTCATTGTGCTATTGTTTGCAAATGCGTGAAATAGTGTAGTCTAAGTCAGTGTAAGGCTGTCAGAGGCTGTATTTTCAAACGGAAGTGGGAACGAACCGTCAAATACACCAACACATCCAAATGGCTGGTGAACACTAGTAGTGCTCCCTGTGCTTTCGGGCTACCTCGAAGTAGTGCTTAAGAGCCTTGAGACCAAAACACCTTATATGTTCGACATGTGATTTCTCGGACTCGTGGCACCTAGAGATGTCTCGTTAGATCCAAAACCTCCATGTTGAAGCCCTCTATGAAATTATCTCACAATTTTCTCTGTTTATATCCGGTTCTTTCGTTGTCCTATTGTTTGTAAACATGTGAAATAGTGTAGTCTGAGTCAGTGTAAGGCTGCTAGATGTTGTATTTTACAAATGGTAGCTTGTGGGACCAAACCGTCTGGGCCAACATGTCTAAATGGCCTGGTGAATGCTATTAGAGGCTTTTTTTTGGTTCCCTATGTAGGCTACCTCGTCCGGGCGTAGTCCCTTAAGAGCCCTGAGGCCCAAACACGCCATATCTTCGACGGTGATTTCTCAGACTCCGTGGCACCTAGAGATGTCTCGTTAGATCTGAGACCTCCATGTCAGGAGGCCCTCTACAAAAATCCTCTCATGGTTTTCTCCATCTCTCCATGAAACACTAGTGGAGGATATTTTTTTTGGTTCTACACTCAGTGCTTTAGGGCTACCTCGTCTAGGCATAGTTTGCCCAAACACACATATCTTTGACGGGTGAAATGGCACCTAGAGATGTCTCGTTAGATTCGAACCTCCATGTAGGGCCCTCTATGAAAATCTCCATCCAATTCTCTCAGTGTGCTATTGTTTGCAAATGTACGAAATACAGTCTAAGTCAGTCTTGCTGTAGTTTGAAGCTCATGGGACAAACCAACTATGCCAACACATCAGGGATGTGGCCAGGTGAATGCTATTGAAGGCTTTGTTTTTGTTCCCTACGCTTCCCGTGCTTTCGGGCTACCCCGTCCAGGCGTAGTCACTTAAGAGCCCTGAGGCCAAAACACGCCATATCTTCGACGGGTGATTTCTTAGATTCCGTGGCACCTAGATATGTCTCGTTAGATAGACCTCCATGTTCAGGGCCCTCTATGAAATAATCTCATGGTTTTCTCCATCTCCATCTGGTTCTCTCGTTGTGCTATTGTTTGCAAATGCGTGAAATAGTGCAGTCTGAGTCAGTGTAGGGCTTCCAGACGTTGTAGTTTGCAAACGGAAGCTCATGGGACCGAACCAACTACGCCAACATGTCGGGGTGGCCTGGTGAACACTAGTGGAGGATTTCGTTTTGGTTCCCTACACTCCCCGTGCTTTCGGGCTACCCCGTCCGGGTAGTCGCTTAAGAGCCCTGAGGCCCAAACACGCCATATCTTCGACGGGTGATTTCTCAGACTCCGTGGCACCTAGAGACATCTCGTCAGATCTGAGACCTCCATGTTGGGGCCCTCTACAAAGCCTCTCATGTTTTCTCTATCTCCATCTGGTTCTCTTGTTGTGTTATTGTTTGCAAATGCGTGAAATAGTGCAGTCTGAGTCAGTGTAGGGCTACCCCGTCTGGGCGTAGTCGCTTAAGAGCCCTGAATGACTAGATTGGCTTAAGAATGAATTTGATAGGGGTATGTCTAAGAACACATGGGAGTTATCAATCACCTAGTAAATCTTTCTTGTTTAGTTCTGGATGGGAGTCAGCTGGCCTACGACTTAGTGACCTTCCATTCATTGATAATTTATGTTATGATAAACCCATGGATGCTTTCAAAAGCACCTTAAAAAGGATAGGGGTAGTCATCAAGCCTAGTGAAGGGTGTGATGTGATTTCCAAATAACTTGAAATGCCTACAGATTTAAAGGTAGTAACACGAATTGGACAGGATTAGACAATCAAGAATCA
The DNA here is from genome assembly GCA_019776745.2 of Taxus chinensis. Classification (NCBI taxonomy): domain Eukaryota; kingdom Viridiplantae; phylum Streptophyta; class Pinopsida; order Cupressales; family Taxaceae; genus Taxus; species Taxus chinensis. The sequence continues at coordinate 76,418,176 of CM034157.1, forward strand.
TTGAGTGTCTGAATCAGAATGTCATTGCATCTGGAGACATTATCAAGCATTGGAGTAATGTATATGGAGAGACATTCTCAAAATATCAACAGATGAAAGGCATCAAATTGTGACGACTGTTCGGGTGTTTTAACAGGGGAGAAGACTACAAAGCATAGAAGAATGTAGTAAGTGCATGATAAGATAGGAACTAGTACAAAGAGACCATGAGCAAGAAGAAGCACAAGTAAGGTAAATACACATATACACATTGATAAATTGAATGAATAATTACTCAGATTAGGTAACTCTTTATATACATACATTATATAAATATTGATTTCCAAAGTTTGATGCATATTATACATTGAAAATGCTAGTACATGTACATCACCAATAAATGAAAAAATAATCCATAATGTCTTAAATATTGTCAAGTGCACATCATATTAGATTCATGCGAAAATAATCTCAGAAATGTAAGGTCTCATACAAAATTATCAAGTTCCAAATAGTATTTTAATGTGCATAATAAATACAAAAATGCCCAAATAGGTCATATACCATCAAGTTCAAATGCCATATAGGCGTACATACAATGCCATGCACATAGGCATACAAAAACAATGTCATGTAAGACATATATATTTCCTACTCATCAAAATATATCCCTCTCTTGGCCTTGCTTGAAGAAGGCCCTCCCTTAGACGAAGATGGAGATCCATGAGATGACTTTGGATCGTCTGAGCCCATGCTTCGAGTCCTCTTCCACTGAATACTCGCCTGTAGATGAGCCTGTAAATGCAAACAATGTTTTTTTGTCAAAACTTAATTTATATATGTTTTCAACATGTATTTAAGACCATGCTAGAATGAAAGTATTTACATAAATACACAAACTTACCGCAAGTTGTCGATCATGCCGAATTTGCATCTCACGCTCAGATGAGTCATCGGGAGCTCCTGCAGTACGAACGGGGGTACGAAGACGATGAGATGGAGGAGTCTGTGCCCTCGAAGTCAAAATGGAGGGGGTTGAAGTTCCCTACATACACATAAGATCAGAAAATATAACATCAGAATTAGTGAAAATAGAGCTAAGTACATGTATCTACATAATGACAATATTTTAACTAATTTTATCAATATAGAACTATTGTTTTTACCCCGCCACGCCTGTGAATCAAATGAACAGGGCTGCTACCTGTCACAGGTAACTCCTGCATACACACAATGAAGGACATTATTAACATAATTTAATAATTCTACAATGAAAGACATTACTAACATGTAATTTAACATAATATGAATTACACGAGAAATTTAACAAAATTTACGTGTTGTTTGAATACCTCAGTGAGTTGTTGCGCAGATGAAATCGCAGCGGCAACACCTTTATCTACTTGTCGCAGAGATGGTGGGGTGTCTAGTGAAGTCAACATCTTTATCAAACATGTATATCACGTGAGTTAGATGGACATACAAGAACATACATATATTTGACTTCAAAACTAATATATATATATATACATATATATACACACACATACATACATGCACATACACACACACACACACACACACACATATACACACACACACACACATGTATGTGAAAATTTTACATAATTAACATTCTAAATTACCTCTGTGAATGTATGTGTATGCATGGTGCTCACCGCCTGTGGTCGGGATGAAGATGTGCCTCCTGCGCACTGTAATATCAATGCATGTACATGTACAAATACAATTATTTCAAAAATTTAACATATATAAGTAAATCAGGTACTCCAAACTTTTTGTAACACACATAACAAAACATAACAAATTTACCTGCGAAGGTGACACTGATGAATGTAATCCAAATGTCTCACTCAAAAGGACATCTGACATAGTGACATTATCATGTTCACCCCTAGCACCAGGTGCACCAAAATCAGTACGCATGAAAGTATCATCCTCCTCGGGCCCCAAACATATGCTACCACATGATGAGCAAAAATGTGGCCTCATGCTAGTACTCCCTGAGGGAATACTCTGTGTACCTCCATGAGCATCTGGCTCAGAAATCTCCCTCGTATGTCGAACAAGGGTCACAGATAGCCCCTGAAGCGCGTGGAGTGTATCAATCTCTACTGTCTCCTTCACTGCTTGAGGGACAATCTCAGGGTGAGGGGGCTTCTGTGTGGGGAATCTACCCTACTGAATAGGTGCACATTGTGCACCTGGTCGATCCTGTGCAGATCCTTTTCCTTGGCCCTGGAAATCTCAGAAATCAAAATAATTTGGGATCTCATTGAGGATAAACTCACAATAGAGTTTCCTCAGAAAGTATAGTGGCACCTCATTGTTATTACAAGGTGGAAAATCAAACACCATCCACCATCGGTCCCAAAAATTATTTTTAATCAAATTATTATTGCACCAATGGATGGGAAATCATTTACATGTCAATGGAATAGGAAAATTAGTGTGGGGGTCCGTGAATAAGGTGCATATGAGTTCTTTTGAAATTTCTTTTTTCTTTACATCCACATATGACAATTTGTTGGAATAATAAACCCTACAACCCTCTCTGTAAGTTGTCCAATGATCAATTTTCCCCATTTCCACATCAATTTAGACAAGTAATGCCTCCAATGTGTTTGCAAGAGAGGCGTAGTGGGGGTTTGTAGATTGTGCATCCCTCATTGTTTTGATTAAATCGTCAATTTCAATTTTGTTTTCAACTATTTGGGCTGCTAAATCTTCTTGACTACCGAGGGATGTTGAGCAATTGTGGGAGTGTCGGGAGGGATGTCAGGAATAACAAGGGTTTGGTTGTGGTTGATTCCCTCGACCTCTAACTGCAACAATAAAAAATATGTATTCAATTCAATTTTTAATCTATAATTATCATATTTCAATGCATTTTTTAGAAAAGAATTGTGCTTACCTCTTCTCCGTGGCGCCATCATCGATTCAGATCTTCCCATTTGATCTAGAAATGATCCTTTGAGCTTGAGATCCAGCTGAATGAAAAAACGTGAGGGCACGAACAAGCTCTGAAACTCATGTTTGAGGGAGGTAAAATGATAGTGGCTCGGGCCTCTTTTTTGGTTTTTAGTAGGAATAACACGTATGCGTTATGCTTTAGTGATTCCTGAACCACACAAATTAAAACGCGAGTGCATTTTTCATTTTTTCAGATTCTTGGGCAATATTGCACAACATTGATCAAGCATTAACTGCAGCTGGAGTCAGGAGTGTGCATGTTGAAGATCCCCGCCCTTTGGGGAAAGTAACACTTTTTTCCATGTCTGACATTTTTTTTCTTATTTGATCTTCTCCCTTCCAAAAAGACCTTGATCATGTTGTCCTGGGTAGAGCCTTGGTTCTATAGGAGATAAACTAATCTCGATTTCCTAGATGGAAGCAGGATCAAATTCACCGACACTTCTGTAACTATGTGTCCAATTTGGGAAGAAAAATACATAGAGGAATCCTCCATTTTCAAAATCACACTTCAACTAACATCTCACATAGACCCCTGATCCATTCTCCATGCCATATTTGCAAACTAAAGTCACCCTTGCAAAAGTTCCTTTCTAGGACAAGTGAATTCATCCCTCATTGTACAAGTAAACTCCCAAATTTTGTACATCTTGTTTAAATTTTCAGCCAAAAATATTCATTTCTCATAATTATGCAAATCCAACAATTGAAATCCCCTAAAAATTGGGGAAAAGGCTTAAAATGAAAAGTAGAAACTTTTGCAAGTGGTTTCTTCGAGTTAGTAAATCTATGATAGTGTACACTTTAACCTATTTTCTTGTAAGCCTTCATGGGATCTACAATACTATATGTTTGTTATTTTTATGAGTAATTTGATGCTTATTTCCATTACCTACATTACATTCTCTCATGATAGATACACTCAAAATTGGCAATATTGACAAACCTGCAATTCTAGTGTTTTATTTCTATTACTGAATGATGAACATTCTCAAAATTGTAAATGGGTGACAATGAGACTAAAAGACTATTGTTTCACAAGATGTAAAACACCATCCGTGCCATGGTTATGGACTACACTAGTAGGTCTTCTACTAAAGTGTCAACCATAATTCATGGTATAGCCTCAAGATGCATTTTGTTGAGCAATATAGTGTCTAATTAAACCTAATGAAGAACGCCAATTTATTCCCAAGAGGTTCATTTGAAAAAGTGTATTCACATGGATCACACCCCCAATAAGTGGAATTGTACAAGGGAATCTATATGTGATTTCATTCTTATTTCCACACTCTATGATAATCTCCCTCATAGTCTGTCTATACATTCATCATCTACTCATTCTTGCAGTGATAGAATCATTGTATCGTTCTTATGTGATTGAAAAACATTGTATAACAATGTCTCCCATGTAAAGGATTGTATTTTCTTGGACACTGTTATGTTGTATGCAATTAGCAAAATTAGGACGTTTTCCCTATGAGTTGATTCATCTTATAGTGATCTCAAAACTTGTACTTAATTTTCAAGTAATTCCATCTACTTCATCTGATGTATATTCTATTCATGGAGGTTGTAGAGGTTTACCTTTTAGTTATAGTACGTTTCAAAACGGGAAAAGTGTTCAAATGTATTTTTTGTACTCTCCTTCGCCAGGTTATGCATCATGTTTGATTTAATTTTAGTTATAATGGGTAAAGCTTGTGATCTTGATCACCATTGGACATTTCCTCATGATTCCTGTAGGGTGGAATAATTAACATTCAGGTGTTATGTGAGAGAATCCTTCCTCAAATCTCTCATTCTTTTCCTCTTCTTTCCTCATAATTCCTCATTCTAGTGATCATGATGTTTTGTCCTATTCATTTAAGTTGCAATGAAATATCTATGAGATGTAAAATTACTCCCTTAAATTATAAGATGGGTAATTTATTTGTCTAAGGACTTTAGAAAATTTAGTTGTAATGGGAATACGAAAATCCACGTGGGGGGAAGATGAAGAGATGAATTGCAGATCTATAAAAGGATATGACCTCCTCATTGTAAAAGTATGGTTATTATTTTTTTCTAGCTTACCATACTCTCTCTAGGAACAATTGATAAAAATTCCTCTATTCCCTTTGCTTATTTTTCCTCTCCATCTCAAATATACTCCATGATCATGTACTTGTTAAATATTATGCATTGATACTTTGTGCTTTGTGTGTTTGTTCCTGGTTGATTCTCATGGTGTCTTCTCATTGAATTCATGGATGATGTTTTCTTTTTTTAACAATAAGCTATGTTGTAATACTTTTTTTTTTCTATTCTCTTCACACCTCTCCTTCTATATATTTCCTCTCTTGAAGTTTTTGGAAGCATAATGGACTGAGAGGGGGGGTTGAATCAGTCCTTAAAAACATAATTTCAATTTCATATTGTTCATATAAACAATTAACCATCCATTAAAGTGTGCACAACATCATACAACATACATTCAATTAACCATAAAAAAGAAGCAACACCATAGCATAAGATATAAGTAGTAAACCATCAAGGGGAAGAAAACCCACTAAAATTTTTGATTATATCACTCAAATCAAAAACTTTTAGTGAAGAACCAAATCCACAAGAAACACCAACTGTAGTGACCTACTCCATCATGTTTGGTTTGCAATCCTTCTGTAATGCCATTGAGATCATTTATGGCTTCATTACAAATTTATTGCGTAAATTATCCATTCAAACTTTTGTGACGTGTTGTAAATAATGGTTGGTGATTTATTATTACCAGGCAATCAACTTGAGATCAAAATCCTTTAGACAATGGCATGTCTATGTCAAACAAGTATCCATTTCTCAAGAAGAACAAATCTTATCGTAAGAAAAATTCCAAGCATCCAGAGATGGTGTTTTGGCATTGGACCATGCTATGAGAATGTCATCATGCATTATATGAGGTGGAACACCTCATTAGGCACCAATTACTTCGTAGGCATCATTTCACATGTTTGGTTCTCGGGCCATGATAGGGTTCTTTTTAAGAAGCCTCTGGTAAAATGGAGGTAGAAAATCCCCAGCGAATATACCTGGATTCACTTTCGCGTAAAGGCTAATTTTCCATTTTTTGAGAACTGAATATTCACCTGCTATTATTTTAAGTGAGAGTGCCTGTATAGATGGGAAAAATTATATAGACAATGATGCCTTGTTGTCACGTGTTAGCAAGGCTTGTTGACGTATGACAGAATGCTTTGTTATCGCACGTCAGCAAATCCTTAGTGACGTGTGACAACAAAGTGTTCTATCACGCGTCAACAAGATTTACTGACATGTGACAGAAAACCTTACTGAAGCGTGTCAGTAAGGCTTTTCTTACGCATGATAGGATGTTTTTTTGTCATGTGTGAGAAAGCCTTGTTGATGCGTGATAACAAGGCATTCTGGCGCATGTGAGTAAGGATTTTTGACATGTGACAACAAGGCTTTCTGACACGCAACAACAAAGTGATCTGTCACACGTTAACAAGCCTTGCTAACACACAAAAGAATGCCTTGTTGTCACGTGTCATCAAGGCTTGTTGACACATGACAGGAAAGCAGTCTGTCGAGCATCAACAAGCCTTGTTGATGCACGTCCAATGCATCAAAACCCTAAATTTTTCCTATAAATACCCTCGTGCTAGTCATTTTCACGTTTACACTCTCCAGCTCCCAAAATTTCTCATTTACAGGAATCAATTTCAGGTATAATCAAGCTCAAGGACAAGTACACTAACAACTACAAGTGCAGACCAAAGCCAAGCTCAAGACCAAAATCAATCGAAAAATCCTGTCAATCCACAAGCCCTATCGAAAGGCAAGATACTCTACAGAAACTTGTTGTTCCCCCACATTTAGAAAGTTTTACAAATGAATTTGGAATACATGGATTTGGTTGATGCATTTGACTTTGATGGGCTCATTAAGATGTCCTAATTTGAAATAGATCATGATATTATGAACTACCTACTCTCCTCGTACAATACAGAGGACAATCTATTTACTATTACTGTGGACAACGGTTGTATGTTTTAATTTAGTGTCGATCCAACTTATATTCATCTCTTAACAGGGCTTTCATACGAAAACTCCCCCATTGTCACAAAAAAAGCAACCCTCATCAAAAATGATAAGAAGTACCTCGAATCTACTTTTAGTTTCCATGCTGATTGTACGTGTAAACTATTTTCAATTTTCATTTTATATTTTTAGTTTTTGATATTAATCTATAATCTATAATCTATTTTCGATATTAATTCCAATGAATTTTTGGCATTTTTCAGCTCATGTCAATAAATCAAGATGTGGTGTGGATACACAAGGAATTAAACACCACTTTCTTCATGCTATGATTTCTTTTTTTCAATCCAGAATTGTTTTACAGGGTCGGAAAATGGATATACATAACTGGGATATTGCATACATTCTTGCAACTATTAGAAAGCAAAAATTTGATTGGTGCACCTTTTATCAAATAAAATAAAGACTGACATTACAAATGCATCACTTTCAGAAAAACTAGTCATTCACTCCATAAACTCTCTCCTTGGCCTTTATTATGAGGTTCTTTTTAATTTAAAATACAAACCAATTCCTACTTGCACATATGAGACAATGAAGAATTTGTCAATTCCATTTCAAGAACAACAAGTATAAGTTTGTATTTCGACATTAGACTAATATTAGTTTCATCTGGAATCTGATTAAATATTGACTATTTGCAGAAAAGATTTTTAGAGGCCCTTGCATGAAAAAAAAGTTGCATCAAGAGGAAGAGGCCAACAACATGCTGAGGCATCAGAAGATTCATAATCTGAAATGGAAGTTCACTCATCTCCGAACCACCAAGCATTTAAATTTGTTAAATGCCAAAGACGTAATACCCTAACATTTACTATTTACAAATTCCCATTTTGTATTTTCAATTTACCATTTACCATATTGAATTGAAATACAATTGAATGTTGCTGACATTGCAGGGACTTTGGATAATACGTGGTCTTCTCAAAGTCAACTGTCTTCACCAACTCACTCAGTTCAGTCACATGCAATTGTATCTTCTCAACAACCTTCTCAGTAATCCCAACCACACACATCTCAAAAAGAACCAATGACTACTCCAACATGGCCACATCAAGCTCCATGACACGTTACCCCTCAACAAGGTATGATTTTATTGCTTTAGTACAAGTTTTCAATAGTTTAACAGTTTTTTAGATGATTTTTCTTGCACATTGCAGTGCTTCATATTTTGTACAAACAATGGCACCACCCCCTCCACCAATACAATTCAAAATTCCACCTATAGGTTCATGAAAAAGGAACATTGGTAAATGCATGCCAATTCCTCCGGCCCCTAGTGGGACACTAAACATTTCCTCCTCATTTCAAATTCCAACCCCCTCTCTCGATGGCTTGGCTTGCCCAACATTAGGATTTTTTAATACAACGGGCATATCAATTTTAAACAATACATTTAAATTTAGATGAAGATTACTTGGGCACCTCTCCAGTGACATCATCTTCTTCAGATACAGATGTTGAACAATTGCTATCATTTCCTTTAGAGAACTTAATTGGAAATGATTGTCAATCCCATGTCACGGAGTTTATTGTACTTCATATTAGTCAGCTTATAGAATGGGAGAGATGGAAAAAAGTACTAATCAATGAAATAATAAGTCATTTAGAAAATTATTGGCAAAGTAAAAGTGTATACGCTGCAGTCTAGAATCAACCTGCGAAGATGGATTCCTTACTTACCCAAGTAAGAGGTGGGACTATCACATATAACAACTATAAAGATGATATTTTAGATAAAGCATTAAAAAAATTGGAAAATATTATAGTTGAAGTTGAGGAATATTTTAACAAATTGTCTAAGGACAAGTATCTGGTAGCAATTTCAAATGCTGAGAGAGCTAGAGTGGTTGTAAGTATTATCACTTTGAAACAATATTTTTTGTTAATTTGAAATTTTCTTATTTTAGTAATATGCTTTAATTGAGATCACTTTTTTTGTGCACTTGAAATATGAAATTTTGAAGAGTCAAGAAAAGGTGTTCCAAGTTCACTTGGAAACTGTGAAGAATAATTTATCTACAGAAAAGAATTTGAAAGAAAATATTATTTTAGTTAACAAACAAAACAATACACTAAAGAAGATAATTAAAGAGCATGGCTTCGACCGTAAAATTTTATTCAAAGCCAAGGTAGATGCAAATCCTAGTTTATTATCCCATGGAGATGAGAAAAAGGAAGAGAAAAGGATCATAAATAATTTAGACAGTGTTGTGGAATATATGATTAGTTCTGAGATTGTTCAAGCCATTAGGGAAAGGGGTACAGAAAATTGAGGGTTGAAAAAATTCATGATTGAGGGTTGAAACTTTAAATTTGAAAGTTTGAACTACTTTATAATCTATATTTGAAAATTTGAAACTTGAGTGTGATGGTCATGATATTTAAAAATTTGAAATAATTTATTATCTGGATTTGAAACTTGAAACTTGAATGTGACGACGTTTAAAAATTTGAAATACTTTATAATTTGGAATTTTATATCTTGTTATATATTATGTATATAATTTCTAGATTGTATATGGTGTTTATGTTTCATTTGAATTTGATGGAGTTATGCTAATGGCTAACTATTTGTTTTAAGAAAATCAAGAATGTGGTATGACAAAGGCATCTTAATACTTGTAATGATGATTGCATAGATGTGGATGATGACATTAGAATAGAATCATAGATATGGATTATCATGAGTTGTATGTAGACATAGATTTAGCTTCAAGCACGATCGTGGAATCTGGATGAATGATAATGGATAATTGTTTTAAGAAAATTTGGAATGTGGTATGACAAAGACATTTAAACCTTCTCAAAATATTCTTCTCTCTACTTATAATGATATGATGAAAATTAGAATGGATATAAATGATGATAATGGATAATTGTTTTAAGAAAATTTGGAATGTGTTAGGACCGAGACATTTCTACACATTTAAAATAGATATGAATGATGATTAATTATTTGGACTTACATTTTATATTCATGCACAATCATGGATGATGATAATGGATAAATAATTGTTTTAAGAATAATTGGAGTGTGTCAGGAGTCTAGGAATTACATCTTCTTACTACTTGTAAAATTCAAACTCTGTATCAAGTTTCTCAAAATATTCTTCTCTCTACTTATAATGATATGATGAAATTAGAATGGATATAAATGATGATAATGGATAATTGTTTTAAGAAAAGTTGGAATGTGTTAGGATAGATACGTTTCTGCACATTTAAAATAGATATGGATGATGATGAATTCTTTGGACTTACATTTATATTCATCCACAATAACGGATGATGATACATAAATAATTGTTTTAAGAATAATTGGAGTGTGTCATGAGTCTAGGAATTACATCTTCTTACTACTTGTAAAATTCAAACTCTTTATCAAGTTTCTCAAAATCTTCTTCTCTCTACTTGACATAAATAATTGTTTTAAGAATACTTGGAGTGTGTCATGAGTCTAGGAATTACATCTGATGACTACTTGTAAAATTCAAACTCTTTATCAAGATTCTCAAAATCTTCTTCTCTCTATGTAATGAACTTGAGTGGACATTAAAACATTCAGACATAGATTTTTCTTCAAGAACGATCATGGATGATGATAATGGATAATTTTTTTTAAGAAAATTTGGAATGTCTTAGGAAAGAATTATCTTAATATAGTAAAATCTTCTTCTCTCTACTTGTAAAATTATAACTCTGTATGAGGTTTCTTTGCATTTAAACCTTCTCAAAATCTTCATATCTCTACTTGTAATGAATCAATGATATGATGACATTAGATGTGGATGATGAAATTAAAATAGATATAGATGATGATGAATTGTATGTGGACATAGATTTAGCTTCAATTACAATTGTGGATGATGAATTGTATAATGGATAATTGTTCTAAGAATATTTGGAATGTGTTATGACAGAAACATCTTAATATGGAAAAATCTTTCTCTCTCTACTTGTAAAATTCGAATGTTTGATTTTATCCCACAAATTTTAAACATTTTATCAAATCATATTGCAAATACAAAAATAAATTAAAACAGGTGTACCAAAACTATCTTAGGAACA